>LPNX010217710.1:267950-360138 GCA_001517045.1 Pseudotsuga menziesii | reverse complement strand
TTTCTTCCTCCAAAATTAATCAATATTATTTTATTATTTTAACTATTATTTTATTATTTTCCTTAGGAGGCCCATTTTGGACCCCAAAATTCCTCTAATGGGCCACTTTCTGTGAGTGCCAGAGATATTTCCAGGATAATTTCATATCTGGGGGATTTTGAGGTACTGGTTGGTGCTTTTGAGCTTTGGGATTTGCTACCTTGCCAAAATGGTCGATCCTGCCTGTGACTGTCTGCCTGACCATTGGTTATATTGGGGTGACATTAGTTTCCTTGCTTAGGTATTTTAGGGGTACTTGCAGAGGTTATTTTGTCAGTGTCTTAGCCAGGTAGGGGTCAGACATCACAGTTTCTTTATGCGTTGAAGATGAGGGACACTATAATTGGTTACGTACCTCCACTTGCAGTGTATGGGAGTTCCAAGCCTCTCCTAGCTGAGACATACCTGTTGCATTCAGGATTTCACATATCCTACCCTTGGTTTGCTTGTATTTTGGCTGTAGATTTTCTTAGGAGTGTGCTCTCTGTACGCTATATTTCTTAGGGTTGCGTAGTTATTTTGAGTCTTTTATTTTGTTGATTCAAAGTGGATCTAGGTGCGACACCTCTCCATTATCATTGTTTAGTAGGTCTTTTTCCTTCTACGTCTCCTCCTCCTTCACAGAAGAGAACCAGACAGTTTGGGTTGATTGATACTCACTTTGATTAACACATAGATCTCACCATCAGTCATACGTCTAAGATCTTGGAGCATCCCTCTTCTCCACCTCCTATGTGGGAGGTTTCACCTTCAAGTACATATGGTACTTTGGAGCTACCCGACCACACTGTGGCTAGGCCATCACATGATGTATTATCACAATATATAGAGTACATAAATGCATACCACCAGTATTGGTCATATAATCCGAGCGGTGAGACTCACCATGCACCCAATAGCACTAACACATTTAAGTATGACATTCTAGACCTTCCCGAGACCGGTCTGGCTCCCAATGTCTAATCGGGTGTTGACCCTGGTGCTGCACCTGGGGGCACTTCCATCATCTTTCCACGCAGAGAGGTTTGGTAGTAGTCATATTTCACCTTCCACCCCTGCGGTGGGAGTACCTTCACACACCTACCCTAGGCCTAGTGTTGGTTTTCTTGTTTGTGGAATTGACCCTAGACATGTGAATATTGGGGGCACAAGTTACATCCCTTCCCATATTCCATCGTCTTCAACACCGTTTCCTTCAAATTCATTTTTGACGACACATCCTCCTCCTAACTCTCAAGGTCCTTCGGGCCAGAGTACTACCGTTAGCCATGTTCATCCCACGTCTTCTCACACCGTAGTGTCACAAAGATATGTGCCTCCTCATGTGTCAGTAGGGTATGTACCATCTTATGGACAAACTTATACACCTTATGGGTTCGGGTATCAACCCACTTATCAATCTTATAACTATGGCTACGTAGCACTTTAGTCTCAAGGTAATCTTGTTACACATAAGTATCATCATCATCATGTGATGAGGTCCCAAACATCAGTATTTTCCCTAAATCCCAAGTTGTGAAGTGAAAATACTGGCCCAGACTTCAATCTTGCATATGAAAATCCAGCACCGCTTCTGCCCTTAAGTCAAGGAGCATTACCTTATTCAGTAACGCCTATAGTATCTTGACAGTAGGCGGTGCCACCGCCTTTTTCTCTTATTAAAGGCATGGTTCTCCCCTGTCACCGCTCTGTCACAGTGGAGAAGAAGCGGTGCCCTTGGTAAAAAGTGAAAAAGAGAGGTTTCCACGAAGCTTCTCAAAATAAGGCTTCGTGGCACCCTTATCCCTACACCTGAGGACCACTTGGACTTGAGATCCATCCTTTTGGGATCTCCTATCCACCTCACCCACCATTTACTCAACCATCCCTATCCTCCCAAGGCATATAAAACAAGGATCATACCCCATGGTTGAGAGAGAGCAAAGTTATGTTGTTGCATTGACATTCTGGCCTAAATCAGTAGGGTGAGCATATAGAGAAAAAGTTGGAGCTTTTGGGGACAAGGAATTGGCATGTGAAGGAGCATATCGACAATAAGGCAAAGGTTGTAAACTTCTTCTTCATCTTTAATGCGAAGTTGGTTCCTTTCCCATAAAGTATGTTGTGTTATAATCATGTAGTTTATTGTTGGATTCCTTAGTCACCGACATAGAATAGTGGATTATATTCTAGTGCTTTTTGATCTTGTTTGATTTTTTCATTTGATTGTGTAGGTACGGCTCTGAAGAGCCATCACCATAGAAAAAAACTACATCACTAAATCAAAGAGACACATTCCAGATCTCCATGACTTATAGGGTAATTCTTCCAACTCTGTTGTAACTCATTTGTTCTAGATCTGAACCATTCAGACTAGAGGAACAACTCTTGTCCGCAAGAGGTGCATTTTTCCTAGCAACAAATCTGGTGACCATACTAGGGAAGAGTTTTTAGAACATCTGATCTTTCTTGGTCTTCAAACTCTTGTCCGAATTCCAAGCTCCAATATTTCATTGGTCATATATACTAGCTGATCTAGTGAGATCTTGTTTCAGTTCATTAGATCTACTAGCTAATCTAGTGATATCTTGGTTCGGTATAACCAGATTTTCTTAGATCTAAGTCATTCTTTCTTTATATACTTCATATTTCTGTCAATTCATGATTTTTTTGTTAGTATTATAGTAATTAACTTTTATTTTTTTTCCATTCTTTTGTCTTTTGAATTCTACAGGACACCGTGTGTTATCGTATATATAGTGGCCAGGATACCATATTCAATATTTTAGACACAGTACATGCTTCAGCCAGATCTCTTACGTATGAGATATTGAGATGAGAAGTTTTTCCGGATCATTACTATATTTGTGGACTATTGTACTCTCCCATGTCAGGACTAGGTCTCGAGACACTCAGATTTGAGGACCGATGTAGTCATTTAGTCATTACCGAGCATTTATTGATGCCCAGATGTATATCAACGCTTTCTCATTGGACAGATGATGTTTCAGATGGATTATATGCATGATTATGACTCAACTTTTTATATTGTGTTATGGTTAGCATTGCTCTTATACTCATTTTTGTGACATGTATTAACATGTGATGTCATGATCTGGTGGTCATAATTATATGGACTTGGATGTATTTTGTATTATGTATTGATGTCCCTACTTAGACTTGGAAGTTCCTGATCTATACTCATTGGTTTTACCATCCTTAGGGAGAATATAGGTAGTCATGCCCACCATTTTTTTGGCTTGCTAGTGTTGGCTTCATCATTCACTATCTCCACCCATCCATTACCTTTCAGTTTTGTTTTAACCCGACTTACTATTTGACTTGTGGCATGGAGGACCTTTCCCTGCTAGAACCCTTGTTGGACAAGGCTCGTTGGTAATAGAACTTTCCTTTGGTGAGTTTGATTGTATGCCTAAATCATTCTGGTCAGTTGTCCCGATGTTTGGCATTGTGCAGAACTCCCCCTGGTCACTTGAGATGTTGTTGGCTAAAACTGAAAGCTCATGTACTACTTGTATTAGAAAATGTTGTGTATGCGCCCATGGAAAATGAAAATGATAAACTGTGTTTCTTAACATATGTGAAGAGGGAAAGAGCAATGAAATGCCAAAATACCCCTTGAAGGGTATAAGAACAGGTCCAAAAATCAATGGTTAAATATATGCTGACCTTGTAAATTGGAAAATGTCTCGGATGAAAGCTGCGATTAGCTGTGCTTTTAAGCACTAGTGAAGTTCCAAAGGGTCATATAGGCCAAAAAGGCCATGGAAATAAAATTGATGATCCTAATGAAACTGGATCAAGCTTGATGTAGTCATGATGCCTAAGCTGAATAAGCACTCTCTAAACAACTCAACCATTTGTGAGGCACTGCCATCCCTTGTGTTGTTGTTTGTCCGACATTGGTTTTAGTGAGTTTTTCCTTTCCATATCCAAAGTGTCATGATGTTAAGTAAGAGGTCATCCTTTTCGCTAGCCTTGTAAATTTCATCCTTCACCCGTCACTAGCAAATTGACAACAACTATGAAGTGAGTATAGCCCTGAAAGTATAGTCTGACTAATAATAAATAAAGCCTATATATGTATTTCATTGATACACCGCTAGTGAAATGACTGCTACTTGTTGTTATTGTTGCTTAAATGAGTTGTAGAGCATGTCTTAGCCTTATAACACTTGTAGCAGATGGATGATAGTCTAAGTTATATTATTGGTATCTGATCATTTACAGATGGTTATATTGTCTATTGGATATGGTTGATGATTAGGTAGAGACCCGAGAGGGGTATGATTATACACCCTAGATGGATTTGACTCTCTGAGTCTAATGAGACATTTTATTTTCAATTTTGGGCACTTGCAGAAATGATCAGGCTCGTTTTACCTTTTTGATGCAGTTTTGCTTCATAGGATGATGTGTTTGAGTAGGGAGATGTTTTATTTGGATCTCCTTGGGCGTTGTATGGACATAGGAAGTGTAACCAATTGTTTTTACCATAGTACCCCCATCCCAAAGATCTTGGTCGGCTCACTTTGACAATGCACACACCCTAGGAGGCTGTTTTGGTAGGTTCACATTTCCCGGGGCAGATTAAAAAATGATTAAATGGCTATTGAAGAAATCAATTTGGGATACTGAGGAAAGGAAATGACATGGGATGAGTCATAATGATGAGAGTGATTTCCTCCGCACCTTCTCCAATAGTTGCATCACGTGATTGGGACCACACCTATTTTTTTGGCATTTTAGATTATTTTCTGGAGTGTTTGGGAGGCTCATGATTTCCTCAAGGAGACACAAAGTCAAAGAATTAAAATGTTATATTATTTTATTGTTCCATGGGGCACCCATAGGGGTTTATTCAACACTCCATGGACCCACCATGTGCTTCATTTATTTCTTGTTGAGTGGGGTACCCTCTTTATGGGTGATTTAGTCCACTTTGGTACTTTATGGTTATATTGATCCATGTATTGTATGTTCAGATCATCTCAACCATTGATTAGAATATTTTATCTTTTAATATTAGCCACTCATTTTGAAAGTGGTTAGGATTCGGTTATGATTGTGGTTCTCTCATTTCTATTTAAAGGAGAGAGCTTCTCATTTGTAAGGGGTCTTTGGCTCTTGGATTTGAATAATAAAGAGATTTTCCATGGATATTTTCTGGATCTCCTTTGCATATGATGTTCTCAAATGGTGATTGGATAGTCTTCTGCCTCCTAGCATTGTGGAAATTCATGTGAGATCTATATTTTTTCTGCTATCATTGTCTTGTCTACAGGAGGGCATTTTAGCTGGAGCATTTTTGCAGGGGGACCTCAACTCGTTCGGTTATCTTCGTCCTGGATCAAGGGGTTTTCATTAGTGTCATTGTGATCTATGATTACTTTGTTTTAATTTCCTATAGCATTTGGTTTCTTTATCTTGTCTTAGCAAATCTGATATTGTTGATGTTTTCTCATGCAGGGTAGGGGGCGCATTTGTGGCTTAGGGCTTACATCCGTCATAGACATCACATGGATCTTCTAGAATTGATCAGGATAGCAAGGATCATCACTATTAAGGATTCTACAAGCATTTCCAGGTACGATCTAGCAGGTAATTTTCTTCTCTTTAGCAGATCTCAATCCATTGTACCTGTTTTCTTTTCATTTTTCTGAAAATCCTTAAAATACTAAAAAAATCCTAAAAAATAGTAAATCTAGGAACCGTCTGATATTTGGCCAAACCACTACTAGATTTCATAGATCGGGACTCCCCCTCACTAAATATACTGCAACACTGGTCAAATTCCTGCTAGTTTGACTTAGATCTGAATTTTAGTCTGAAAACTACATAGTGCCCCCACTGAAAACTTGACCTGCTAGGGTTTTGATTTTTTCTGATTTCTGACTTCATAGATTGATAGATTGGGGCTCACATAGTCCAAATCACCTCCAACACTATCCATATTCATGACAGTGTGACCTAGATATTAGTTTTAGACTGAAAACAACCTTAGCGTCATCACTGAAAAACTGGACCTTTCCAGAGTTTACTGTTTCCGAAATCTGATAGGCTAAGCTAATAGATTAGGTTCTGAGCACTCCAGAAAACCCCTAATGCTAAGATAGATCCATACTTCTTTCCCTAGATCTGAAGAACATTTTTTCATCCTCTCAGGCTCATTCATTAACTTTGACTTTTCTGGGATTTGACTTTTCGTAAATTTCTTTGAACCAAGTGTGTAGATCAGGCCCTCCTGATAGCATTTCCTCTTCAACGCTGAGTTGGTTGTCTACTGGTGGACTCATATCAATAGATATATCTCATCCAACCCTAGCACTCGCCTTCCTTCACTTAATGCTTGCCTTAACTAAGCTATCTAGGCTAAGACACTTATTTGGGTCCATAGATTAGGGTCTACCCTAGGTGGGTTCACCTCAACGCTGGGTGTATACTGACTCCATTTCCCAATGCACGAAAGGCACTGATCTCCCATCCTAGCACTAGCCCTGAATTGACCTCTTCCCCTTGAAATTGGATATTCCTTGATGACTCAGAAAATCACACCTATTCACGTTTTTCATTGAGTCTGTTATCCAGGTACTAGATAGTCTTGACTGTTTTCTTTCCCATCCTACCTCATTTACTTTCCCAAGGAAGAGATCATCTTCGTTAGTTGGTAGTGCCAAAACCCTATATCTAACCATTTCCGCCAAAGGTCATCCTATTACTACTTTAGATCAACTAATATATTGCTGAAGTCTTGATCCATCTACTGAATCCTACTGTAGATCTAGAGTTTCTGAACACCTTACATATTACATACCTCAAATTTTGTTTTGATCTGATCTGGTGTCTAGGTTTGATCTATCCTATCGGGAGTAGATTTGGGTCTCCCCCATTGTTGTCTTGGACTCAGATAACATAAAGCAAAGACTGCCTTGATTGGAATGACAACCATCTCTTTGGGAGTCTAGGAAGTCTGGGTTCCACCTCCTTAGTTTCTTGTTCCTGTACCATCCATCCTGGATCCATTTTGCACATGCAGCTACAAGTTTGGTGATAACATTTTGGCGCCGTTGTCAGAGAGGTAGAGGCCTACCTTGGTTCGATATTTTTTCTCAAGATATACTCCCATTCTCTTTGCCAACATTTTGGCGTCGTTGCTGGGGAGGTAGAGGCCTACCTTGGTTCAACGTACCTCACCTTTCCCTATGACATATCCTTTATTGGTGAATTACTTGTGTGGTTCACCTGGAAACTCCACCCTGTGACTCCACTGAGGACCGTGCCCATATTAATCTTAAGTTCTTAGAACATACCATAAATCATAATGAATTCAGATGTATTTCTGAGGTACATGAAGGAATTAACCAAAAACATAATTGAAACTATAATACAAATAAACGAAAGGGATAGATGGAGGTTAGACTACAGGTATGAGGATGATCTCAAGCATGACTATGGGTATAAATCTAGTTATCACAATCTTTATGATACCCACCAACTTCCTCACCCATGCAATAAATATTTCCCAACCATCCTGAGTGGACCTATAAGTCAACATGAACCTAGAAGTCAGTCCGAGTCAAAGCCTTATAGCCAAGTAACCAGAGCTGTTAAAAAACAAGACAAAAGGTCTCCTTTTGACTTTTCTGAAATACCAGGAGCACCTCATCCTATGCCAAATGATTACACTAGGAGGTTGCCCCAGTTTAGTGGAAATAATGATATATCTATTGAAAGTCAGTTGGACATTCTCTGGGATTACATGGAATCTAGAGGTGTAGAAAATGAAGGTGTTTATATGCGAGCCTTAGGAGAATCCTTGCAAGGGGATGTTCAACTATGGTTTGATCATTTAGCACCAAGATCCATCACTGGGTATGAAATGTTCACAGATTTTTTAATTGATAGTTGGAGTAGCAACACTGATAAAATTTTAGAGTGTCACTCTAGAAATGATTGTGCAGTTGATAATCAATATATCGACAATGTGCTTTCTCAATTGGACCATTCCTCTCTTGATATGTTCCAAATTATGAGCATGCCTGTAATCCATAAGAATGTTACAGAGTACTTCAAGAATAATGTTTCAAAACCTCATGTTGAAACTAAGAGGGATATCAATCAAATCATACAAGATACTCTGTTATTATTACCTAAAGCAGTCACAGAGCAAATCCTGGATTTGATCCGTGGAAGGGAACCTAATCACCATCAAGAAGCATCCATAGTTGAGCCTTCCATTTGTGATTCCATTAAAGATACTTTAGAAGAGGAACTCCATAGTCATTGCCTAATTGACGATAATTTGAGTCAGTATGGAAGCCATATGAATCTGGATTCAGAATTTGATGAAATCAATCAAACTTCTGATGAAGAGCAATCTTGTGGTCATATTGTGATTGAAGAGCATGCCTATAAGAGTGATAGGGAAACTAAAACCAAACTTATTGATGTTTTTCCTTATCTAGAGCTTAAAGAAGAACAATCACATGATGATACGATTGTAAGTAAACTCGATCAAGAACATTGCAATGAGGAGCCTTGTCCTGATAACATCAATAGAATTCTTCATCCAATCCTTAATAAGAATATGTTGATTCAATGTGTGGATACTGACCTTGTTTTGAATCTTGAAATCACTCTTGGAATTAATTTAAAAGCTTTTTCCTCTCATTAAATTTTGAGATCAATTTTTCCAAGTATGGGAGAAAATTTTCAATCCACCCTCCCGTCCCAACTTTTCAAATATTCTTGTATGGGTTTGTCTCTTAATCAAGTTGTTACTTTTGAAATTTTGAATCAAAATTTTAAGCATTATCACGTAATTGGGGAAAAGGCACTTCATGTCTCTTCTCAGTCATCAGTAATGAACGATTTTTTTTCAATTTGTAAATCTGTATTATGGATGGCTTAAGAAACTGTATAAAGATCAATTTAATCTTTTCTCCATTTTTAAACAACAAATGGGCTTGATCTCATTCACAGTTTCATTACATTACAACTTATCCCCATTTGATTCTCTTGGAGTAAATATATTTGAATGTCCTAGTAGGGTAGAGGAGAAAACAAAGAAATGTTTGGAGTGGCCGAGTCATGAATCATATTGTCTTCCTCCATCAAGAACGAACTTGCATTCCTTTTATGACCCTATCAGCATCTTGAGGGATGAGTTTTTAGAAATTCAATCTTATCCCTGGCATGATTTCATTTCTCCTGATCCATATCTTTCTTTGATTTTCAAACAACAAGTTATAATGGCTTCAATTTTCATTTACATTACTTACAAGCCATCTTTGATTTGTTGTATCATTAACAGTAAAGAAAGCTCAATATATTTGTTTAGCAAGTGGTTGCATTGGATTTATGATTTTACCTAACACTTGTCTAAATTGGTTAGAGTAGGGTAGGTAGGACTTGAATAAGCCTTCCCCGGCAGTAGTGTATATCCTTGCACCTTTGTTTGAAGCTCACCTTTGAAGCTCTTAGTGTAGTTTTGATCTCTGCAAAATAAAAATCAAACTTTTATTGAAAGTTATGGTTGTAGAATAGATTTATTTTCTACTGTTCAGTTTCATGCATCTTTTTTTTAAGTATTTTATATATTATCCACATATCATTTTGACAACCGGTCTATGAGTTTGGTATAGCTCTAGACATGCTACAGGTAGTCAGTGGCATTTTTTGGTAGCAGCTGCAGAGATGGATGGATTGATCGAGGATGCGAGAAGCAGAGTACGAGGACCAGATATTTTGAGGTTCTCAAGCGCTCTTTTTAGCAGAGCACTTGTCCCAGCTAGAGCCAAATGTTATCACATATATAGTAGCCAGGCTACCATATTCTATTTTTTAGACACAGTACATGTTTCGGCCAGATCTCTTACATATGAGATGCTAAGATGAGCATTTTTTCCGGATCATTACTGTATTTGTGGACTATTGTACTCTCCCATGTCAGGACTGAGTCTCAGAACACTTAGATTTGAGGATCGATGTATCCATTTAGTCATTATAGAGCAGTTATTGATGCCCAAATGTATATCAGTGCTTTCTCAATGGACAGATGATGTTTCATATGGATTATATGCATGATTATGACTCAACGTTTTATATTGTGTTATGGTTATCATTGCTCTTATACTCATTTTTGTGACATGTATTAACATGTGGTGTCATGATCTTGCGGTCATAATTATATGGACTTGGATGTATTTTGTATTATGTATTGATGTCCCTACTTAGACTTGGAATTTCTTGAACTATACTCATTGGTTTTACCCTCCTTAGGGAGAATAGAGGTAGTCATGCCCACCATTGTTTTGGCTTTCTAGTGTTGGCTTCATCATTCACTATCTCCACCCATCCATTACCTTCCAGTTTTGTTTTAACCCGACTTACTATTTGACTTCTGGCATGGAGGACCTTTCCCTGCTAGAACCCTTGTTGGACAAGCCTCCCTATTTATATTGTGTCTCAGCTTTGAGTTGGTGATAGAACTTGCCTTTGGTGAGTTGGATTGTATGCCTAAATCATTTTGGTCAGTTGTCACGATGTTTGGAATTGTGCAGAACTCCCCCTGGTCACTTGAGATGTTGTTGGATAAAATTGAAAGCTCATGTACTACTTGTATTGGAAAATGTTGTGTATGCGCCCATGGAAAATGAAAATGCTAAACTGTGTTTCTTAACATATGTGAAGAGGGCAAGAGCAATGAAAAGCTAAAATACCCCTTGAAGGGTATAAGAAAAGGTCCAAAAAGCAATGGTTAAGTATATGTTGATCTTATAAATTGGAATATGTCATGGATGAAAGCTACGATTAACTATGATTTTAAGCACTGGTGAAGTCCAAAGGGTCATATAGGCCAAAAAGGCCATGGAAATAAAATTGATGATCCTAATGAAACTGGATCAAGCTTGATGTAGTCATGATGCCTAACTTGAATAAGCACTCTCTAAACAACTCAACCATTTGTGAGGCACTGCCATTCTTGATGTTGTTGTTTGTCCGACATTGGTTTTAGTGAATTTTTCCTTTCCATATCCAAAGTGTCATGATGTTAAGTAGGAGATCATCCTTTGACCTAGCCGTGTAAATTTCATCCTTCACCCATCACTAGCAAATTGACTACAACTATGAAGTGAGTATAGCCCATAAATTCTAGTCTGAGTAATAATAAATAAACCTTATATATGTATTTGGTTGATACACCGCCAGTGAAATGACTGCTACTTGTTGTGATTGTTGCTTAAATGAGTTGTAGAGCATGTCTTAGCCTTATAACACTTGCCGCAGATGGATGATAGTCTGAGTTATATTATTGGTATCTGATCATTTACAGATGGTTATATTGTCTATTGGATATGGTTGATGATCAGGTTGAGACCTGAGAGGGGTATGAATATACACCCTAGATGGATTTGGACTCTTAAAGTCTAATGAGGAAGTTTATTTTTAGTTTCATAGGATGATGTGTCTAAGCAGGGAGATGTTTTATTTGAATCTCCTAGGGCGTTGTATGAACATATGGGGTGTAGCCACTTGTTTGTAATATAGTACCCCAATCCTAGAGAGCCTGGTGGGCTCAGTTTGACAACACAGACACCCTAGGAGGCTGTTTTGGCAGGTTCACGTTTCCTGAGGCAGATTAAAAAATGATTAAATGGCTATTGAAGAAATCGATTTGGGATACTGAGGCAAGGAAATGACATGGGATGAGTCATGATGATGAGAGTGATGTCCTTCGCACCTTCTCCAATAGTTGCAGCACCTGATTAGGCCCACACCTAATTTTTTGGATCTTTTGGGAGGCTCATGATTTCCTCAAGGAGGCACAAAGTCAAAGAATTAAAATGTTATATTATTTTATTGTGCCATGGTGCACCCATAGGGAGTTATTTAACACTCCATGGACCCACCATGTGCTTCATTTATTTCTTGTTGAGTGGGGTACCCTCTTTATGGGTGATTTAGTCCACTTTGGTACTTTATGGTTATATTGATCCATGTATTGTATGTTGAGCTCATCTCAACCATTGATTAGAATATTTTATCTTTTAATCTTAGCCACTCATTTTGAAATTGGTTAGGATTTGGTTATGATTGTGGTTCTCTCATTTCTATTTAAAGGAGAGAGCTTCTCATTTGTAAGCGGTCTTTGGCTCTTGGATCTGAATAATAGAAAGATTTTCTGTGGATATTTTCTGGATCTGTTTTGCATATGATGTTCTCAAATGGTGATTGGATAGTCTTATGCTTCCTAGAATTGTGGAAATTTATGTGAGATCTATATTTTTCTGCTATCATTGTCTTGTCTACAGGAGGGCGTTTTGGCTGGAGCGTTTTTGCTAAGGGACCTCAACTTGTTCAGTTATCTTCGTCTTGGATTAGGGGGTTTTCATTAGTGTCATTGTGATCTATGATTAATTCTTTTTACTTTCCTATAGAATTTGGTTTCTTTATCTTGTCTTAGCAAATATGATATTGTTGACATTTGCTCATGCACGGTAGGGGGTGCATTGGTGGCTTGGGGCTTACATCCGTCATAGAAATCATGTGGATCTTCCAGAATTGATCGGGATAGCAAGGATAATCACTATTAAGGCTTCTACAAGCATTTCCAGGTACAATCTAGTAGGTAATTCTCTTCTCTTTAGTAGATCTGAATCCATTGTACCTGTTTTCTTTCCATTTTTCTGAAAATCCTTAAAATACTAAAAAACTCCTAAAAAATACTAAATCTGGGAATCGTCCGATATTTGGACAAACCACTGCTGGGTTTCATAGATCGGGACTTGTCATCACTGAATCTACTGCAACACTGGTCAAATTCCTGCTGGTTTGACCTAGATCTGAATGTTAGTCTAAAAACTACATAGCGCCCCCATTGAAACTTTGACCTGCTAGGGTCTTAATTTTTTCTAATTTCTGACTTCATAGACTGATAGATCAAGTCTCACACAGTCCAAATCACCCCAAATGTTTTCCAGATTCATGACAGTGTGACCTAGATCTTATTTTTAGACTGAAACAACCCTAGCGCCATCACTGAAAAACTGGACCTTTCCGGAGTTTACAGTTTCTGAAATCTAACAGGCTAGGCTGATAGATCAGGTCCTGAGCACTCCAGAACACACCTAACACTGAGCTAGATCCAGCCTCCTTGCCCTAGATCTTAAGAAATTAGTTTTTCATCCTCTCAGCCTCATTCATCAACTTTGAATTTTTTGGGATTTGACGTTTCTTAAATTTCTCTGAACCAAGTGTGTAGTTCAGGCCCTCCTGATCCCATTTCCTCTTCAATGCTAAGCTGGTTGTCTATTGGTGGCTTCAGATAAATATATCTATCTCATCAAACCCTAGCGCTAGCCTTCCTTGACTGAATTCTTGCCTTAACTGAGCTATCCCGACCAAAACACTTATTTGGGTCCACAGATCAGGGTCTACCCTAGGTGGGTTCACCTCAACGCTAGGTATATACTGGATCCATTACCCAATGCATGAAAGGAAATGATCTCCCATCCTAGCGCTAGCCCTGAATTGACCTCTTCCCCTTGAAATTGGTTGTTCCTTGATGACTCAGAAAATCACACATGTTCACCTTTTTCATTGATTCTGTTAGCCATGTAATAGATAGTCTCGACTATTTTCCTACCCATCCTGCCTTGGTTATGCTTCCCAAGTCGGTGATCATCTTCTTTAGTTGCTAGTACCAAAACCCTAGATCTAACCATTTCCCCCAAAGGTCATCCTATTACTTCTTTGGATCAGCTAATATACTGTCGAAGTCCTGATCCATCTACTGAATCCTATTGTAGATCTAGAGTTTCTGAACACCTTACACCTTACATACCTCAAAGTTTGTTTTGATTTGATCTGGTGTCTAGGTTTGATCTCTCCTATCGGGATCAGATCTGGGTCTCCCCCATTGTTTTCTTGGACTCAGACAACATAAAGCGAAGACTGCTTTAATTGGCATGACAACCATCTCTTTGGGAGTCTAGGTAGTCTGGGTTCCACCTCCTTAGTTGCTTGTTCTTTTACCATCCATCCTGGATCCATCTTGCACAGGAAGCTACAAGGTTGGTGATAACACCATGCATGCACAATGAGTAATAAGTGGTGCCACTTCCTATATTCAATGATCAGTAAGTAGTGCCACCACCTGTTTGTGGTAATTTAGAGGCAGTGCTGTCCCAGAACCGCTCTGTCAGTAACCATCTAGAAGCGGTGCCAGGTAGGCCCTTTTAAGACTTGTCATTTAAGATTTTGGTTTGTTTTTTGCTTTCATTTCTAAATGTTTGGGCTTCTTTACAGAGATCTGAGTAGTTAGATTCAATATCTGGATGTGGTAAATGCTTGTGTTGTTGAATTCAAAAGCTAGATTACACTCATCGGTTGGATTGCTTGTATGCTTGGTTTTTCATTTTCGAAAGGAGTGCTTGGAATTTTTATTCAGTTAGATCTCTTCTTACTACTTGATAAGACTGAAAAGGAAGACTTGCTTGTTGGTTTTTGCTTTCATTTTTCGTTAAGTTTACGAAAGACTTCTTTTTTCTTTTAAAAGAACTTTTTTTGTTGAGATTTGATTAGAATTTTTTGCTCAAAGACGAATTATTGGACTTCTGACTAGTCTCATAAGCTTTTAGATCTCCATATTATTCTTTCTCTTTACATTCTTGTCTCCTCAAAAGAAAAAAATATATAATAGTTTTAAGTTAGATCTTTCCATTTTTGAAGAAAAATTGAAAAATTAATTAGTTGTGCCTTTGAGTATTTTTGTCTTTCTTTTTAGGAAAAGAGATCTTGCTCAGTTGTTTTCTTTCAAGATCAGGTTAGAAGTGTGTTACTTGTATGTATTCTTGAAATTTTTTGTTTAGTTAAACTGTTTGGGAAATTTTTGGTTTTGAAACAAAATTGGAAAAACAAAATACTCTCTCCTTCCCATAAGTAGGCATGCTTTGAATGGTAAAGTGAAAAGAATTTGCATATCATAATTGCATGGTTTTAATTTTTTGTCATAACTCCATGCATTCAGCTAACCATTCAACTTAAAATTAACAATAGCTATAGGTTAAAAACCTTAGTAACTTGAGTGATGGGTAGAGACGTGTTTCGATGTCATAAAACACAGGAGCTGTCATTTATTACCTGCACTGTCACCCAGGACCTACGCGGTTCTTCCACGTACCGTTGGTATATAGAACGGCCTTTCATGTACCCTTGAGGTATATTGAAAGGTATTCACATACTCGATTGTATATCAGAAGGCCCCTTGTGAATGGTTGTGCATTAGAAAACACTACTACGGATTTGAACTCCCACGTACCTTGTCTATATCAGGATGCCCCTCTAGGATTTCTAAGACCATCTGAAAAAATCCCTTTTGGCCGTCTTGTTGGTGCAGTACACTGAGAACAACACTCTAGGATATTACTATGCACATTCTATCCAAGTAGTTGGGTATTTAGGTGAGGGATGGTTGATCCTCCTCACCGCGTTTTACTGTTGAACCATGTGGTATATAATGAGTTGCAAAAAATTGAGAATCTTGGTGGGAACCAGCTTGTTCAACCCCTCTTGTCACTTAAGTTTACTTGTGTCCTGCAGTTTGGGTAGGAGAATTTTTGTGTGATTTTTCTAGATTTTAAACCTTGGTTTAGGTTTTAGTGACCGTACAATCTGGATGAGTTTCAGTTGAGACAATCCAGAAGAAACCAGGGATTACCACCCAACTTTCCAGCTTCCACAAGGGAGAGCCCAATGGAAGCCATAGATCAAGGTGCTGCAAGTGACTCCCATGTGGAAGGAATCCCAGTTGTGGATAGCAAAGAACAATTCATTGCTTACATTAATCCATTGGTCTAGCATCCTCCTACGACTAACACTTCCTTTCATTCTTCGATGGAAGGTTGTACCGATAGTCCTTTTGAAACTGAATATGGCCATAATGCTCCTTTTTGGAGAACTTCTATGGGTTAATCCATTTCCGAGTTTGGGGTTACTAGACCTTATTTTGAGAACCCTCCTCCAGGTGAGGATGAATATAGGAGAATTCAAGCATCTCTTGATCGTGCTCACAACTTTTCACATAGAGTGGAAATAATCATTCCCTCACCTATACCTCACAAAGAACCTATGTCGACTCTTTTACCCCACCTTTCAGATCCATGGCCTTATAAATATCTTTCACTTGCTCAGACCTTGGCTCTTATTGAAGATGTCCCGACTCGTAGTGTGACTTCTCAAAATCTGGGTCAAACCTCCAACCCTATAGTTTCAAATCCTATGTCTGTTTCTAGTCCTCCCATACCCTCTATAGCTGGGGATAAATCCTCAGCTCAAATGGTATTAGTACATTCCAAAATTGGGGGGAAACCCCCGATGTGAGTTATGTTATCTGTTAGTGGAGTTCTACTAGTTCTAGACATACTTCTGCTGTAGGACAACCCACATAGATTGTTCCTCCCACCCACACCAATATGTTAAACCCTTCGTCAAGTTTAGGCCAACCCATAGGGGCACAACTTGCAGTCAACCAAACTTCTTGGGGTTATGGTTACCCAGGGAATAAACTACCTATAGGAAACATGAACTATAAACCTACATATACATGAACTATGTATATTGGAGTCCCTTACCCTGGAAACACATTTACACCATGGGGGGAACCTAATTGGTCCTATATGCTAGTAATGGGAGGAATGACTGTTAATACTGCTGGAGGTTCTGGAGGGCCACCTTATGGTGGCCCACCCTTTGGAGGGCCACCAGGTGGAGGCCTACCTATAGGAGGTCCACCTTATGGAGGACATCCATTGGGAGGACCACCACCCGAAGGCCCACAACTTAGAGGACCACCTTCGGGAGGACCACCACTCGGAAGCCCACCTTTTGGAGGTCCACCACCTAGGGGTCCACCTTTTGGAGGACCACCACATGGGGGACCACCACCTAGAGGTCCACCACCACCCAGAGGCCCACCACCTAGAGGACTACCACCTCTAGGTGGCCCTCCTCCTAGAGGTCCACCCCCTTTGGGAGGCTCTTCGGGAGGATCATCGACCCATTAACCGACCCAACAGCCCGTGTATCAGTCAACTTATGGTCCTACTGGTACATATATTCCTTGTCAATACTACTAGTACGTTGAACCTAATCAACCACTTTCATTCTTGGAAACTTTGGACTTTCCCAGTTTATCCAAGTTGATAAATGATCCCATTCAGTACAACCCTTCGTGGCCTGCTACTCAAGTCAAGTTATCGTCAAACATCCCAAAGTTTGATGGGAAGTAGGGAGATGATCCCAAAAATGAATTTTCATCTATGGTGTTCTTCAAATTCCTTGATGGATGACTCTATTGGTTTGAGATTCTTTCAGTAGAATTTGACCGGCACGGCCGCAAAGTGGTATATTGAACTTCCACAACATTCATTTGTCGATTTTAGCTCATTGGAAACCATTTTTTCTCACACACTTTCAACTACCCATTCGTTATGAAACAAGCATAGATATTTTGACCTCACTCCATCAAAATATCTCCATGCACATTTCGGCCCATATCCATGAGTGGAGAAGGCAGAGATGAATTATTACATCCCCCATCCCGAACCAACTGTTAGGTGATTGGTTCATGAAATCCTTGTTGCCTCCCATTGCCCGAGATATGGCTATGGGTGGTGTTGTTACTGAAGAGCAGGCTATCAGTCGTGCTCAATATCTGGACTTGGTATATTCCCAATCCAGAACTCTGTATGACCTAATCCCTCAAGATCCTCATCCCAACACAGACCCTACAAAGCCACCCGTAGAAAATCCTATTGCTGGGGTTGTTGGTTCAATTCAGCCCTCGTTAGTAGCCAAACCTTCCAAACAACCCAATTCTTCTACTACTACTCCTTCGACTCCTACAGTTTTTGCCGAGGTAAATTCTATCCAAAGTACGCAAATTGTCACGTCCCCAACCCTCTAACTGGCGAAGAAGACATGACTGCTCTTGATAATAACCCAGGAAATATTAAGCCCCATGAACATAAGATAAAATATAAAATGCATTGGAAATAAAACATATACAGATGCATAATGCAATATACGGTGGAAGTAATTACATTCATCCAATACATTCAACATGCTCATCACAATTCATTTAAGTAACAAATACAATTGCAAGGACAGAATATACAAGAGAGTACTTATCTTGAAATAAGCTTGTCTTGCAACTAGCTATGTCACTGCAACATTCTACCCAACCATAGGCCAATGTTCTCATCAATCTCTCAGCAACACTGCCACCCCCTAGATGGGCATGATTCCATAAGGATCTAGGGAACAACATGAACATGCTCACACATATCCCAAATCATACATCCAAAGTCAAGCCAACACAACTGTTGGGTTTCATAGACTGCCAAGGAAACAAGGAAATAACATGCGGGTTCCTTGGACTTACTCAGCCAAGAAAACATAGTCTAAGGTACAACAAAACTCAACCAATCTAGCATAGTAGGTTTATCAGGCTGTAATTAAGCTAAAAAGCAATACACCGCTGGGTTTATCAAGATAAAAATCCAATCCAACACTCACATAAAGGATAAGCCAAGCAGCACAAGGACAAACACATCAACACACATCCAAGCCAACAGATGGATTTATCAGGCTATCCACCAAGCCACCCTTCAAGTTGGGTTTTTTAGGCTTCTAAGGAAGTGGATAGGAAGAAATGCTAAGCTGGTAAGCTCATCCATAGAGTTGAGGACACCTACAAAAGACCTATTTGTCCTGGAAACCCCATGGTATACACATCCAACACAAGGAAGTGTCCCCATCTCTGCTCCATAGTCCCTTGGGATTCCCTTTCCCTTCCAGTGCTCTTTAGGATGTGTAGAGCAGGTTCACCAACCACTCTTATCTTATTGTGAGGTTCCACCCCAGGTTTATCAAGCACCTTCTATGTCTCTTCCACTCCTAGTCTTGTACACAGTTCATGCCAAAAAAAAATATGCACAACAAGACACACATATCTAGGTTGAGGAGAACAGGATGGACAATAAGAAAAATTACCAAGATGGTTGCAGACAGACCCCTAATAACAATTAGATTCCATAGACATTTTGGCCCTAAGATGTCCAAAACAGACTCAGCACAACCAATAAAACGTGGCTCTGTTCTCCCAGTTGCTTGGGAAACATGAACTAACAAAGTCCCACTGCAAATCACATAAACACCCCCCATGAGAGATCCCAACCATTGGATAATTACAAGAAACTTCCCAGCCTAGGGGAAAAAAAAGAAACACTGCCTGGGGAAAACAACACAGACATCTCCCAACATAGGTTTCGACCACTGAATACCTTTCAAGCCACTTCACGGGAATGGGAAGAACATAGAAACTACAAATAACAAATGGGAAACACCCTGCAGCTCCAAGGACGCAAGGAAGAGAAGTGCATGGATGCCTCCAGGAATCACACGCACACAACAACAAAACTTGAAATGGGAAAAACTGAGCCCACGAGCTGCCCCCGCCCGAGGAGAAAACCAGCTGCAAGAGGAAGAGACCTCCTCTTCTTTGCATGAGGAATACCAATCGCCTTCATCCCATGAGGGAAAAATGGTTGAACCCCCCTCTTGGGCATGTGTGTGGTCAAGAGATGTCAGCCCTACCAGATCTGACGCTGCCCATGCATACGTTTCCCCAAGGCAATAAATACCCAACTAACTCCCTTAGATGACTGGGCATAAAAGATAAAAAGGGTATTTACCATTTCATGGGTTTTCCCCTAGACATTGGATTCCCCCCCATAGGCTCAAAGGGTTGAACTAATCCCCCTCCCTATTCCTTGTGAAACCATGCCCCCATCTCTTCAACATTGCGGCGCATAGCTAGTCGTTGTATTTATTTTAATTAGCATTTTAATGGTGTCTCAAGCACATTGTGCCTGGATAGCACATAAAACATCGGCATCGATTTGAATCGCCGATACATAAGACACTAAATCCATGGTGGGGCCTTTGCCTTGAGCTCCACACCATGATTAAATGCAATATTTACATCATATGCAATTTATTACCATGGGGTCAAAACTAGGGTGTTACATTCCCCTCCCCACATTAGAGGAAATTTGAGGTCTAAAATGGGCCTCCTAAGGAAAATGATAAAATAATAGTTAAAATAATAAAAAAATAGTTACAAATTTTGGAGGAAGAATGAAAAAACTACTTTTTTTGTTCGTATTTTTGACATACATCCCTGTGTTGTTACTCAAATTCCAAGCAGGAGAGCTCGTTGGATGCGTAATTTAATTCCACATCCAACAAGTACCCACACTGCATACTTTTGACAGACCACGCTACCCCAAAAACAAGAAATGCCTAAAAAAATGTGATGATGACATCATCATCACATTTTTTCAGGTATTTCTTATTTTTGGGGTAGCGAGGTCTATCAAAAGTATGCAGTGTGGGTACTTGCTAGATGTGAAATTAAATTGCGCATCCATCGAGCTCTCCAGCCTGAAATTTGAGTAAAAACACAGGGAAATATGTCGAAAATACGAACAAAAAAAGTAGTTTCTTTTATGACAAATATGTCAATTCAACCATTATGGTTGACTCATTTTATTGAAATTCTACTAGTTTTTGAATTCCAACTCACAAAATTGATTGTTGGCGCGTTTTCCTATAAGGCCCATTTTAGACCCCAAATTTCCTCTAATGTTCAATAGCACTGTCCTTAGTGCTTTACAATATCGAACAAAAATTCTATACTGGCACTGCCATCAGTTCCCTGCATATTTTAACAAAATGAATGTGCCAATTGCATGGCATCCTTCAGCTCCCATGTATCCTCTTCAGGACTGCAGTGTTTCCTCTGCACCTTTATCTGTCCAACGACACAATCTGGAACTCATCCATGTCCTTGCTTGCATGCATCAGCACACACCACATGATCTGCTTCTAGTCATGGAGAATCCTTCTCCTCAGCTTGGAACATTTCTGATGTCTTTGGTGATTAGCAACCCCTATGCTCAAGCCCCCAAGCAATGAATCAATTACCATGTTAGTATTCACAGATTTTCCAAAATCATATATGAATCACATGCACATGTGTATTGACATAAAATCAACAAGAACCAAATACTTATCTGCCTGAGTATCTTCTTTGGTTCCATAGGTATTTGTCTTTGCTTTATACAACTATGGCACCAACAAAACCTGCCCCACCCCACACAAGGATGGTATCTCTTCTCTGCAATATAGTCCCTCGAGCGTACACACCCTTTCGGTGCTTTATAGGGTGTGCATTAAAAGATAGCCAAATTTCTTCAAGCCTAGGATCACCTGAAAATACCCCTCAATTGAGGTCTGACAGCTCCATTCTTGAGCCCAACACCTCTTCGAGTGCTTCAATAGAAGTTATGTTCAAGAGCCTGCACCTCCTCTAGGTGCTTTACCAAGATCAAGTGCTTCCTTTCCGAACACCATAATAGATGCAATTCATATGTCAAATTCATTTCTATAGGATGCAATCTATAACAATATTTTCAAAATCATGGCAGCATCATATGCTCATGTATCTTTACAGAAAATAAACAACAATAAAAATTTGATAAGTAAACCAAATACTTATATGTATAGCATCTCTCAACCGAGATCTGTTCATCCCCACTTCAGAGCCTAACACCTCCTTGGGTGCTCAATAACAGCTCTAGCTTAAGGGTCCAGCACCTCCTCCAAGTGCTTACCAATGCTCAAGCGGTTCCTTTCCAGACATCATAATACCTAGGGGTTATTCTCTTCACGGATCCCCCACTCTCGTGACAGTCCACTTACAGCGTGAATATGTGAAAAAATAAGTCTAATCAGATGGCTTACACCCTGGGCGTCCCCAGTGATGCATACCGGTGCCTAGTTGGCAGGGGGGATGAAGCGATGTAACCAAGTACATCCTTTTAGAGGAGACATGTTTTCATCATCTCACCTGCATCACATATAGACATGTAGTTTACATCAGATGGCAGCATAAAATTCCAATCATAGGTTTCCGAACCTATTCCAAACACATCCCTTCGAGAAGCTATGTACACCCCGTACATCCCTCCGAGGAACCATGTACATTTGGTACATACTTTCATCATCTAACCTGTATTACATACAAACATGCAATTTACATGAGATGTCATCATAAAAATAATTGCAATTATAGGTTTTCAAACCTATTTCATACACATCCCTCTGAGAAGCTATGTACATCGAGTACATCATTCCGGGGAACTACGTACACCCAATACATCCTTCCGAGGAGCTATGTATCCCATACACATCCTTCCAAGAAGCTATGTAATCTAGGGGCGTACTTTCATCATCTCACCCGCGTTACATAAAAGCATGCAGTTCACATGAGATGAAATCATAAAATTTTAAGAATATATTTTCAAATCTACTTCATATATTCATTGTTTCTCAAATATCAAATAATCAATAACATTGATAGTCAAATAGTAATCTGAGTTCGCAGTTCTACTTCCTGTATAAAATTAGATTTTTGGCAATCATTAGGTCATCCTCATATTGTTTGTATTTTGCAACTGGGGTCACTCATCCCCTACTTACACATGTTTTCCAAAACCTGGACATCTGCATACAACATGTCATCTTAACACAATTTTAAATCAGCCAAACAGTCAGACTTATCAAATAGGAAAATTCATACATCAAACCATGCAAGACAAGTATATCCATGGTCAGCATAATTCAAAACCATCACAGGAGATTACAGTAAAAAAATAGTGAATAGAAAAACTTGCAATTTGGAGTTTCAAAACCTTTTTTCAGTCATGAGACCCTTCTCATAACATATGGTAGCTTCTTTCCCTAGATTCCATTGGCACAACCATAGTGCTCTGCTCAGGTCATTCTACCTGAGTCTTCTAGAAGTCCTCAGATGTATTCCCATACACATAAGGGTGATTCCCTCATGGAACTACAAGCTCACATGTAGGACTCTTCAGCCTATACATAGGATCCACTTACCTGCAGGAGAGCCTTTAGTGAACTTCCTACAATACCTTTCAAGTCCCACAAAATATAACACATCTGTTAGCTTTCTTGAAGCAGGCCAACTCCACATGGCCTCAGTCTTTTGGGGTCTCCAGATATTCCTCTATCTGAAATAATGTCACCCAAGTAATGAATTATATCTTCATAGAAGTCACATTTTATCGAACCTACATACAACTTATGTTTCCTGAGAAATTCCAAAGTCAACCTCAAATTTTCTACATGTTCTTGCTCATTCTTAGAATAAATAAGAATTCTATCAAGGAGAACAAAAACAAACCTGTCCAGATACTTACTGAAACATTATTCATGAGGCATCATAATATACATACCTTGCTCTAAAGGTTGTCCTATGAACATTTTCATCCTTGAATTTTACTTGATGGTCACCAGACCCTAAGTCAAGCTTGGAAAATACCTTTGATCCTCGCACTTGAACAAGTGGTCATCAATCCTAAGAAAATGATACTTTTACTTTCTTTGTAGTGACATTGTTCAACTGCCTGTAACCAATACATCACTATAGTGTATCATCTTTATTTTTCTCAAGCCAAATTGGTGCTCCCCACTGGGACACACTTGGCCTGACATACTTATTTTCCCACCACTTCTGCAACTACACCCTCAGTTCTAGGAAGTCTGGTGTACTCACCTTGTAGGGTGTCCTGGAAACTAGTGCTTTACCTGGCACAAGTTTAATTGTCAAATCAATGTTCCGCTCTGGAGGAAGCTCTAGAACTCTATCAGCAAATCATCCCTGAATTCCTCCAACACATGAAGGTCCTCCAATCTAGGAGCTTCATTCCTTGTTGCCTCCAAAACATGAGTTGCATATTCTTTGCAACCCCTTTCCCATGGAACTTCTTCGGCAGCATTGTTGAAGAATTTCTTCCAGAGATCACTTCTGAAATGTCTTTCACAACCTCTAGGTTGCTTCTTCATCCAAGCACTTCAAAGGCCTTATTATAGCACCCAAGCCTTTCATGACATTCATTCATGAGTACATTATTCTGTTGAAAGTGTGTTCAGGAGATTCATCCCTAGATAGGTGCCTCCTGTTACATCAGGCTTCTTCTCTTTTCCCCCTGCCATCTCTCCAAAGATATTTTGCTGAATATTGATGCCTATTTTTCTCAGATTATGAAATTTATTTCTGGTTATTACTTCTATAAGTCCTTGAATGTTTTAGTTTTTGACTCCATTTCCCAATGGTTTTTCTTGTCTATCTATTTCACTATTTTTAAATCTACAAATACCTTGTTACCACCAGAATCTAGTCTTCTGATTGCTTGTTTAAAGCTAAATGTGTATGTGAATTTGTTTCTGTGACAAAGAGAGATCCCTCTTTGACTATAAGGCTATACTACATTCTAATGATTGGTTTGAAATGGTTACCCCTATGATTTCCTACCACAACCATATGAAAACTACATGCTTATAACATCTTGGCATCATTTCTAGGGAGCGAAAGAGAAAATCATCCCTGGGAAAAATGACATTGTTTAGCTCTATGACTTGGTTGAGAAGCCTGGTCATAGATACATACTGGTTGTACATGCTCTGGCGACTCCACACAAATTTTAAAGGTGAATCCACTGGGAAATACTAGAGGCACGAAGAACCCACACAAGGAGAAATCCTGATGCATAATCCTTCCAAGAAATATTTGATCCAGAGGGTCAACAGGCTGCAAAGGTTAGTCAGAAATATTTCCTTCCTTGTTGAAGGTGTTATTGTTGTCAGTAATATATTTGAACATTGTAATGAGGAGTTTGGACTAACCTTCCCTAGAAATAAATCTGAGTCCAACCTCTCTGACTTGGTCTCTGATACCTCTATGTTTGATTTTCCCTGCATTTCCTGGTCACCCCTGACCTCAGAACCTCTAGGTGAATATTTCCAACACCTGCCTGACCCAGAGTTCCTTACACTTACTGTTGATTCAACCCTTCTAAATTCCACTATCATAAGGCAATTTGCTGTCACATTTTTGTCTCCCACTACTTCAAAACAAAATCTGCATTCATATTCCTGTTCTACAGATCCTAGAAGCTTACCAACTTATTTTCCGCTAGTCTTAATCCCTCCTGTAAACCTTGTTGTACCTCCAAGGATGTCTAGGTATGCCCCTTTAAACCTCCATATTGTTCTTCACGACCTTCCTTTTCTTTATTCCCAAAGAACCAAACAATTTAATGGGGAGAGGGGACATTCAGCTGAAGAACACTTGGAGTGGTTTTCAGAATGGACAAATTTAGAAGAGGTGGACCATGAGGATGTGAACGTAAGACTGTTTTCTCAGTTCCTTGCTGGAGAGGAAAGAAGATGGTTCACAAACCTTGCAAACCACTCCATCCAAAAATATAGATCCTTTGAAGATGCCTTAAAGGATAAATGGGAAGATCAAAAGAACCCTAATATATATATGTCCCCATATCACTCCATGAGGAGAAAAGAGAGTGAATCCATCCAAGAATTTTCTGACAGGTTCATGAAAGTATACAATGCCATCCCTGCCCAATTCAAACCTCCCATTTGTTTTTCCCAACTCCACTATGCTGAAGCTTTTGATAGTGAGTTTAAATTGTGGCAAAGTGAAAGGAGATCAGCCTCCTTGGCACCTATGCTGAAATATTCCATAGAGGTGGAGCTAAACTTGACTGCTGCAAGAAATAAGAAAAAAGAGGAAGGAGAATGGAGAAGGGAAGAAGGAGAGTAGAGAAAAGAGGAAGGAGAATGGAGAAGAAATGGGGGAGAATGGAGAAGAAAGGAAGGAGAAACAAGAGAGAGAATAAAATACAAATAAATTGAGCATCCCTCTATCAATAGCTCACAAGATGCTAGAATAGACAAGATCTTGAGGACCATGGAAAGAAATATGGAGATACTTGCTGTGGATGGTAGACCATAGCCCAGGGAAAATCAAGGGCAACAGAACAGGAACCTAAATTCTAGAAGGCCTCCAATTCCCCAAAGAAGGCAGAGGGACAAGAGAAAACCCCCTGATCCGCCTATCAGGCCTCCCTTTCAGTAAAATTATGTAGAGTTGGCTAGAGAAGATCAAGTGGAAGATTGAATCCATCAGCTGGACATTGACCCACCCTCCAACTTTCTGACCAAGGAAGAACATGATAAGGTTTGTCTTGAAAGGGGAGAGATTCCTTCTGGAGAAACATATGACTTTAAGAGGATATACCAAATTTTTTTCATGGAGGCACAGAGATATATTGGTCTAAGGAACAGAGATGTTTCTGCAGTAAAAAATAAAGAGGCAGCAAAAAAATCCTCTACAAGAAAATCAAAGAGCATCCCACCCCCTATGGACACCTCCACGAATGTAGTAGAGCCCAAAGGGAAGGAGAAAAAAGAAGATCATCCAAGAGGGTCAGAGCAGGGGCATACCTTGTTCAATCTAGAGGATGAAATTGCAAAGACAAAAATCTCTATCCCTCTCATTGAGCTGTTAAAAAAATTATGAATATCATTCTAAATTTTCCAAATTATTGAAACCTCCAGGAGAAGTTTCTAAAATGTCATACTCCCTAAATCTCTAAGATGATAGCCCTGCCTTTCTTTTTATACCTCGTGTAGAAGAGTTTGCTCATGAATACACCCCCCCTTTATATATTAGTCTGAACATCCACAATGCCATTTTACACAATACCATGTATGATTCAGGAGCCTCCCACAATCTGATGCCCAGGGTAGTCATGGAGGAATTGGGATTGGAAGTGACCAGGCCATAAAAATACCTTTTCTCTTTTGATTCCAACAAAGTCAGATGTCTAGGATTGATAAAATATCTAGTCATATATTTGGCCCAAATCCATGCCAAGAACTTGGTCATGGATGTGGTTGTAGTTGACATCCCTCCAAAGTTTGGGATGTTGTTATCAATATCTTAGGTAGCCAAAATTAAAGGTACTTTTCAAATGGGCATGTCCTATGCTACTATCCCTGTTTTTGGAGAATAGAGAAGGATTTTTAGGGAGCAAAGGATAACCTACATGGTTACCAGTGTTGAAATTCCAAACAATCACCCCATCTATGCATTGGAAACTGATATGGGATCATCTATTTTCTTCACAGAAGGAGACACAGACAGCTGTAGTTCATAGAATGTTGCCTTTGTACCCACTCAGGAGGAGTTGGATGGAGTATGGGAGGTAAGTTTTGATGGGTCAGCATGCAAGGAAGGGGCAGGAGCTGGAGTGTAGATGAGACCCCCGGGAGTGTGAGCTTTTAATTATTCTTACAAACTTGCTTTTGAATGTACAAACAATGAAGCAAAATACGGGGCTATGATATTAGTGATTCTAGACTTGAAAGAGCTCCAATTCAAGAGGGTGGTGTTGCATGGGGATTGTGAGCTAATAATAAAACAAATTACTAGTGAATATTAGGACAGACGTCCCCGAATGAAAAGCTACTGAAATTATTCCCAGGACCTCATTGAAGGCTTTGAAGAATGCAGTTTTAATATGATCCCCAGAGTACAAAACTGTGTAGATGATTCCCTGGCCACTTCTACGACGAATTTCAAAATCCCTTTGGAACCTGTTGGGAAATATGAAATTTAAGTGAGCACAGACCCGCTATCCCTGATAATGTCAAAATATGGAAAGTTTTTGAAGATGATAAGCAGATCCAAAAGTTCCTCACTCTCACTGGGGAGTTTGATGGATTGAGTATTGATGAAGAAAATAAGCTTCTGTAGAAAGATACTCTTACTCAAGAACCTTTACAAATCCATACTATATTTCCCTAGGAAATTCCAAAAAGGAGGACTTTGCTCCTGTTGAATATGCTGATGCTGGAGAAGATGAAGAATCTTGGGAAATAGAGATGCAGGAGACTGATGAGCAATAGGAATATGTGAACAACAGAGGTGGCAAAGAGATCCTGCAGCTGAAAGGTAATTCCATCCCTAGGGACCTAATTCCTCTAGAAAAACATTTCAATCTTAATGATGTGGCTGAAGAACCTCGACTGGTCCCAAGTTGTGAAGATGTTGAAGACATAAATATTGGAACAGAAAATCAGCCTGATATCATCAAAATAGAAAGGACCCTTTCACCTAAAGCCAAGAAAAAGTACATTTCACTAATGAAAGAATATTTAGATGTGTTTGCTTGGAGCTGCAATGACCTAAAGGCTTATGATACAAGCATAATCCAGCAGACCATGCCACTCAAGAAGGACAAGGTGCCTTTCAAAGCAAAGATAAAAAGGATGAATCCCAAACTATTGACCCTCATAGAAAATGAAATCAAGAAGTTCTTTGAGGCCAAAATCATTGTGGCCCTCAACTTTCATGTTGGGTGTAAAATCTGGTTCCTCTTAGGAAGAAGAACAGGGAGATAAGAATATGCATCGACTTCAGGAACTTGAACAGAGTTTCTCTGAAGGACCATCACCCACTTCCCAAAATGGAACATGTCTTGCAGAGAGTAGTGGGTTCAAAAAGGATTTCTACCGTAGATGGATTCTCGGGCTATAATCAAATCATTGTGCACCCTGAGTATCAAGAGAAGACAACCTTCACCACACCCTGGGGAAATTTCATGTATGCTAAAATGCCATTTGGGATGATGAATGAAGGGGTGAACTTCCAGCGAGCAATGGACATAGCTTTCGCTGATGAGAAAGACAAAATCCTAGTCGTCTATCTAGATGATATCACCATATTTTCCAAATATGACGAAGAACATGTTTCTCACCTTCTGAGAATCTTTAGAAAATGTAGGAGGTTTTGCATCTCCCTGAATCCAAAGAAGTCCTTATTTTCTATGAAATAAGGGAATATGCTAGGGAATATAATCTCTCAAGAAGGAATTAGGATAGATCCGAAGATGGTTGAGGCGATCAGCAAAATTGATCTCCCTCGAAATAAGGTGGAGTTTTACTCCTTTCTGGGAAGGGAAATTTTTTTGAGAATATTTATTGCTGCCTTTGCCGAAATAGTGAAGTATATAACTGATATTATAGGAAAGGATAAAGAGATCAAGTGGAATCCTAAAGCTAAGAAATCATTTGAAAACATAAATAATGCCATATCTAAGGCACCTGTACTTGCAAGCCTTGATTTTTCTAAAGACTTCCTCATATTTTCATTTTCTTTAGAGAACATAGTGGGAGGAGTTTTGCTGCAGAAGAATCATGAGGGACATGAACATTCCATTTATTTTTACAGCAAGACCCTAAGAGATGCTCCCCTGAATTATAATATCCTAGATAAGAAATATTATGCTCGTGTGTAGGCCTTAAGGATTTCAGAGTGTACATGCTGCATTCTCATATCATTGCTCATGTCCCAACCAGTGTTGTAAAGGATATTCTGATCCCAAGGGACGAAGAGGAAAGTGGATATCATTTCTCCTTGAGTATGTTATTAGGAATTCTAAACCAATTCTGACACTGCTTGTTCCTCTGTAATGAAAAACACAACTACAGAACAAAAAATCATAGCCACATATCCTTCCCTTGAATAGTCAAATTAATTAACATAACACATCATATACCTCGACTGTAGATATGTTTATCTTCTCTCCAGAAAGTCCTTGAGATGATTCAATACCTGCAAGATAGATCACAAGACAAACGAAAAGATGAGAGCATCATGATAATCAACTATCCATACTAGTGATCAAGGAGTCCAATAATACTTAATCACAAACACAACAATCCAATATAGGAAAGGGAAATTTTTTTGTATTAATAATGGATGAGAAGAAGTACAACCAAAAGCCTTGATGTTGGCAGCTTTTGTCTCAACAAATGTCTACAAAATCCTATGAATACTTCTCCATATACAAGATACCTCTACTTTGCCTCTATTCAGACTTCAAACTAGCAGCATAAGGATGCTTTTTCTAGCATCCTCCTCTCTTCATAGAAGCTTCATTTATAGGCCAAGAATCCATAGGATGACTTGAAAAAAGGATAGGATGAGATCCCTATAGGTGAGGGAGGTGAATGCCACCTCCCCTAAACATGTAGGAACTAATTCCACGAAGGATTTCATACGGAATCTTCTAGAAACTTATTATTTCCCCTTTAAGTGACCATTGACACTTTTTGTTAAACTGGACAGAGCATCGATATAGGATTTTTCCCACTGCAAAGGGCTAACGACGTTTTTTTATCAACTGATGGAGGCGTCAACGACATTCTGTGGGAAAGGTAAAAGAGCGTCGTTCCTTCTAGGTCAGGGAAAAAAATGACCAAGGTGATCCAGATCAGGCATTTTGGGAGGTTGGCAAGCAACAAGAAAGTCATCTGAAGGTTGACTAGGCAATGTGAGATTTTCATGTGCAACAGAATTCCCCCCAAAGTATGAATCTAGAAGGAAGTGATAGGTGAAATACTTTGCAAGTTTTTCATCTGACACAAAGGCAAAGTGAGATAGACTTATATAGGACTAGAAACTGAATTTATCCAATTCAACCACAGCTGCGGACCAATACACTGTAGATCTATGATGATGATGAGTATGTCATGGCTACCAATAATACACTATAGATCCATGATTTACTACTATAAGAGATAGGTCATAGCTACGAGATATACAAAGTAGATCTATGCCTCTCATTTTTAGATATAGAACACAACCACCAAACATACAATGTGAATCCATGTCATGACTCTAAATGATCTCTAAATGCAACTTGTGCATAGGTGATGATGATGAAAAAAAAAATCACTCAAGGTCTTCATCTTGATCTCCGAATGATACAAATCTAACCATGTGTTTACAATTTCTTGACGTCGAACATGGTAGAAACCACTTGATTACCAGTGATTGATGTCAACAGTTAACAAGTGCGAGGGAAATCACCATTGATGTCAATGATTCCCAAGGTATCTTAGTACAAATAATCGAATGTGAATAAAGGACTTGAAGTCAAACGATTGATGAGATATTTCAATCAAGAGCCAATGATGTAAAATCATGTTGAAAGTGAGGTAACCTGCCATTGAGGCATGCAAGTCCAAGGTATAGTCTAGGTTTCTAGGTCCGATCCTTGGATAATGTTATGAAGTTGACAGGATTAGACTCTGTCACAGGAGGACCATAATAATTCCCACATCAGTGACACGAAACCAAGAATAAAAGTTGATTTGGAATGATAGGACTGAATTAGACATGACTGAATTTTTAAGGACAAGTGAAGTTACTGACGAATTATGTTTCTGAGAGAGGTAACCTTTGAACAATTGGACGGAACGACACATGACTTGGTAGTATTACCTTATGAGAATAGAACCAGGTGTAATGCAAGGAATATGACAAAGAATTATTTGAATTGACTCAAAGGAGTCAGGTGACTCACAAAAATGGATTGACTCGACGACAAACTGAAAACCCAAATTGTTCATATATGCAAATGCAAATAGGTTCCATGTTCAAAGGTGGACTATAGAGTACTGCCATTTAAACAAATGAATACCATTCCCCTTTCCTTTAATTTCCCCATCTCGAAAGGTGAGTGCCTCTTTTCATTTTTACGAGTACAAAGAGGGTAACAAACACTCATTGAAGCTCATCAAGTGATGAGTCCATTCTCATATTTTTCACGAACCCGTGATAGGAGGGGTTCGTTCCCAAAATAGGGTCTCAGATCGTGTGTTTTATGAGTCCGATGCAAGTAAATCATTTGTTGTTTCATGTTTAGAGAGTATGAAATGACCAAGAAGACTCCAAAAAGGGTCCTTTTTCGTAAATAAGACCATTCGGTCTAAAAAAGAGATAACCTACCCCTGACTAGTCGACCATTCTGATTTTTTTACAAGCGTGAATGCAACAAGTTCACTTGGAAATATTTTTGTGTTTTGAGGAGACTGAAAAGAGATTAAATATAACTCTTGAACAAGGTTCCTTTTTCATAATCCATTTTTTACGAGTCTGAAAAAGTGAAAAAGTATACTTGACACCTTTCTACTAGATTTTTAATGAGCATGTAAAAAGTGTAAACGATGCTTAGTACTTTTTCCGTTTATCTCTAAGCTCAAAAAAGACAAAAATAGCTTCAAACGTAGCCATGACCCTTCATTTACCTTAAAAACTCAAAAAATGTTATCAAAAGTCATTTTCTCAAAACTATATAAAGTACAAATAAAAACCCACTTTTGTCAAAATGATTTGGATTCCAAAATAACATAAATTATAATATAACTTTGCAAATCTCAAAACATTCTATGAATAGAAGGGTAGGTAACTTTATTTTTACCATTGGGTAAGTTTTGGAAGGTATTTTTGGTAACAAGAGTTCCTCCAACGATTTGGTGAGGGAATCCCATTTCTTTGTAGCTTCTCAATCCATAGAATAGGTGAACACTTGGTCTTCTCCTCTTTTTATGTTCAATAGTTTGCCTTTCTTCTTCTTTTGCATTGCTAATTTGAAAGTTCCCTAACTATTTTTAAATGGTTTAAAACACAAAGCATAGGGCATATTTTTCTTTGCAAAGGAAAAATAGGATGTTTTCTACCTCCACAGAAGTTTTAATGTCAAACCAGGAGGTACAAAATTTTGATTTTAGGGATTTTGGCTGTCGGTTCATGCCCCCGACTGCGCTCTATCTCGTTGGGATAGGAGCGTTGACGACGCTCTGTCCACAGTGGACAGGTGCTCGATTCCTTTCGCACCAATGATAAGAGAACCATGGTGCTATTTTGACAAGGGCTAGCAGTGCCAACCGGGAAGAAAGAGGGAAAAAAAACCCCAATTCTCCTTTAAATGCAATTATTAAATTTCTACCATGACTATGTAATTTAAACTACCATTTATTTTCCTTCTTTATGGTCATGATGGCGTATTTAATCTTGAAATTGGTATTTTGCAGGTGCATCATGGTGATATGGAAAGAAAGGGAGCATGAAGTCCCAGACAACCAAGCCACAAATGATCCAGCTACCATCGATGCTCTGCGGAACTGCGGGATTCTCAAATATTTTTGGATTGCAGGGATGAAAGCACATGTCCACCTGATATAGTACATTATTGACATGTGGGATCCTAATTAGGATCATTTTGTGGTAGGAGTCCACATTCTTCCTATAGAGATCGAGGAAATTTATTTCCTCACCGGTTTGTCTAGGAGGGAAAGACTCCTAACTCTGTCGGGAGCACGAAAGGGAGAAGGCTCCTTGGATGATATCATTGATCAGCATTGTTCATTGGGTATAGAGTTCTAGTTGGGAAATATAGTGATCAAATCTCTAGTGGATCTCCCCCTGAGGACAATATTATACACCATCGGTAGAGTGGCGGGCACTAGGGCTTCCCACCTCACTAGTAGATCTCACATGTTATATGCCTTATAGTGTATGGAACCTACTATGTTCAACTGGTGCGAGGGCATGTTGGCTTTTCTGAAGATGAAACTCAACAAATGGAAAAGAGGGACCTTGAAGGAGTTTGGTTACGGAGAAGTGGTGGTGTCTTTCATCCTACAGCAGGTGCCTCACATGAGGCCACATGTGACCATCACTAGACTGGATGCCGAGGATCCGAGGATGCTTGCATGGGTGATAGCCATGCCCCGCCTCAGAGGTGGAGGACCCAAAGTCACTTATGGTTCTGGGTTCTTTCTCTGGTTGAGGAACCGGCTATTGATGGTAGAGGATTATGCCTATGAAGGGGCAGAATTCTGTAATGACCCGGATTTTGATTTTACGTGAGTGGGAAGTGTGGGACGACCAAGGTAAAAAGACATGGTGGGAATTTCTTGACCGTTTCAATACAATATACGGGATGGGGCAGAGCTGGATGTGTGCATTTCTTGGAAGTAAACATCTGACATGGTGGGCATTTCTTGACCGTTTCAATACAATCCTTGAAAATAGAAGGCTAGAAGTACCCCGCACGCAGGATTTTCTGGGAAGTATCCAACCCAGAAAATGACCGCCACAAGCTCCAACGTGGAAATCATTAAGGATGATCTCATCCTCTTCGTGTGTAAGGCAATGTCGTAGGATAGAATCAACACTAGGGCAATATAGGTATCATTCAAGATAAGGTAAATTTTATCCTGGTGGAAAACATGATGATGTTCATCTCGAGAGGCAGTAGGCTGGTATCGTAAGGTCTGGAGGTACAAAATGATGTCCACATACCATGGATCGGTCGTACTAATGAGAAACAGTGATTCATTGGGTAAGGAATCAGAGGGCTCTAGATTCTCAGTAGTACGAGGAAGGTCACATATAATATCTGCAAAGAAAAGGGACTTCTTAGAAGTACTCTTGGAGGATCACAATCCAATGTGAGTATTTTACCCCAAGCACTTGACGTGTCAGAACGTAGTACATGGGGTTGGAATCCGCATAAATAGTACTGGTGTGGAGAAAAATATAATGACAAAACTTCTGGACCACAATGACTGTGGCCAGAGCAAGTTTCTCCACATGTGAGTATCGCATTTTAGAATCCAAAAAGACTCTTACTTGCGTAATAAATGACATGTTCTTGGTCGTTTTCATCTGTTTGAACAAGGACCATGCCTATCGTAGACAAGGATGCAGCCACATACAAAGAATAATCCTTAGCATAATTGGGTATTTGCAACACCGGTGCATGGGTAAGTTCATGTTTAAGATTATCAAATGCACGCTGTGTGAAATCATCCCAAATGAAAGGGGTATCTTTCTTGAGCAACCTCATGAAACCATGTGTCCTTTATGCATAATTGCAGATGAAACGACGTAGAAAGTTTTCCTTCCCTTGCAAAATTTGGAGTTCAATAACATTGGTGGGAGTGGGTAATGCCAAGATAGCTTCAGTTTTTAAAGGATCGATATAGATGCCATCTTTGGAAACAATAAAACCAAGAATTCGACTAGATTTGACACAAAAAACAAATTTATGGGGGTTTAGACGAATGTTAAAATGACAGCATTGAAGAAACACAGCTCTCAGATGATCGACATGGATATCCCACTGCTTAGAATGGGCAAGAAAGTCATCTAGATAGGGTTCCACAACATGTTTAATGTCATGAAAAGCATATGATATGGCACGTTGGAATGTCGCGCCAACATTTTTTAAACTGAAAGGTAGTTTACTATAAGAAAAATTCCCTCAAGGAAAAATGAATGACGTCTTGTGTTGATCTGATGGGAGGATCTCAATCTGATTATAGCCGAAAAATCCATCCATAAAGGAGAAAATAATGCTCCTGACACAGTTATCGATTATTTGATCGATATAGGGAGTGGGAAAGATGTCTTTTGGACAAGCTCGATTCAGGTCCCTAAAATCGATACAAAACCTAATAGTACCTTGCTTTTTATTCACATGGACTATGTTGGACACCCATTTAGTTAGTGGTATGGGGTAAATGAAACCAACTTTCAGAAGTTTTTCAATTTCTTCTTTGATAGCGGCTGCTTTTCAGGGATGAACCTGTCCTAGTTTCTGGCATATGGGCTTGGCATCAGGATAAGTTTTGATTTCGTGGACAATGATAGAGGGATCAATTCCAGGAATTTCTTCATATGCCCATGCGAAGACATCTCGAAATTCTTTGAAAAGAGTCGTGTATGTTTGGATTTCTTTAGGGGAAGATTTTTGTCCTATGGAAATGTTCTCAGAAACACCCGGTTTCATGGATATGTCAATGGGTATAGTCTTGGTAATATTGCATAAATTCCCTTCAAAATCGACACTATGAGTGAGGATCGGAGACTAAGGGTTGAGGACTATATCGGATGAAACCGTGGAGGAAAAGTGGTTTTCTACCATATGGCAAGGGGGAAGGAAAGAAGATCTATGATGATAATCTTCCCAAGGCATCTCGTCTAACGACGTAAATTCCATGATAGAATCGTCTGTAGGAAGTGTGTGTGAAAGATAATCTAGACATGGGGAGGAGTTTTCAAGCCAATATGGCATGTGATAATGGTTTGAGGCAACCAAGAAATGATCATTGATGGCAGGATCACTGGTATCTTGGATTGCATTGTACATCTCTTCGAAAGGGGAAAAGGACAAGGATTCATTAGCAATTTATTTTCCTTTGTCTATATGAGAGCTAGAATTCATATTAATGGATGCAGTTCACGAAGCAAGAGGAGGGTCAGATGAAGGAAAGACTCCAATAAGTGAAGAAATTTTAATGAGACCTACTACGATGTCTTGATACTATGGGGTGTTCAAGAGTGGAATGTTGTTTGCATAATTTTTAATGGCACTAGTGTGATGAAGTCTAACTAGTCAACAGTAAAAATATTTCCTTGGAATGGGAACTGGACAATCCGAAAAATGGTCGATGCTACAGCTTGCATAGCATAAAACAAGTTACGACCTAGGAGTAAGTTGTAATCCAAAGGAGTGTCAACGACTTCGATATGAATGGATACTGAATTCCCCCCCAGTTCAAAATGGATGGTAGGTAGTAATCCATAGGGTTGAAAGTCGCAACCATCAAAATCCTTAAGAGTGGTAGGTGAATGATTGATTTCTGAAGATCCAATGGCTCTCTAGCAAGATAAAGACATAACTGATGTAGAGGCACCCTCGTCCAAAACGGTACGACAGATAGTCTTTCCAGCAATCTTTGTAGTGATCTGGAAAGCTAACTGATGTGAAAGTATCATCTTGAAACCATCCAGTTTGAAAGTGATGATATTACTATTCTCAGGATCCATAACTCCAAGGGTAGTAAGCAAATTTTTCCATTGAGTTGGGCAGGTTTGAAGTACCTCTAAAGCCGACATAGTGCAGGGTGCCTGGGCCAAATCTTCAATAATATTATAGTACTGGGCGGTACGAGTGTTAGGATTGATTATGGACTTACGTAGAGTGCCCTTTGGTGGACGGAAAATTGCTTCAGGAATAGGTTTTTCAATATGAATACCATTATTAGTAGGAGGTGTGGAAGTTGAGGGCTTTTCATATGGAATATCGTCAGGTTTCTTTTCCAGAGGAGGGTCATAACTGTGTGCTCTTATATTTAAATTCGCCATTTCACTAGACATCATACAAACTTCATCAGTGGAGGAAGAAGTTTCGTTCAAGGACTTATGATCAATTAACTGTTGTTGGGAAGGGAAAGGATCTTTTAAAACAGCTGGGGTGGGTGAAGCTTTTAAAAATTTACCAACTTCCTCATGACGAGGACATTCTTTTGTAAAATGATCACCTCCACATATTAAACAAGGGTACTTCACCTTTCTCTTTCCTTTTGAATCATTATCTATATTCTGTGTTTTATTTCCTTCATATTGGTTATCAGGTTTTTTAGATTTATTTTTCCCTTTTTTCTTCCTGCTTGAAGATTCAGTGGATTGAACTGCATTTACTTCAACGGAAGCAATAGGAGAGGATGCAGTTTTGGCAGGTGGTGCTTGTTGATTAGATGGAGTGGCGGTTTGTTTCTTAGAGGATTTAGCCACTATTTGTGTTTGAACTGAATCAAGTATGACATCAGCAGGTGGTTCAGTTGATGGCGATGGTTGTTGGTAAACTTGATTAAAAATAGGCTGTTGAGTTCCTGGATAAGTATATCCCCAAGAAACCATATTTTTGACAGGTTGTGGCCCTAAGGGTTGGCCTGTACTAGATGGGGGGGAAACAACATGGATATTGGTGGGGGGTATACCTACTACAGGTTGTGCTACAGCTGCAACATGTCCTGAACTAGCTATAGTTCCACTGATAGGTAACGTAACTTGTGCCAGGGGTTTCCCCTCGGCGTGAGAGTTTACTGACATGGCTTGATTTGAGGATTCCCCCCCAACTATGACAGGTATGGAAGGTCTAGTAATAGGTCCAAGATGTGACACTGTAGGGTTGTGGTTTAGACCTGGATTACCTTGAAATGGAATTTCTTCAATAGGTCCTAACACTTGAGTTAGTGAACGATATCCTTCAGGCCATGGATTATGAGAAGTCTCACCATAAGTTGGGTGGCCATCAGAAGAAGGTTTAATTTCAGCTTCAGGACAAGGATTTGTACTACGGGGTAATCATGCCGGTAAATTTTCATGATGGGACACAGGTGGAGGAATAATTCTTTCTAATATCTCTGAAAAGTTATGAGCTCGATTGAGAGATGCATTAATTATTCTCTGTTCCTCCTCTACCAAGGGGGGAGTTCCTGGTGAAGATATAATAACCCCGAATTCAGCAATATCCTAGCCCATAGAATTCCTCCAAAAAGGAGCATCTAGACCATAATTAGGTGGGGTAGAAGTATCACCATGGCCTTCCAATGGTGGATGTACAAAAAAATCAGTTGTAGGAGGAAATTTGACCAAAGGATTTGTGTAAATAGTGAAATCTTCTCTGGTTTCACTAGCTAAGGTAGTCCCTACGGGAACATTAACAGAATCCGGTTGTTCCATGGTTACTCCTTCTTGTCCTTCCACAGTAGGAGGAGAGTCAGGAGATAAACCCTGCAATCTACGAGATTTACGTCTCGCAAGTTGCTCAGCCATGGTGGTGGCCCAAGTTACCTAATCTAGGTCAAAAAGGGAATAAAAGAAGACAAACAAAACCTACTCAAAGCTAAAGGTCACAAGCAGAATTAAGTGATAGAAGGAGTTCAAAATAGTTGGTCTCTTACCAGAATTTTCAAGTAGGTGCAACTCACGATACACCTCATGGGTGCGTCCATAATAGTCTCCCTAAATGTTGTTTTCAATGTATTTCCCCACACAAGATGTCCAAAGGGATTTTCTCAGATAGTCAGGGTATCCTAGTGGTGTCTCCCGATATACTCAAGGTACGTGGGAGCTCAAATCGGTAGCAGTGCTATCTAATGCACAACCATACACAAGGGGCCTTCTGATATACAATCGAGTACGTGAAGTATGTTTCTATATACCTCAAGGGTACATGAAAGTCCATTCGATATACCGACGATACATGGAAGAACCGCACGAGTCCTGGGATGTAGTGCGGACAAATAGCAACAGCTCCTATGCTTAACGATGCCCGAACACGTCTCTAACCTATCACTCAACTTTCTATACAATTTTTATACCTAAAGCTACCGTTAATTTTATCTGGACGATTAGGGACAGATCTGCAAAATTTTGAAATTTTGATGTGCAAATTGTTTATGTATTTCTATGTATTGGAACACTGAGGAAAGTATTATTCCAAGGGGGAGGGGATTGTAATACCTCGGTTTTGACCCCATTTGCATTAAAAGGTACATGATGTATAATTGTAATTAATAGTGGTGAGGAGCTAAAGGCAAAATCCCCACCATTGATTTGGTTGTGTATGTTTTAGCAAGAGGGACCATTGTCGATGGTACATTGTGCTATCCGGCACATTATAGTTTTGGCATCATGTAAATACACACATCAATTAAATTAAACTTACAGCCAGCTACAACAGTGCAACGTTAAATGAAAAGGGCATGATTCCTAAGGTTAAGGGGGGGGGGGTTTTCTGACCCATGGGGGTCATTGGGAGTTTCCATGTGTCAACCACCCATTAAACTTCTCCTATCTATTAGTTGGGAGCAGTTATTGCTGAGTAGTGGTGGGTGTGGCAGGACTGCTAGTCCTTGCCCACGCGCCCACTCCACCAGTGGACTCTTCCTCTTCACGTCGCGTGGGGCAGGAAAAACATTCTTCCCACTCTTTCCACTCTCTCCATTCTTCCATTGTTTTGGGTCTGGTCCATCCTCACGCAGAGGGTTCTCTTCACAGACAGGCGAGAGATATTCGTTGTTACCCACACACGGGTAGTGGGTCGGCTCTCCATTCTTTTTTGATGATTATGGTTTGTGTAAGTTTTTCCATTCACGCAGGGAGGTCTATTTTCCTCACGCACACCATTTTGGGGGATTCTCCATCATTTGTTCATCTCGCACAAGGAGGCATAGGGTTCACCTGGTCTTTGGGAATCACGCAGTGAGTCGGGAAGCCACGTTCTGTCACCCATGTTTTCCATGTGAATGAGCCTTCGCACTCTGTGTAGTGTGTAAGTTTATGCTTGTTCTCCTTTTCGATTGGGGTCTGCGTTTATGTGTTTCCTTTGTCCATGATTGAGAATTGGACTTCTCTCCTGTTTTGGGATTGTGTAATGTTGCCATCATTCTCATTGTGAGTTTGGGGTTGTTGTCTTCCCCTGGTTTTGGGTTGCTTCTTGGTTACTAAGCCTGCAACATATTTTGGGATTGTTGCTAAGTTGTTTTGGGCATGCTAGGGCCAAGAACAACTCTGAAGTGTTGTTTGACCTAAACTGTGTTTCACCTTTTTGTTTGGGGTTGTCACCCTGTTATCTTTGCCTTCTTCATAGAGCTGCGAACTGTTTGTTTTACTGTGGCATGCAATGGTTGGTCTTTGGACTATTGAGAGTAGGATTAGAGGCTGGGTATGCTTGAGAAATCTGGTGTTTGGAGCCACTCAAACAGAGTGAGACTGCTTGCTTTCTTCTCCACAACCCTTGAACAATATTGGAAAGGGAAGTCAGGGCCTAAGGGAATATGAAGCAGAGAGAGGAATGATTCATGGGGTTGGGTGTGTGGATGTCTTAAAGGTCAGGATTAGCTCTAGTGTAGGCATCCTTATCTCTCCATTGAGGCCACCAGCTTAGCATTTAGCCTTTCCTAGCTCCTTGACAGCCTGATAAACCCCATTGTGGGGGATTGGCTGATTTGTATACCTTGGCTATGTGTAAGCCTGCTTTGACCCTTATTCCTTGAGGAATCATGCCTAGCTCAGGGGTGGTAGTGTTTCTGAGAGATTGATGACCACGCTGGCCTATGGTTGGGTGGAACGTTGCAGCGATGTAGCTGGTTGCGGGACAGTTCTCCTAAGATAAGTATTCTTGACTATTTCATCTCTGCATTTATATTTACTGATTAATGAATATGATGAACATGTGGTATGCTTGAATGAATGTATGTTTGCTTCCGCTATGTATATGAAGGATTATCCATCTTAGTATGTTTTATGTTTAAGTTTTTCATTTCAGCAATATATGCTTGTTCATCTTCATGGGGCTATTTGCCCACATGTTTGGTGTTAGTAGCATCCTCTTCGTCAGTCAGAGGGTCGGGGACATTACAGTATGGTATAAGATCTCAAGGTTGCAGCATGGGCCTGAATGGGCCATGAAAGGTCAGCTATCAGAGGCAAGTTTCCTTCTGCCCAGTAGAAATCAGAAGGAATCTGTGCATGACCAGAGGATTTTGAGAATTTTTAAATATTTCTCTAAGTATTGGAACCGTTGGACCATCGGAGGACTCAGTGAGAGGCTCCTCCGATACGTCGAAAATCATAGTCAGAAGGCCGCCCGATGGGAACCAAAGAATAAAAATTTGGGAATTTTTTCTAAGTGTCTAGACTGTCGGGCGTAATTTTTTTTTAGAGGATCGCTTCCTCGCTGCAACAGATAGCTTAGCGGATAGACCTCCGATATAGACCTTGATGTCGGCAAAAAATAGGGGAAGAGCAAGCCAGAGTGTCGGCCTTGTTGTCCATTAATGAACTGCAATGTTGGCCAAGATATCCTAAGGGACACCAAAACGTCAGCGAAAATCAGCAGATGGAGCGGCCGGTGTGCCGGCAGACGAAGGAAATAAAGTTTTCGAAGATTTGTCTAAGTACCGGAAATGTCGAAAATTTGTAGTTGTCCGAATACCTGATACATCAGTGAAACTTAGTTGTTTGGATCATCGATGTGGTAGGAAACATCGACAAAGAATAGAGGATCACAGTGCCGATACGTTGGTGGAAAATAGGTGATGAAGGTGCCGACGCGGCGGAAGAATAAAGGAAGTTTTTGCCAAAAATTATTAAGTAAGGAAAATTTTCTTCGGGAATTAGAATATTAGAAGATGATGGAGCCGAAACATCGGCGAAGTTTAGTTGAGGGCACAGCCGACGCGGTGGCGGAAAAAGAAGAAGTTGGTCGAAGTGTTAAAGGCATCGGAGAAACTTAGCTATTTGAGGAGCTGATGCAAGGAAGGAAATTCTTGGAAATTTCTAAGAGATGAAACCATCGGTGAAATTTAGAGGTTTGGGTTGCCGACGCAGTGGAAAAGTTTTCAAATTTTTTTCTAAAGGCACAAGGTCATCGAAAAATTTTAGTTGTATTGATCGCTGATGAACGTCGGAAAGATTAGTGGTTCATGCGCCCGCCGTTGCGGAAGTCTAGAAGACTAATATTTAGATGGACAGAGGCCCCAACTGCCAATCGAAAATTGTCAAGTTGATCAGGCCGTTGATCAGAAAATGTAAATGGTTGGTGAACTGCCGTTGTGGACATCTATGGGACTAAATGTCCAATTCAACAATGAGATGTCATTTCGACCGTCGATAGATTGTGAGCCGCAGAGAAGATTAATGATTCCGACCATTGGCACAACATAAGTGATCTGGAAGGCTTACTTCAAAAAACAAATATAGCCGAGGAGACCGCTGATATAGTGGAAACTCATAGTGGATAGGGATGCCGATGAGCGCCAGAGCAGTGTAGTCATCTTGGCCACTGAAGGGTCGAAAGACTAGTCCAACAAGGATATGAAACGTCGAAAACTTAGCTGGGAAGAGACCCAATAGGGAGAAAGAGAAATTGGGGTTTCAAGTGGATTTTTCAAGCAACCTTCAACTGTTTTTAGTGGAATTTTTAGCAGCTCTATCTAGTGTTCCAGTGGGCCTTGCAGTGAATTTTCTCATTGGATTTTTCAGCAGTTTCAGGACTGAAAAGGAAGAAAACCCTAGGCGACTGAAGTTACCATTCTCGACCAAAGTAAAGTTGTATGTTTTTCCATCATTCTAGAAGTGGTGTGGTTTTCACACTCGGGGTCATAATGAAGCATGTGGATAGGTGTTGGAAAGCTTATCCAACAGGGAACAAGGGAGAGTCACCAGGATTAAGTGTGGAGCAGCAAAGTGCTAGTGATTTCTTGAAAGAGAAATGTGTTGCTGTCAATACAGTGGACAGATCCAGGAATTGCATGCCTAGAGGTAGCAATACCATGAAGTCCAACCAGTTGTTGTGTCGAAAAGGAGTTCCATGTAGGGATGAAGGACTTGAAAAGGAAAATTTCCTTAAACCCTATATTGCTAATTATAATTACATTTATAAGTTTCATACATGAAATGTATGAATATATGCCTTGCATGCATAGGATATTACATGCTGGTAAGATTGATAAAAGTTATACATGTATAATGAACCACTAATGGTAGTTATTGCATAGATGTTGACATTAGTGGAAAAACCAACGACAACATGGACATGGTTGAATATGTTGCCGATGCTGACGAATGTGACTAGCAACCCTATGGAAGGGATACAACAACAAGTCCATAATCAAAAGTTGGAGAACAAATTCTGCACTCTCCTGCAAAGGACCAACCAAACTGGTAATGTCAAGGGTGTAAGTAAGACCCATGAAGGTAAGAGTTTAATCATGACAATTGCATGGAGTAGTAAAAGTGAGAGGTCTCATACCATGTAGGTATTTGAATTTATACTGCATTCCTATAGAAATGTGTCATGCCTGTATTATGTTGTTATGTGCTTAGTAGCCCAAGGAAAGTAAGCACTGATGATCTTGATTATAGTAATGCATACTATATGAAGTAGTCATGGTTAGACCATGCATGGTATGTATGAATGCATAGTATTCCTAAATCAATGCAAGGTAGCATTGGGTGGATATGCATTAAAATATTTTATAAATCTTGTAGTTATGCATTGAATGGATGCATATGAAGAGTGTGAGTAATTGATTACATAAGTGTGGATACAAATGTTGTGATGCATTCATAAATGCATTGAGATAGTGCATGTGATATTATGAATAACTAATGGCTGAAATGATGAATTGATGACAATTCTAGAACCATTTCCAGAGCTATTATGAGTGCAGGATAGTAAGTGCATGAAGAGGTAGTCAGGATCAATTGGCTGTTGGAAATGCTCTATGAAAGAGCAGGGTGGTACAAATGATACGCTTGGGAAGTAAGAAGTATCTAAACCTTTAATTTAAATTACATAAATGAGGGGATTGTACCTTGTAATTTAAAGTATGATAATGATTGCGTGAAGTAAACGAGTTTCGGTAATATTGATGTGATTAACAGCATGAAGTATTTGAATTTTATAAATTCTGGAAATGCTTCAGTGATTGTTGTAGCAATGAAAGGTTATATGCATCAAGACTTACTAAGTGCTTGGCTGATTGAAGTTCAGGTTCCAGGTAGATTGTCTGGAGCATGGAAATGAAAGTAAGACCATGAAAAATGCTGAAATACACCATGTGAAAGAGCCAAACCTTATGAGAAGAGTCTCATAGCTATGAAAATAGTTTGTATGAATAATTGGTTGTTAAATTTGAATTTGTGAATTTTGGATTTAAGGAATTGCTGACAACTACTAATCACTATTGGCTTGCATAGAATTGTGTTAGGAGGACACATTGTAAGTGGGTATTCATGTTATGATAGTAAGCATAAAATTATAATGGACATAGTAGAGTTGCTTACAAGAGACCAACAATTGAGGATCACCTCATTGCTAAGCAAATCAATTTCTGTAGTAAACAAAGTTGCAAATTCTCATTGAATTTAATTACTAATGTCATTGCCTGGTTATGGAACAATCAAAGTTGGATTGTATTATAAGATAATGATTGAATTTTTGGCTATTTGATAAATGTGCCAGGGGTACACACTACAGGAAGATCATGTGTGATGGCCTGTAGGAGCCAAACTTCATGGGAAGGTTTTCCCTTAACTTGCAAATGGGTTTTTGGTGAAACTCCATTGGAAATTTGGAAATGTCTCATCTACACTACATGTTTGGTAAGCAACATGAGTGAGATGGTATAGAATGTGAAAGGAATTGGGATGGAAAATCGAGGGACTGTTAACTCAGAGAAGGGAGCCCCCATTCCTCCTCAACGAAGGAATACTGCCTCGACAAATGGATAAGTGTTATGTGACCCTAGCTAAGAATATGCATGTCAATTGTTGAATTCAATATGTAGAGCATGTTTTGATTTTATTTCCATTATGGCAGATTGCTTGAGTATGAATAAGGCCTACATGGCACACGCCGGAAAAAGGGTGCACACTCTTTCGATGTTGGATCATGGAATGGTTTTTCAATATTGATTACACCCTAGGGAGTGGACGCACTCCTGGTGTCTCAATACTTGATAGTGAATGGTGTAAAATGGGGTTACAATTTTAGAACAATAACACTAACGAATATGCTTATATTGTTTGTGTTGTAAGGCTAAACATATGTAGCCTGGTATTATACACTAAATGGACAATGGCTTGAGCTCATCCTACCTTCTATAGAGAAGGGAGTGGTCTCTTGTGTTGATATAAGTGCATGTTTTATTGTAGATGGATTGATAAACCCAATGGTGTTGGATTGGCTGATGATTGATTGTTGATATAAGTGCAGGCGATTTGTTGACGGTCTGATAAACCCAACTGAAGGTTGACTTGAATGTGCCTAATATATGTATAAAAGGATGTTGTGAAGTAGCCTAGTGCTGGTCTAACATCCAAGTCCATAGGTGATCCCAAGGCTTTCAAAGTGAAGTAGGATCCTGTGGACCAACGAGAAAATGCACAATCCAGATAAGTATTGGATTATTTTGCAATTCTTACTTATGAATATGCATGTGTTTATTATTTGGTTATAATGTTTTAAGCTCTTGTTTAAGAGATAAAAACTGATGAGGATAAACTAAACATGTGAATTTATTCAATGTCTAAATATAGGTATCGCTAGAAGCGAGGACTATGAGAGCATCCTAGGGGTGCATGTGGACATGTGACTGTCCTGAAGAGCTTAGAATGAGGAGTAATGAAAAAGGTGCTTACGAGACTGTGAAGTTCCTAGCAGCCGAGACAAACCATGTGGGGAGGCTCCATGGTTGAGAGGTCTGAAATAGATCGAAGACACTAAGTGTCATGACCAAGAGGGATTGGTCCAGCATTAACAGTGAAGTGAAAGAGGCTGAGAGCATGAAAAGCCACAGCGGTGGTGTGGGTTCCAGGATGGAACAAAACAAAGAGGGGAAAAACTCTTGCTGCTCTCTCTTGCCCTTTTAATTATATATATATATATATATATATATATATATATATATATATATGCATTGTGAAAACAAAAGATTGTTAAATGCATGTATGACTGAAAATGGAATGTGTGTATTTGCTTAAAGTAAATTGTGAATGCTGGAATGGTTAATTACTTGCCCAAGAATGGACATGAATGAGCTCATGTGCCTATTGGGAAGGCATGAAAAATATGAAAATATCCTCGATGAGGCTTGGAATGTCATGCCAATTGGGCAATTAATTGACTGATTTTAATGCCTATATTATGCTTGGTCTAACAGAGTTTCAATGATGCATTTCACAGGTGAAAGGTGAAATCAAGTGGTGCACATTGATCATGGCAGCAGACCAAAAGTTGCTGGACTTGGCTGGAAGTCTCTTTAAAACGATTACCAAGACCCAAGAGAATCTTGGAGAGATGCTCAATATACAAAAAAAGGCAAAATGAGATGAACCACAAGATTTTGCAAGACTCTATTGATTTGCAAAGGGAGGTAAAAATCCTTCTGGGAGAAATCTGTAAAGGCAAGGAAGGTGAATCAATGATGGGACATTCGTCCAAGCAATCCATTAAGAAACGGTCCAGGAATGAAGACTCAAAGGAAATTGAGCAGGTAAAGATGAAGCAGCCAACAAAATGTTGGGAATGTGGAGGACATCATTTACGCCGGGACTGCCCAATGACGGAACATAAAGAGGGAAGCAGCCACAAAGTTCCTAGACTTCGAGATAAGCCAAGAGCTCAGAACCAGCAAGAGAAGTTCATGGAAGATGAGGGGCTTGGTTTTGAACTTTCAAAGTAAATAATTGAACGTGGGACAGGTCTGCAAAATTTTGAAAATTTTCAATTTTGATGTGGAAATTGTGTATGTATTTCTATGTATTGGAACACCGAGGATGGTGTTATTCCAAGGGGGAGGGGATTGTAATACCCCGGTTTTGACCCCGTTTGCATTAAAAGTTACATTATGTATAATTGTAATTAATTGAGGTGAGGAGCTAAAGGCAAAATCCCCACCATTGATTTGGTTGTGTATGTTTTAGCAAGAGGGACCCTTGCCGATGGTACATTGTGCTATCCGACACATTATAGTTTTGGCATCATGTAAATATGCACATCAATTAAATTAAACCTACAGCCAGCTACGATGGTGCAATGTTAAATGAAAAGGGCATGATTCCTAAGGTTAAGGGGGGGGGTTGTCTAACCCGTGGGGGTCATTGGGAGTTTCCATGTGTCAGCCACCCATTAAACTTCTGTTGTCTGTTAGCTAGGAGCAGTTATTGCTGAGTAGTGGTGGGTTTGGTAGGACTTCCAGTCCTTTCCCACACGTCCACTCCACCAGCAGACTCTTCCTCTTCACATCACGTGGGGCAGGAAAAACATTCTTCCCACTCTTTCCACTCTCTCTATTCTTCTATTGTTTTGGGTCTGGTCTATCCTCACACGAAGGGTTCTCTTCATGGATAGGTGGGAGATATTCGTTGTTACCCTCACGCAGGTATTAGGTCAGCTCTCCATTCTTTTTGGATGATTGTGGTATGTGTAAGTTTTTCCCTTCACGCAGGTAGGTCTGTTTTCCTCACGCACACCATTTTGTGGGATTCTCCATTGTTTGGTCATCTCGTAGAGGGATGCACAGGGTTACTTGGGTTTTGGGACTCACGCAGTGAGTCGAGAAGCCACATTCTGTCACCCATGTTTTCCATGTGAATGAGCCTTCATGCTCTGTGTGGTTTGTAAGTTTATGCTTGTTCTCCTTTTCAATTGTGGTATGCATTTATGTGTTTCCTTTATCCACGATTGAGAATCAGACTTCTCCCTTGTTTTGGGACTGTGTAATGTTTCCATTGTTCTCATTGTGAGTTTGGGGCTATTATCTTCCCCTGGTTTTGGGTTGCTTCTTGGTTGCTGAGGCTGCAACATCTTTTGGGATTGTTGCTGAGTTGTTTTGGCCACGCTAGGGCCAAGAACAACTCTGAAGTGTTGTTTGACCAGAACTATGTTTCACCTTTTTTTTTGGGGTTGTCACCCTGTTATCTTTGCCTTCTTCATAGAGGTGTGAATTGTTTGTTTTACTGCAACATGCAGTGGTTGGTCTTTAGACCATTGAGAGTAGGATTATAGGCTGGGTATGCTTGAGAAATATGGTGTTTGGAGCCACTCAGATAGATTGAGACTGCAGGCTTTCTTCTCCACAACCCTTGAAGAATATTGGAAAGGGAAGTCAGGGCCTAAGGGACTATGAAGCAAAGAAAGGACTGATTCCTAGGGTTGGGTGTGTGGATTTCTTAGAGGTTAGGGTTAGCTCTGGTGTAGGAGTCCTTAGCTCTTTGTTGAGGCCACCATCTTAGTGTTTAGCCTTTCCTAGCTCCTTAACAGCTTGATAAACCCCAACTATGGGGGCTTGGATGATTTGTATACCTTGGCTATGTGTAAGCCTACTTTGACCCTTATTCCTTGAGGAATCATGCCCAGCTCAGGGGTGGTAGTGTTGCTGAGAGATTGATGAGCACACTGGCCTATGGTTGGGTGGAACGTTGCAGCGACGTAGCTGGTTGCGGGACAGTTCTCCTAAGATAAGTATTCTTGACTATTCCGTCTCTGAATTTATATTTACTGATTAATGAATATGATGAACATGTGGTATGCTTGAATGGATGGATGTTTGCTTCCACTATTTATATGAAGGATTATGCATCTTAGTATGTTTTATGTTTAAGTTTTTCATTTCAGCAATATATGCATGTTCATCTTCATGGGGCTATTTTCCCACATGTTTGGTGTTAGTAGCGTCCTCTTCGCCGGTCAGAGGGTCAGGGACATTATAGAATGTTTGTGGAATGTTAATCTCCAATTATACATATTAATCTAAATGTAATGCACTTTTCAACTTCGATGAGAACTAACTAGGGAAAGGAAGGAAGCTTTTCTTTTCTTTTCAACAATATACCAATAGAAAGTTGTTTTCAACAATAGAACAAAATCCAATAAAGATATGCAAAAATAGTCTTTCAAACACAAAAATTCTTTCACACAAGCATTCCAAAATTTTTGAAAAAAGAGGGAAAGAAAACTAAGCCTCTAACGTGCATGCAAACTAACTTTGCTACAATGTCAAAAAGACTAATCTTTCTGAAACACACATGCAAATGAAAAAACACACAACCTTCGCAAGCATAAACAAGAGGAAAGTAAGATGATTCTTTTTGTATTTTTCTAGAAAATATGAGGCACACAAAGTAGTCTTTTCAAAGAAAACTAATATTCATAACAAAAGGACAGTTTTCAAAATTTTTGATAAAATGTTCCAGACAGACAGTCTAGAGGAACTACCTCGGCGCACTGAGAGGGGTTGCACCAGAGTGTTCTGGGGTGTTGAGGCACTCCTAGCCTCTTGAAAAAAGGTGTCGTCGACGCTCTGTCGACCACGTAGAAAGGCATCGTCGGCGCTGCTACCAAAAAGGGTGAAGGCGTTGTGGGACTGATCGGCACTCTGTTAGTCAAGGTAAAAGGCATCGTCCGATAGTATAGTGAAGAAGATAGGAACCTTATAGCTGAGAATAACTGAAAAAAAGAGAGTTCACCATCATAAATGTGATGGTTACCATGATTTGTAGATATGATTGGATCTATACCAAATCTAACTGGATCTTCCCCATATCTGAGTGGATTATACTATCCCCAGCGGAGTCACCAATTTTGTTATTAGGAATTCCCAACCAGTGCTGACACTGCTTGTTCCTCTATAATGCAAAACAAAACTATAGAACAAAAAAACACAACCACATATCCTTCCCTTGAATAGTCAAATTAATTAACATAACACATCATATACCTCGACCATAGATCTGTTTATCTTCTCTCTGGAAACTCCTTGAGATGATTCAATACCTGCAAGACAGATCACAAGACAAACGAAAAGATGAGAGAATCATGATAATCAACTATCCATAATGGTGATCAAGGAGTCCAATAATATTTAATCACAAACATAATAATCAAATATAAGAAAGGGAAATGTTTTTATATTAATAATGGATGAGAAGAAGTACAACCAAAAGCCTTGATGTTGACAGCTTCTGTCTCAACAAATGTCTACAAACTCCTATGAATACTTCTCCAGCTACAAGCTACCTCTACTTTTCCTCTATTCAGACTTCAAACTAGCAGCATAAGGATGCTTTTTCTGGCTTCCTCCACTCTCTTCATAGAAGCTTCATTTATAGTCCAAGAATCCATATGATGACTTGACAAAAGGATAGGATGAGATCCCTATAGGTGAGGGAGGAAAATGCCACCTCCCCCAGACATGTAGGAACTAATTCCATGAAGGATTCCATACGAAATCTTCCTGAAAATTCTTTTTTTCCCCTTTAAGTGACCATCGGCGCTTTTTGTTAAACTGGAGAGAGCGTCGATCTAAGATTTTTCCCACTGCAAAAGGCTAATGACGCATTTTTCTCAACTGATGGAGGCATCGATGACGCTCTATGGGAAAGGTAAAAGAGAATCGTTCCTTCTAGGTCAGGGCAAAAAATGACCAAGGTGATCCAGATCATGATTTTTGGGAGGTTGGCAAAGCAACAAGAAAGTCATCTGAAGGCTGACTAGGTAATGTGAGATTTTCATGTGCAATAGAGTATGACCTAGAAATCAAGCCCACAAAATTAATAAAAGGCTAGGGACTAGCCAAGATTATGGCCCATGATTGTTGAATTGTCAGCAGAAGAGAATAACACCCGAGGATAGCTAGGTCCCCCAGTAGATGAGCAATTTCTATCATCCCCTTGGTACGTTGATATCATATTTGTGTTAAAACATTTGTAGGCCCCACAGGGTATGGAAAAGACAAGGTCTATATTTATCAAGCATAAAGTATCTAGTTTCTACATCTTAGAGTAAAAATTGTATTGGAAGGAGCCAAGAGGAGTGTGGCTGAACTATGTAGATGAGCAGGAGGCAAAAAGACTCATTGAGGAATTCCATGTAGGATAATGTGGAGGCCATCACTATTGGAAATCCATTGTAAAAAAAATCATGAGGGAAAGGTTTTATTGGCCTACCATCTTCTCTGATACACACAATAAAGTAGCTTCCTATCACAAATGTTAGATATTTGATGGGAGAAGGAAACTATTGCCATTTCCTTTAAAACCCATACAGGATGAAGCCCCTTTCTGGAAATGGGGACTAGACTTTATTGGTGAAATAAATACACACTTCTTAGGACATCACAGGTGGATCCTTACTACTCCTAACTACTTCACTAAATCGATAGATGCTATCCCCACAAAACAAGCTACTGAGATAGTTATCATGCAGTTTCTGGAGGGGAAAATCCTGTCAATATTTGGGGTCCCCAGGAAGATAATCACTGATAATGATTATGTTTTCAATTCAAAAAAGATGGTGGATTTTTGTTCCAAATATCATATACAATCAGGTCACTCTACTTCCTACTATCCATAAGGAAATGGATTGGAAGAATCATCAAATAAGAGCCTAATGAGAATCATCAAGAACCTGTTGTATGAAAACAAGAAGGCTTGGCACACAAAGCTGATTCATGCTTTGTGGGATGACAAGATCACCATAAAGAAATCCATTGGAACCTCACATTTCCAGCTGCTCTATGGCTTTGAGGTAATCTTCCCTAGATCATTAATTCTTCCAGTGATGAAACTATTATAGGAATAGGAAATAGAGACACATCCAACCCAGAGGAAGATGTATCAGTTGATTGAAGTACAACAGCAGAGGGAGCAGTTATTTGACAAGACCTAGAAGTTTCAGGAAAAAATGAAAGAAATATTTGACAAAAAGACTAAGCCTAATGATTTCTAGTTGGGAGATGTATTTTTTATGTGGGATGGACCACATGAATACAAGGGGAAGAACGGTAAATTTGATTACCTGTGGAAAGGCCCATATAAAATTGATTCGTTTAGAGGAAAGAATTCCGATGTTTTGGATGAGATGGAAGGCGGTCTAGTATTTGGAGCTCCTATAAATGGGAGGCTCCTCAAACATTATTTTCTGTAAAATTAAGTTCATATCCATTGTCATTATGTATACCATTTTTAATTTTTACATTGCATGTGTGGATAGCCCTCCTAATAGACTTAAAGCCCGAGGTGAAGGCGGTAAGGTCTCCACCAGGGGTTGTCGTTTGGTTTTATTTTTTAGGATAATTTGAAAGGATAAGGCATGTGGTATACGTGGTTCTTTGCTACCTCACAGGGAGGATAGCATCCCTGATTTGGAGCCATTGTTAGCACCTGTGCTAAAGTTTGAAGTTTCTACAAAAGGCATATGCTCTAATTCCCCTGCAAAGGTCTAGACTAGTAAAAAATGACGGTTAGGGTAAATTTTTTCCATATTATATAACCTAAGAAAGTGCTGAGCAGGTTATGAAGGATCCATCCCTAGTTGAAAGTGTCAAAAAAATAAAAAACTCCTCCAGTGCAACCTTGGAAATGTGCCCAAGTAAGAAAAATTCGATCAAGGTTAAAGGAGGACCATAATGGATGGAATAGATGCATCAAAGATAATATCATAGAGCCAAAAATAATTTCCACCCAAGGAAAATTGGGAGCAGAGGTGCGGAAGAGATAAAGATTTGATTATAAAAGTAGAGTTCCGACTTTCACCTTCTGCAGTCCAAGATCCAACGGTCCAGAAAGGTTCCGCCTAGATCAACAGTCCAGGAAGGAGCAGAGGGGCAAAGATCAGAAGTCAAGAAACATAAGAATTTACCCTTTAGAAGTTGAAGGTTTTGATTTCCATGATCCACCAGATCAATGGTCTAGAAGGCTTCCACCCAGATCAACGATCCGGAAAGGAGTAGAGGGGCAAAGATCGGATGTTAGGAAGCTTAATAATTTGATCTTCTTCCTTCTACGATCCTTGAGATCCAACGGTCCAGAAGGTTTCCACCTAGATCAACGGTGTGAAAAGAACTGAAAGGGAAGAAATCAAAAAATTAAAAATTAAAACAACTTAGTCGTGAAAAGTTGAAGTTCTGATTTTCACGATCCGCCATATCCAACGGTCAGGAAAATCCCCGCGCAAATCAAAGGTGTGGAAGGGAAAGGAAGGGGGAGGTGGAAAGGAGGAAGTAGAAAGAGAAAATAAGTTTGATTTGGAAAATTAGAATCCCGTTACCTCTTTACACTATCAGCCAGATCCAATGGTCAAGAAATCCACTGCATAGGTCAACGGTGTGGAAAGGTGCGGAGGGGAAGAGATCAGAAATTGGGAAACTTAAGATTTTGGTCATAAAAAGGAGTGGTATTTTTTTTTTCTGCAGACCCCAGATCGACGGTTGATAATAAATATTACTAAGATCAATAGTGGAGATTGAACTCACTGATTGAAGACACAAGGATGAAGAAAACAATTGCAGACTGTTTTTTTCAGCGGGTGAATCCAAGTTCTAGTTGTCAGGTTTTCTATTTTGATCCACCATGTGCACCCCAATGTGGTTTCCTTTTTTGATTTTTGTGATCATGGTGAATCTACCAGATAAGAATTTGTTAGTATTTTATGCGTGCGGATTTGATCCCCAGTCTATGTAAACTGTATTTGGGTTTGTTTTGAGGTTGGTCTCGGGAGCCTGTTTGCTGTAACAAATATAAAATACAACATTAATTATACTATTAGGTTACTAGTGAAAGGCTGTAACCATTCATTATGCTGACTCAAGCCGTATAAAAGGCGAGTTTATTGTACATTTTATCCATCATTCAATATATTAATATTATTCATATTCATTATTAAAATGATAGTCGGATTCGACTAACAGACAATCGGATTCGGTTGCTCCATTTGGTATCAGAGCAGATTCGTTCCTGCACTCTGAGCTCAGACTCAACTCGTCAATTTTTTATTCTTCTGCTAATCCATTTCACCCATATTATATTCCATCCCTCACCACTCATCCTCTGATTTCTTCCGCTGCTCCACCTTGTTACTCCTCACACTCATCCTCAATTCTCCCTTCTTCATAAGCCAACACTCTGCGCTCTCCCCTCGTCCATATACCATCCTCTTCATTGCAGACCTGCGCTACTCCTCCACATCCACTATGTGGCCCTCCACCACGTCCACCTTTTCAACACCAGCTGCCATCCCCCACACGTGTATTCTTCTCCTCATAGCCATCTACGACCTCCTCCAACTGCCTCCTGCATCTCCCTCGTTCCCTCCCTTGCCCCAACTCCCTCCTCCATCTCCGCGGCATCAACCCTCGCTGCTCCTGTCCACTTCCCTGCCCTTTCCGCCTTCTCAAAGCGCCGTCATCTCATAGCATCGTCGCTCCCATCCACCTCCATGACCTGCAAAAAAAACAAACAAACAAAACAATATATAAAAATTTATAATATAATATATTATTTCAATATATTTAAAAAACAAATCAAATATTATATTGATTATAATATTATAATATTTGTAAAAAATAAAAAATTATATATATATATATATAGTTTATAAAAAATATATAATAATAATAATATTAATTAATTAATTACTTAATATATTATTATCCAAAATAGCATTGAAATATACACCTCCACATACAAGGTCCAAGACCATGGCGGAGCTAAAAGAGCAAATTGGAAAAATGGAGAAGGACATCAGGTCCCTTGTCACTGACCTAAAATGCTTGAAGGAAAAGATGCAAAATAACAATACATTACTCAAAGACGAGCTTGTTTTGGTACTAGAAAGAAGGCTTGACAACGAACTTGACATCCTGAATGAAAAACAAAAAGACTTGGATTACAAAATGAGTACCATGATGCAAAACATAAACACCTTAACACAGAACATGAGCACGATGATGTAGAACCATAATACATTAATCGAGATGTTACAAAGGATCATACCCAGGCCAGGCCAAGTCAACAGTACAGACATGCTAGATGCCTCATTTCATGTTGCCACCCAGGAAACACTCGCAAAGAATCAAGAAGAATTGCAAAAAGAAATCAAGATTAACAATGTGACACTTAAGCAAGAGATAGAAACACAAGTATTTCTAGATATGGAGGCATGATTAAACAACAAAATAGATGCTATAAGTAAAATAGTAGAGAATAAAAAAACTAAAAATCACCACCAACAATGAAGCAATTTAGATATGTCACTTTCATCATCCAGTAGTTCTGAGCCACCATCAAACCATAAGGCAAAAGGAAATCAACGTCGTCCTTACAAATTGTACCCACCTAAGGAAAAAATAGAGTTGTTGAAATACAATGGGAGTGAAGACCAATGCGTTTTAAACAAAGCAGAAGAATACTTTGACATTTACAACATTCAATCTAAAGAGGAGAAGGTGAAATATGCGTCAATGCATATGGAAGGGTATGCCTATAATTGGTACTTATGGTGGAAGAGAGATAATTTTACCTACACCTAGAACTTGTTCAAAAATGATTTTTTTAATAGGTTTCAAGGAATCAAAGAAGATGAATTTTTCAGTAAACTTACCAGACTACAGCAAGTCAGAAACATTGAGGAATTCACTCATCAATGGGAATCCTTATCAACACGAGTAATTGGGTTGTCTGACAAGCAAAGACTAAAAACCTATTTAGGGGGTCTTAAACCATACCTCCAAAAAGCGTTAAATTTGCATGACATACCTAACGTAGAAGTATCAAGACATAAAGCAAAAGCCGTAGAACGCAATTGGAAGGAATTAAAACAAGAGGCGATAACCATTATCGGCAAGAAAAAGAGACACAATGTAGGTACTATGTAGATATGTGGTCACCCGGTCATCAATGCCACAAACCTCAATCATATGCCTATGAAATGGAAAATAGATCAAATTCATCTAACTGTTATGCTGATAATAGAAAAAAGAAGAAAAACATATGTCGTTGATGCAGTGATGATTGGACCCCTGGCCATAAATGTAGGAACAATGAGACAATACAATGCAAAATCATCAACAGAAAGGAAGTGCAAGTATCTGCACAAGAGACCTCGTCCTATTCTAATATCGACATTGAGTTAGAATGAAGAATGACACTAGGAAAATACTTAAGCTTTGAGGACAAATCCTTCTTAAAGGGAGTGGAAATGTAACGAATATAAAATACAACATTAATTATACTATTAGGTTACTAGTGAAAGCGTATAACCCTTCACTATGTTGGCTCAAGCCGTATAAAAGGAGAGATTATTGTACATTTTATCCATCATTCAATATATTCATATTATTCATATTCATTATTAAAATGATAGTCAGATTCGACTAATGGACAACTGGATTCGGTTGCTCCATTTGCACTATAAATATTCCCTCGAAAGAGGAAGAAAGGGTTGAAATCTTTCATTCAGAAGCCTCAGCGCTTGAGTTGGTAGCTCTGTCATATTCTTGGGAGAATTAATGAAAGCATAGCTCAAAGGTCTGAGATTCATCATGGTGTTCACTATTCATTCTATTTCTCCTTTGTAAACTCCATTTTCATGTCTATGTATCTTCTGCTAATGCATTTCTAGTTGTGTGCGAGGAATTCACTCTTTGCATTATATTATGCATTTGTTTATATATTTCTGGTAAATATTTTGGAATTCATCTTCTATGCTCCATTGTAGTTACTAGCCTTTGTTGTTTATTCTGCTAAAGGTGTGTTTAGGAGATTCATCCCTAGATAGGTGCCTCATGTTACATCGGGCTTCTTCTTTTTTCCCCTGCCATCTATCCAAAGATATTGTTTTCAATATTGATGCCTATTTTTCCTCAGATTATGAAAGTTATTACTGGTTATTACTTGTTGTAATTCCTTGAATGTTTCAGGTTTTGAATCCATTTCCCAATGGTTTTTCTTGTATGTTTGTTTCACCATTTTTAAATATGCAAATACCCTTTTACCACCAGAATCTAGTCTTTTGACTGCTTGTTTAAAGCTAAATGTGTATGTGAATATGTTTCTATGACAAAGAGAGAGCCCTATATGACTATAAGGCTAGACTATAGTCTAAATATTGGTTTGAAATGGTTACCCCTGTGACTTCGTACCAAAACCATAGGAAAATTACATAGTGATAACATCTGGGGATCATATTAAAATTACATTCTTCAAAGCATTCTATGAGGTCCTAAGCAGCATTTCTGTAACTTCTCATCCTGGGATTTCTGGCCTGATACTCACCTATAATTTTTTTAATTACTAGCTCAGAATCCCCATGTATCACCACCCTCCTGACTTGGAAGCACTTCAGGATCTGAATGGCTAACACCATAGCCTCATACTCTAACTCATTGTTTGTTTATTCAAAGGAAAGTTTGTAAGAGTAATTCAGAGCTCCCCCTCCCAAGGGTCCCACCCACACTCCAACTCATGCCCCTTCTCTGCATGCTACCCCATCAAATCTTACATCCCACACTTGCTCTAGCTCCTCCTGAGTAGGAACGAAGGCATCATTTTGTGAACTGGAGCTCTCTTTGCCTCCTTCTGTGAAGAAAATACCATATCCCATCTCTGTGTCCAACGAATATATGGGGTGATTGTGTGGCCTCTCAGCAATGGTCACCATGTATGCCAACTTTTGTTCTCTGAAAATCCTTCTCGATACCCCAAAGACATGGATAGTGGCATATGACATGTCCATTTGGAGGGCACCTTTGAGTTTGGCTTCCGAAGATCTTGACAACAACATTCCGAACTTTGGAGGGATGTTAGCAACAAATACATCCATGACAATGGTTTTGGAAGGGATCTAGGCTAAATAGATGACCAAGTCTTTTATCAATCCCAGGAACTTGAATTTATTAGAATAAAAAAAGAAGAGATCTTTGTAGGGTATGGTCACCTTTAGTCCTAGTCCATCCATGATTCTCCTAGGAATCAGATTGTGAGAGGCTCTTGAATCAAGCATGGTGTTGAGTAGGATGGTGTTATGGATGTTCAGGCTAACATAGAAAGGGGGAACTTATTCATTAGAAATCTCATCTACATGGGGTACAAATAGGATGGTGGGCCTGTCATCTTGGAGATTCAAGGAATCTGATATAGCAGAGATTTCCCATGGGGGATTCAATACTGTGGCAATTTTGGAATGGTACTCGGAGTTTTTCAATAATTCAGTAAGAGGGACAAAGATATTGACCTTGGAATTTTTGACCTCCATACTGAAAGAAGTTTGTCCTTGCTCAACACTTCTTAGATTATCTTCTCTTCTTTCCTTCCTTTTGGGCTGCGACACATTTTTGGATCCCTCCTTGGAAGGTGTGTCACCTTTAGGATTGCTAGTAGAGGCCTTGTTTCCTATGTCCTTATTTCTCATGACAAGGAAATCTATGTTTATTAGGCTAATCTATCTCTACGCATCCAAGATAACAAGTTAATATCCTCTCCTGAAGTCCTATGTTTCATCTGGGGGCATCTCTCCCCTTTCAAGACAAGCATTGTCATGTTCTTTGTTGGTCAGAAAGGTGGTGGGAGATTCAGTGTCCAGTTGATGGATTTCATCTCCGGCTTGATTTTCACCATCCCTATCCACATAATTTACTTGAAATGGAGGCATGATAGGTGGACCAGGAGGGTTTTGTTGGTCTCTCTACCTGTTTTGGAGAATTTGTGGCCTTTTAGCATTATGATTCCTATTCTGCTACTCTCGATTCTCGTTGGGAGGTGTTCTACCACCCACAGAGAGTCTCTCCATCATCCTTTCCATGGTTCTCAGCATCATGTATATTCTGGCCTCTTGTGAACTAGATGTAGAGGGTTCTTTAGGTTATTTATCTTTTCTTCTTTCTCATCTTTCTCCTTCCTCTCTTCTCCATTATCCCCCATCTCTTCTCCATTATCCGTCCTCTCTTCTCCTCTCTCCTTCCTGTTGATGTATTTGTAACTTTGGAATGTATTCATCTATGTATCTTATGCATTATAACCTGATGTTTATTCTGGGATGTATCTATAATGTAATTGAGTCATATTGTCATGCCCCAATGTTCCGATCAGGAGGATCAATTATGTAAACAAGTCATGTCAAGTCATGGTGGGTAACCCTCCAATTTTCTAAGGGTTAAAGTCCCTGCAGTTCTGGGGCACTAGGGTTATTAGACTCTCCTAGTAGAGGTTGGCCCTGGTAGGGTTTTAGTCATGTCGGGATTAGTATAAATAGAGAACTACAGTCTCTATTTATCACACAAGTCATCCACACTCAAGTGTAGCGCATAGTTGAGGAAGGAGAAGACACTGGGGCTAGACAAGAAGAAGATTACTGCTGTTGGGAGATCACTTACTTTTTTGGGGCTTTTACTGTTTTGGTGCTGATTCTATCTCTGAGGAAGTTGCGGGGTTTTCTCCCTTATGGTTTCCCCAAGGAAAAACATGGTCTTCATTGTCTCTTATGTTTGATTGTTGTACTTGTTATTCTCTCAGTTAAAGATCCTAATAATGCTATCTTAATGTTGAAAAAATAACATGGTATTAGAGCTAACCTGAGAAGAAGACACTGTGCAGCTGTGGGAACTAGGGATTCCTAGTTTGTGGATCTTCCTCCACAGATTTTCAACAAAAGTAAGGTGGAATAACTCTCCTCCTTAGGGTGCATCTTTCTGTCGAAGCATAATTCAATTCTGAAGTTTTTCAGTTTTGGACCTATCACTGCTGCCGAAAATTAGGGATTTTCATAGAAGAGGAATTTTTTAGTGAGCCCAGGCCTAGATTGATCTCCTCCCCAAAATCAAAGTTAGGGAAAAATTTCAAAGCATTTGGTTGGATAGAACTCTGAAAAAGAAAAACCCTAATTTGCTCCTGAACCATCTCTACAGGATTTCAGCTCAAGTTTCAGATCCGACATATTGAACCTGGTAAGATCTAAAATATTTTGTATTTCCATTTGAGGTTCTCAGATAAGATGTCTCATCATACCAAGCTTGATGAAAAGCTTGAGGGAGCTGATAACTTCCGAGCCTGGAAGTATAGGATATCCCTAGTCCTAGAAGAGAATGAATTAGACTCCTACATCCATGAGGAGGTTCCAGTTCCAGAGGGAGATGAGGCAAAAGCCTTACATAAAAATAATATGGTTATGGAAAAGAGGATAATTGTTGATTCTATCAAGGATCACCTTATCCCACAGGTGTCCTCTCTCAAGACACCTAAAGCTATGTTTGATGCCCTAACCAAGTTGTTTGAAGGGAAGAACATAAACCGAAAGATGACTCTGAGGAATCAACTGAAGAATGTGAATATTCAGAATGCAGAGACTATCTAGTCCTACTTCACAAGGGTTTCCTAGATCAAGGAACAATTAGAAGCTATTGATGAAGAAGTGGAAAATGCAGATATTGTGATGACTACTTTGAATGGCCTCCCTAGGTCATGGGATTCTTTCATCCAAGGAATCTCTGTAAGAAAGAAGTTAGTCAAGTTCAACAGACTATGGGAAGAATGCTCTCAAGAGGAAGCTCAGATAGCAGCTTGAGAAGAGAAGACGGGAAGTGAAGATCAAGCCCTCTTAGTTCACTCCAAGAAGGGAAGAAGAAATCCTCATTACTCCAAAGGTAAGAACTCTCATTCTAAGGATAAAACTAGAAATGACCTATCTAGAGTGAGATGTTATACATGTGATGAAAAAGGACACTATGCAAAAGACTATCCTAAGAACAGGGTTCACTCTTGTAAGAAGAAAGGGAACAAAATAAGACATCATGCTCATGCTGCAGAGGATGATGAACCATCCAAGAAGAGATCCAGATATGAAAGTGAAGATTCTTCAAGCAAGGATGAATATGTTTTGATTTCTGCTCTCACAGGTAACATTACTCATGGAAGTGATGATTGGCTTATAGACAGTGGGGCATCCAAACATATGTCTGGATTCAAATAATCCTTTGTAAGACTATCAGAACATGAATCACCTCACAAGGTGAAACTAGGAGATGACTACCAATATCCAATAAAAGGTAGTGTGGAATCTTCATATAAACTAGACTCTGGTAAGTCTCTAACAATGAAGGAAGTATTGTTTGTACCAGGACTCAAGAAGAACCTTTTCTCCATATCAGCATTGGATGCAAAAGGAATGCAAGTTGCATTCATAGATGGTAAATTCATTATGTGGCCTAGAGGAAAGACTATCGATGATGCAGTAGTAATTGGAGAACAAGAAGGAGGATTGTACAAATTCAAGGGCCATCCAGAACAAGCAATGGTCCATGATACAGTAGAGCCAAGTGAACTTTGGCATAGAAGGCTTGCACATGTGCATTACAGAGCACTACCTATTACAAGCAAAGCTATTGAAGGTCTTCCAGAAATCCAAGCAAAACATGATGGGGTCTGCAAAGGATGTGCAAAGGGAAAGAACACAAAGAAGACATTTCCAAGTAGTGAAAGCAAAGCAAAAGGAATCTTGGAAATCATCCACTCCGATGTATGTGGTCCTGTGTCATCAAGCTCACTAAGCAGGTATTCATATTATGTTTCTTTTATTAATGATTTTTCTAGGAAGACATGGGTTTACTTCATGAAGAACAAAGACGAAGTATTCGACAAATTCAAGGAATTCAAAGCCTTGATCGAGAACCATACTGAAAAGAAGATCAAGAATTTTCTATCAGAGAATGGCATAGAATTCACTTCAAATGAATTCAAGAGGTTGTGCAAAGACTCAGGGATTAAGAGGGAGTTTTCCACTCCTTATAATCCACAACAGAATGGGATTGTGGAACGAAAGAATAGAACCATCATGGAAGATGCAAGAGCAATGCTTCATGATCAAGATCTTCCTATGCATCTTTGGGATGAAGCTGCCGGAACAACGGTGTATGTACAGAACCATACTCCACATAGAGTACTCGAGAACAAGACTCCTGAAGAAGTCTTCTCCGGCAAGAAACCAAAAGTCAGCCATCTCAGAATATTTGGTTGTCCTGTGTACATACACATTCAAAAAGAGAAGAGAACAAAATTAGATCCTTCAGGAAAGAAGGGAATATTTGTGGGATACTCTGAAAGCTCGAAGGCTTACAGAATCTATTTCCTAGGATACAAGAAGATTGACATCAGCAGGGATGTGACATTTGATGAAGACACAGCTTACAACAAATCTAGAAAGATACTTGCTGAAGAACCTAAAGAAGCAGAAGCAAAAGAACCCAAAATTCATGATACAACCATGAATGAAGAAGCTCAAGAAGAAGATCGAGAATTTGAAGAACCACAAAGACCTGTAGATCCACCTCTGGAGAAGAATCCTCATAAGAGGAAACCTGATTGGGTATGAGAACTTATCCAAGGTGTGGAAAGATATGGGGCTCCAGAAGAGAATCACAGAGAAAGAAAGAGGACCAGATCCTACTCCGGGTATGTAGCTTTACTATGTGATTTCATTGATAAAGAACCTTCCAGTTACAAAGAAGCGACAGAACGAAAATAATGGAAGGATGCTATGATCTAAGAATATCAATCGATCATGAAGAATGATGTTTGGGATGTTGTCCCAAGACCAAAAGGGAAGTCAGTTGTAACTTCCAAATGGATCTATAAGATCAAGCATGCTGCAGACGGTAGCATTGAAAAGTATAAAGCAATATTTATGGCTCGGGGTTTCTCTCAGAAAGAAGGAATAGACTATGAAGAAACCTTTGCACCTGTAGCCAGATACACTTCCATTAGATCAGTAATTTCTCTAGATGCAGTGATGAAATGGAAGATACACCTTATGGATGTCAAGACTGCTTTCTTGAATGGTGTAGTGGAAGAGGAAGTGTATGTAGAACATCCACTCAGTTTTGAGACACATGACAGAGAGTCTCATGTATGCAGATTGAAGAAAGCCCTGTATAGTTTGAAACAAGCACCCATGACCTGGTGTAGTAGAATTGATAGCTTTCTATCCAGTTTGGGCTTTACCAAGACTAAAGCAGATTCCAACCTTTACTACAAGGATGAAGATGGAGACCCAGTGATGCTCCTACTATATGTAGATGATCTATTTGTGATAGGTAAAGATGGGTTGACTGTTGATATGAAGAGAAATCTTGTTGTTGAGTTCAAGATGAAGGACTTGGGTATGATGCATTACTTTCTAGGTATGGAGGTGTGGCAGAGTATGGATGGAATCTTCCTTAGACAAGGGAAGTATGCAGTAGAGATCCTGAAGAGGTTTGGGATGATGGACTGCAAGACTATGGCCACACCTATGGCATCAAACCTGAAGCTATTGAGTGATGCTTCATCAGAGACGGTTGATGCTACGATGTATCATCAGATGATTGGGTCCTTGATGTACCTAATGAACACGAGACTAGATATTTTCTTTGCTGTGAACACCTTGAGCCAGTTCTTGACAAATCCGAGACATGTTCACTTGATTGCTGCAAAGCATATTCTGAGCTACATAAAGGGTACAGTTGATTATGGGCTCAAGTATGATGTGAATCAAAATATTAGCCTAAAGGGTTATGTTGATTTAGATTGGGCAGGAAGTGCCATCGATAGGAAGAGCACTTCAGGATGTTGCTCCAGCATGGGATCAGGTGTGATCTCTTGGTTTAGCAGGAAGCAATCTTGTGTGGCACTGAGTACAGCTGAAGCAGAGTATGTCACAGATTGTTCAGCTAATTGTAAGGTAGTATGGCTGTGGAATCTACTGTCTGATTTATTTGATCTCCATTTGGATGCTACTTGTATACATTGTGACAACCAGAGTTGCATGAAGTTGTCTAAAAATCCAGTGTTCCATGACAAGTCGAAGCATATCGAGATCAAGTATCACTATATCAGGGATATGGTGCAGAAGGGAGCAATGAAGCTCCAATATGTTGCAACAAAGGAACATATAGCTGATTTATTGATGAAGCCATTGGCTAGAGTGAAGTTCGAGTACTTCAAGGAGAAGCTTGGTGTTCTCTAGATCGAGATTTCCTCCAAGGGAAAGTGATGAGTCCCATAGCCATTCTGACAAGGTGAGATGATTGGTTCCTTCCATGGTCAGATGTAAGGGCTAAGCCATTCTGTCGTGGTGAGAGGATTGGTTCCTTCCATGATAGATATGAGTGCTGAGATCCATAGCCATTCTGATGAGAAGGTCAGATGTAAGGGATGAGCCATTCTATCATGGTGAGAGGATTGGTTCCTTCCATGATAGATATGAGTGCTAAGGCATTCTGATATAACTATAGGATTAGTTCCTACATGATCATATATAAGGGCTATTTCCATTCTTGGAATGGAGCTTCCTAGTGAGGTACCAAGAAAACTCAGTTTTAGGACTGAGGGTCATTCTGATATGACCATGAGATGTGTTCTCACATGATTAGATATGAGTACATGGCCATTCTCATGTGATAGAGGGATGTGTTCCCACTTGATTAGATGTAAGGGTTGAAGCCATTTTGTCATGGCTAAAGGATTAGGTTCCTCCCATGTCAGATATGAGTGCTAAGCCATTCTGACTTAGTGTCCGATATAAGGGCTACCACCATTCTTTGAATGGAGATACTTGGTGAGGTACCAGGGATCCTCAGTCTAGGACTGAGAGCCATTCTGATGTGACTGAGGGATGTGTTCCCACATGATCAAATGTAAGTGCAATGGCCTTTCCATAGATGATAGTAGGTGTGTCCTATGATGCTGGTGGATGTGAGTGCTGTTCCTTTTCACAGATGATAGTAGGTGTGTCCTATCATGCTGGTGATTGTAATTGCAGTGCCTTTTCATAGATTATAGTAGTTTGTGTCCTATCATGCTGGTGATTGTAAGTGCAGTTCCTTTCCACGGATGGTAGTAGGTGTGTCCTACCATGCTGGTGGATGTGACTGCAGTGCCTTTCCATAGATGGTAGTAGGTGTGTCCTACCATGCTGGTGGATGTGAGTGTAGATCCATTTCACAGATGATAGTATTTTGTGTCCTATCATGCTAGTGAATGTGAGTGCTGGGCCTTTCTGATATGATTATAGGATTGGTTCCTACATGATCAGATGTGAGTGCTGGGCGTGCCTTTCTAATGAGTAGGTCATATGTAAGTGTTGGGAAGGCCATTCTGACTTAGTGTTAGATATAAGAGCTGAAGAAATACCTACATGGAGGCTAGGCCTACAACTAGCATGAAAAAGGGCTGGCTCTGTAGATCTTCCTGTGACGAGAAGAATCATGAGATAGCACCAGTGATGATATAGATCGAGTGATGATATAGATCTAGTGATGATTCCCAGTGATGATCCAAATCCAGTGATTATTACCAGTGATGATCCAGATCCAGTGATGATGCAGATCCAGTGATGATCCAGATCCAGTGATGATGACTAGTGATGATGTCCCATGATGATCCAGATCGAGAGATGATCCAGATTCGAAGATTGACGATGAATTGAAGATGAAGATGACTTGAAGACTCAGAAGACTTGAGATGCAGATGACGAGATGATCTGGTTGATGCAGAGAAGAAGACCAGTGCTGAAAATTGTGTTGAAAGAATACCTTCCTAGTTAAGAGGGAGTGTTGATGTATTTGTAACTTCAAAATGTATTCATCTATGTATCTTATATATTGTAACCCGATGTTTATTCTAGGATGTATATATAATGTAATTGAGTCATATTGTCATGCCTTGATGTTCCGATCGAGAGGATCAATTATGTAAACAAGTCATGTCAAGTCATTGTGGGTAACTGTCCAATTGTCTAAGGGTTAAAGTCCCCGCAGTTCCAGGGCACTAGGGTTATTAGACTCTCGTAGTAGAGGTTGGCCCTGGTAGGGTTTTAGTCATGTTGATATTAGTATAAATAGAGAACTGGAGTCTCTATATATCACACAAGTCATCCACACTCAAGTGTAGCGCATAGTTGAGGAAGGAGAAGACACTGGGGCTAGACAAGAAGAAGATTACTGTTGTTGGGAGATCACTTACTGTTTTGGGGCTTTTACTGTTTTGGTGCTGATTCTATTTCTGAGGAAGTTGCGGGGTTTTCTCCTTTATGGTTTCCCCGAGGAAAAACACGGTGTTCATTGTCTCTTGTGTTTGATTGTTGTACTTGTTATTCTCTCAGTTAAAGATCCTAATAATGCTAGCTTAATGTTGAAAAACTAAAACTTCCTCCCTTCTCCATTCTCCTTCATCCCTTTTCTTCTTTCTTACAGAAGTAAGGTTTACCTCCACCTCTATGGCATCTTTCATCATAGCTTCCAAGGAGGTTGATCTCCTTTCACTTAGTCGCAAGGTAAACTCACTATCGAAATCTTCAACATATTGTAGTTGGGCAGAACCAATGGGAGGTTTGAATTGGGCAGGAATGGCATTCTATACCTTCATAAACTTGTCAGAAAACTCTTGGATAGATTGCTGTCTCTCCTCCTCATGGAATTATATTGAGAGAGATATTTCTTAGGGTTCTTCTTGTCTGTCCACTTATCCTTGATAGTGTCTTCAAAGGCTTGATAGCTCATGATAGAGTCGTCTGGGAGGTATTTGTACCATTTTCTTACTTCTCCCACCATACTTTGGGAAAATAATCAGATCTTAACATCATCATGGTCCACCTCTTATAGGTCTATCTAATCTAAAAACCATCGTAAGTGTCCTTCAGCTAAAAACTGCCTCTCCCCATTGAACTGTGTGATCCTTTGGGAGTATCCCAAAGGGAGGTCATGAAGAGAAGAAGGAAGATGAAGAGGAGCAAACCTATTTTCCATCCTTGGAGGTGTAACATGGTTTACAAGGGGGACTAAGACTGGTGTGATAGAAATTGGTAATCTATGAGGAACTATAGAAATGTGGGGAGTTATGAAACTAGAAGATGAATGTTGATTTTTCTTTGAAGAAGTGGCAGACAAATATGCAACAATAGGCTTCCTTGCAAAAGAGGAATTTATTAGGGATAACTCAGAGGTAAATATGGGGCACTCTTGGTTAGACAAGTATCTAAAATTCCCACCCATAGGCTTTGAGATATCGAGAGACTAGGATATATGGGAAAATTCGAATGAGGAGGGGTCCAAGATAACTTTGGATAGGTTGGACTCAGACTTAGTCATGGGAAGAATTAGCTCCAATTATTCACCATAATGTTCAGATATATCATTAATGGAAATATAACCTTTAGCAGGTAAAGAAATTTTTTTCTCTAACGTCTGCACCTTGTTGGATTTTCGAATCAGGATCTCCGTATCAAAGATTTCTTGAAACAACTCGATAGTAGGGTTGCTCCTCGTATTAGTTCTTCTGGTCACAATTATTTCCAATGTATTCTCCTTCCAAACATTTTTAGAGTGAAGTCACTAGAACATATACAACTAATTGTGTGTCTAAGACCGGTTGCTCAACCTGGTCATAGAGCTAGGACAACGTCGTTTTCCCAAGGAGATAATAGTGATTATTCCCCAACAACGACGCCAAGATGTTATCACCCTGTAATTTTCCTATGCTTGTGGTAGGAAGTCACTGGGGTAACCATTTCAACCAATATTTAGATTGTATTCTACCCAATACAGTCACAGAGGGATATCTCTTCGCACAAGAACATTCACATATACGTTTGGTTTTAAACAAGCTTTCAGAAGGTTATATTTCTGGTAGGAGCAGGATATTTGCATATTTAGAGATGGTGAAATAGACAGACAAGAAATACCATTGGGAAATGGAGTCACATCCTGAAAATATTCAAGGGGATTACAACAATAATGAGTGGTGATTCTCCTATGAAATATGAGGCAACGTGGCTATTATATTCAGATAAATTATCTTGAAATGATGACAGATGGAGATGAGGAAAGAGCCCAATGGAAACCAGAGGCATATATCAAGGGACGAATCTCTAGGAACACCTTCAGCAGAAATATAATAGGGGACAATAACTGAAATAGAGCACCTATTAGTGGATAAGTTCTATCACAGTCATTACCAACACATAACGAATACGAATTCTGATGGAAGGAGCATTATAAAAAATGAATTCCTTGCATACAACCTAGAAATGTATTGGCAAAAAAAGCATACATGAAAATGGAAATATAGGAAACACAGACTGAACAGGAAACAACTTGATGAATATGAGAAAACTCAGAGCATGCTTTTCATTAAAGCTTCCAAGAAAATAACAGAGCTACAAAACCCGAGCACTAAGGCTTTTGAATGAAAGTTATCAACCAACCCGTTCTTCCTCTATCGAGGTTAAATTTATAGTGTCATGTGCTATCGAGACCAACCTTGAAACAAATCCAAATTCCATTACAAAATTGGGAATCAATCCTGAATCGTCATTTCCAATCCTAACAAACTCCCGAGGTGTCAAATTCACCATGATTTACACATAAAATGGGGAATATGGGGTCACATACACGCCGGATCAAAATTGGCAATTCAGCATTGGGGATGTAGTCTCTCTTGATTGAAAATGATGTTTCAGAGCACCTCTTAACGGTTTTACTCTCTCGGGTGAAATCTGCATCATTGAATTTCTCCATGCTTCATATCCATTTCGTACATACAATGATATTATTCCTCGTCGCATCTTTCTCTTGCGAAATAAACCACAACCATAGATATCTTCTACGATAAATCTCAACTGTCTTAGGATATGGTCCCTTACACAATTTCACAATCCCTTATGTTTTTAACCTTCGAGGATATTTCCATCACGAAACCATCTAGGACCATAGATGCAATCAACGCCAAGATCTCCGTCGTCCAAAGGTGTAGGGTCTACCATATTTTGTAGTGCCTCATCATGCTAAACTTCATGCACCTTCTTATTGTGAAAACAACTAGGACCCTTGATCAGCTCTCTGCCCAATCTTCTTTGTTCAAAAGGTGCGGGGTCTACCAAAATTTCATAGCCCCGGCATGCTTTATCCTCTCTACACATTGCAGCTACGAAACTTAACTCCACCATCAATATCGCCTGCTCAAGATCGTGGCCATTAGAATAATCAGACCCTACAAGATTTCGCATCCTTGACATAAGTTATCCTTTGTGCATGTTGTCACTACGAAATACATCCCAACCATAGATATTCAACACCCTTAGATCATGACCATTGAAACTTGAAGGATGTAACAAATTTTGCAATCCTCCACAACTTATTTCTCCACACACATTTTCTCAGTGAAATATTCCTCATCCATTGATCTACACTACCTGTTCTTCTACCGGTCGATTCTACATGCCATTTAACCTTGTCCCTCCAATGTCGAGTTTTTTTTAAAACCGTGCATCTTTTCCTCAAGCGAAATATTTAACAACCATTGATTTTCTCTATTATGTATCTATGCCATTCATTTTCACCACCGCATAACCTGCAGGAATTTATTTACATCCTTCAAGGTCCTATGATAAGGAACTTTCATACCTTGTTCCTCCTTTTCATTGGCTTACTCCCCTGCCAACTGTTTATCCCAAAATAGTGCTAACGCATCTGTAGAAGATCTTCAAGATTTAGCACTAGTGCTAACCAAGTGCTAATAGTACTGTTATAGATTATATTAATATTGTTGTGGTGTAACCACACAGAAGAAATAATGATAAGCCCAAGTCTGGTGCCTTAATACATGAGAAAAATGACACCTAGTAATGCTAAACCAGCTTCTAAATTCCTGAAAATCTAACAACACTCCTACTTCTATAAAGCCAACCAGAGTTAATGGACCAACATAATTTTCCAGAGACAAAACATATTCAAAAACAATTACAGAATTTGACCACCCATAATAATATTTCTTCATGGCCATGGGAATGGGAAGGATTTCCCTATGGAATATTGGCGCCATTGTTCCTCTCCATGTCCACTTCGATACACTCAGCATCAGTCATTCCACCCTTATCTCCAGATCAACTATTTTAGTCATCATCATTTGTTCTGACTTCGAGATAGTGCCAACAAGCTCTTCACAAATCTGGATAAAGTCTTTGTCCACCATTTCAAAGTTATGACCTCCTTCCTCATCCAATTGCATCAAGAACCTCTTTTTAGCCCCGATATTCCTACAAATATCCCAGAGTTCTTATTTCAGTGTGGGGGACAGAGTAGCTGGAGATGTTGATTCAGAGCTGGAGGCCATGGTAGTGTTGGACAACATGGTAATTCGAAAAATAGTAAATCACTTCCTAAATTGAATACATCACATAGTGTAGAGAACCACCACCATTGGGGATTTAAACCATGCTTGCAATCCTCTAAGTTACCCACAATACCCAACATCCTGTACGATTTCATCACATGATCTAAAAGTTGGGATAGAACATGAAAAGGACCTTGACACAAGGAGCACTGATCTAACCTGCTGTCGGATCCATCAGCTTCTGATAGGAATGACATTCGTTTAAGTACGAAGGCCAAAAAATCTAGGCTCTCATGCATGGTTCCACGAGCCTGCATGAGGTAGCCCAAATTTATATGCCACCATGATGCTGAGAACCACGTGCCTAAGAAATTAATGCACTTCTCCAAGCCCTTAGCCGTAAGGTATATGATAGAAGGTGTTTATTCCATTGAGCATAAGTATCCCTTTATCGTCTTCATCATTCAAGCTTCTCATTGGATGCTTATGTGGGGTGCATAAGCTATGCAAATTGGAATCATTGGGTTAATCAATTAATATGGAATTTTATTTTTATGGTGGAAATTATTGGCTAACAAATTCTAGGTTAATTTATTATGTGATTATGTGAAGTGGTATGTTTTAGAGTTCTTATGGTTGAATGTATTGACCAAGTAGCCTGTGTGTAGGTGTGTATGTGTGCATTGTGGTGTGTTGGAACTTGCTTGTAAATGGAAGGAATATAAAAAAAACTTGAAATTGTTAAAGATGGAAGCATAATCCAAAGTATTTTTTTTTTTTTTTAAAATAAGTAAACAAACCTTCAACCACATTTTTTCACTGATATTTCATGGTAGAGTATGTTACAATAACATCTAAGAAGGTGTGCCTCTAACCAATTAATGTTTCCATAACTCTGCAAATTATCCTAAACTATTTTAATACTGAAAATGAAGGCAACATGATGTGTATGTTTTGAATATTCTTGAAGAAAATAGTCTAAAATTAAATATTATAAGTAAAATGTTTTCCACTTAATGAGGAGATGGGAAAAGCTTCTAATTTAATTTTCTATCGGCCCAAATGAATCACTTAAAAAAACACAAGTTGAAGAGCATACACAAATGGAAAAGGTGAAGTACTATTAAATTCTAAATCAATGAACACCATCCAATAAATATATGTTAGTTGAGATATATAAAATGTAGCATATTTTGTGGGTACAGAAGATTATTTGGAGTAAGGAACCAAACATATAATGATAAATGTTAAGATTCACAAAGAAAACAAAGATAATTTAGTTAAATATGATGGTTTCATTGTGTCTAAATCAATTAAGTTAATGTATATCTATTTTTGTTTCACTCAAAGTAGACCCTATTTTCTCTAGCTCTTACTTTTGGTTTGTCCATGATGGGTATTCCAAGTGTAGAGGATTCTTAATTGGATGTAGGACCTTTCTTGTTGCTTATGTGGCATTCCTTCCATGAATGCAAGCACAAAAGAAAAATTTTCCATTCTCCTTCCATGTTTATATTTACCCAAAAACAAAACATTGAAACTTTTATCCCTTGGTGCGGGTAGAACCAAACAAGCATTGGGACTCCTATAGGTGTATTAGGTTGTTGAAGAGAAACATGGTGTTGCAAGGTCTAATATTGTGGTAGCAAGAAACAAGAACATAGTGAACATAATTTGAATCATGTTGGCATGTAATTCAACGTGTTACTACCACTACCAATCAAGTTACTCTAACAAGGATTGGTTGTAATGAAATTTTTTCTACTACCTTTACTCTATCTAGCATTGAGTTGGGGTGGATTATTGAGATTCATTGAAGTGTCTAGAAGAATTTCAAGGAGCCATGGCATACAGAAAGATAGTTTGTGCCAGTTTGAGATCAAAAGTCCCAAAATGTAATAAAACAAATGTGCAAAAACATAGATAAGATAATATAATTGATCAATGTTCAACAAATAACAACAAAGGTATGTCAATTGGACTAAAAGAGTACAAGCAATATAGGTATAGTGCAAGAGTGCAAAAGCAAGTCATAGCATGATAATGAAAGAATGAAAACATAAAGAACTAAGTGTCTAGCTAAAATTTAAATGGTTTACTAATAGAAGATATAAGGTTTAGTGCAAGTGCAATAAAAATGCTAGAAACTAGTGAGTGTCAATGATTAAAAAGGCAATGTCAACACATGGTGTAGCTAGAGGTATTTGTCGAGGACAGGTAAGGAGGCCTCAATACAAGCTCCTCATCATAGTCATTGATAAGTATGAAAGGGCCAATGCATTAGTGAATGATATCCTTGTTGGCATTAGAAATCCTAGCCATGAGTGGATAGTGGGGTCGATATATTCTCCTTGGCATAGTTAGCAATAAATGTGAAAAGGATAATGCACTAGAAGTTGATATCCTCCTTGTAGTGCTAAGGGATAACTAATAGGACATGCCTACAAGATCCTAGGGGGATCACAAGAGTGACGAATTCCAATTTTATTACCATCCAAGGTTGTGGGAAATAAACTCGATATGGAATAATAGTCGTGAAACAACTTGCAATCATGAATTGCAAATAGGAAAGAAAACTACAATTGCAAGAAATTACAAATGAATTTTAGAAATGGAGGAATTTTGAGAGATAGCTTAGAGCAATAAAGAGTTACATGTGTGTCAATGGTATGCAAACAAGAAATAAGTGTTTTGAAACACTTGTAAATCACCCAAACCAGTTGGAGTTGATATTTCACGGGGTGTTTTGGGAAAGGAGACCAAAATTACAAAACTCTACAATAAACATAGTAACAATAATGTGAACAAAATCACATACACGAAAGGAAACTGAAGGGAAATTATGCAAACATTAGAGGAGAATGTGTTTTGACCAATTTTTCTATTATTACAATTATCAAATACATTTCAAGTGAGTGATCATATTTGACCAAATCACCTATGAAATATTAACAATGTAGGTAGAGTATAAAACAAATATAATACATATTTAGACTAAGTTTACTAGGAACCAAGAATATAATACATATTGTGAATTTCATTCTGACACTCATATTTTGCAATTGCAAGACCTTGAGAATTACATGGTGAGAAAATATAAGAATCCCCTGTATCTTACAACACTGGAAGAGACAATTGGGTGCCAAAATCTAGTCAACCCACAATTTATTATCTCTTAGTGTCACCAGATATCATGTTTCCATCAAAATAGTGTAGTACTTAACTTCTTTCCTTTTTAGTTTTAAGTTATTTCAACAGTGAATATTTATTTTTTCCATGGCTCTAGTTATTTATATTTTACCTCATAAAATATTCATGACAAAGATTAAATAATTGGGTGCAGGTATCTCGATACAGAGAAAGAATATTTGTGCAAGTGGTGAATTATAGTGTATGTCACGATATATTTTCACAATGTACAGTATTTGTGGCTATGTGATATTGTATGCATTTTTTACCATATTCTGAGGAAAATGAATATTGTACACTGTGAGAAAATATCGCCACATACACTAATTTCTAAATGCAACCAACTATAGTCAAGTAACTAATGTTTCAAAACGGAGGTCTTCCAAACATGTTTGTTCAGACCTGGTCTATGACTCTTGAATGCATCATGTGGTGGACTGTGACCTTGTGTGTGTTCATTGTACTTGAGCTCTGAACTTTCTATAAGACATGCCATTCTAGAATATGTGCCAAGTTTATATTTTGTGTTCATTAGTTAAACTTCATTGTAATTTTTTTACTTTTTATGTTATGTACATTGGAATTGATAACTTATCTCAAGGACCAACTTTAACGCAGTGACCAGTGGAGCGTTAAAGTTGAAAGAGATGAAAAATATGTATGAATTTATTACCATGTTACTTTTCTACATCTACCTTTGTTATTTACTTTTTCTTATGCAATGATGATAAAAATATATGTGACAATCTAACTTGGGAGAGAGAAAATATTAAATCCATTGGTCTTGTTGGCCCTATGGGTAAAATGGTTTTTTTTCCACCTTTACAGGAAACCTTGGTCTTGTGGGTATGGGGGTTTCCTTACCATATTGTTGTGGCCCCTTTTATTGGCTTATGGTCCTTCATCTTCTATTTGGTCCTAGCGCCCTTATTGTGTGTGGTACCTTCACCACTTTGGTATGATCACTTAACCTTATTACTTTTATTGTTTTATTATTATGTGACCACATGACCTTTGGTACCCTAATATAAGTGTACTCAAATTTATTTTATGTTTTATTATGGTAACCACCCTAAAACCTAGGGTTTGCTAAGTGACCATTCTAGAAGACATGCCAATTTTATATATTATGTTCATAACTTCACTCTTGGAGTATCTTGGCAGGAAATAAGTATAGATATGGTATTTGTTGGACGTATAGGGTTAATGTTGTTGTAAATTTGAGTACACTTAAATTAGGGTACCAAATATAATATGGTGCCTCTTCTAGAGCTTCTAGAATTGTGTTGTGAATTGTGAACAATGATCTCCAACCCATGATCTCCAACTGTGAAATGTGAACCTAAACCATCAACACTCTAACTCTCTCTCTCTGAAGGTACGTATTCTGACAGCTTGTCCTTACAGTAACAAGAGTTGCCACAAAATATATGAGTACAAGGCATATCCAAACCAGATCTATCTAGCATTATTATTGTTATTTAATTATTATTCATTAGTAAAACTTCATTGTAATTTTTTTATTGTTTATGTTCTGTACATTGGAATTGAGAACTCATCTCAAGGACCAAATTTAATGCAGTGACAAGTCGAGCTTTAGAGTTGAAAGAGATGAAAATTATGTATGAATTTATTACAACAATACTTTTCTAGATATACCTTTGCTATTTACTTTTGCTTATACAATGATGATAAAAATATACGCGACAATATAAATTGAGAGAGAGAAAAGATTAAAGCCATTGGTCTTGTTGGCACTATGGGTACAATGGGTAGTTTTTCCACCTTTATGGTACACCTTGGTTAAGATATGCATTTTCAATATTGGGGGAGAAATGGTAACTATGTATGATGATAGTGGAAAATGCATTCCTTAATGGCTTGTAATTCTCTAATATGAATTATGCATAACTAATAAGGTCCTATCTAAACTTTTCTCCCATGGTGTAGGTAGAACCAAACATGTATTTGTCATATATTTCTTCCTCAAGCAAGGGGATTTTAGTAAGACTAGATGAAAGTGAGACATCTAGTACATCTACAAGGGCTATATGAACTAGATGTTGAAAGATCAGAAGAAAATTCCATAAACACAGGGATTTTTTCTCACTAAAGGGGGGTCATGTTCCTATGATAATGAGACAATAGGTGACATCGAGGTGCCCTTGAGGTACAAACATCTAGTGAAACAATGGGTACCCAAGGATATTCCTCAACTAAACACATATTTTTGTGTGAACAAGAGGATATATCAAATTGCACCATTGTCATAACATGGTTTGCGGTTGTTTTACATGGATGGCATAAAGGTCAGTTACAACAGATGTACATATTTGATGGAGTACGTTGGACCCCGTTACAACTACAAATATTGGTTGCACCAGCTCCAATATACACGAAGTATGCATAGATATGGATTGTCAACAAATTACTTACAATTGAAAGACACTGATTAAAATAAAGGAGAAACGTTGTACATTGACAGAAGCCCAAAATCTACAAGGAATATTGTGGGGGTTATAAACAGTACACAACCAAGGTCTACACTTAACCAACCCAAATGCATATTTGAGGGGCATGAAGGAAACATTGTATTTGTATGTGCCATTAAATCAATAGTCACAAAGGAAGAGTTGCTTATTAATTACAATTTGAATCGAGTAGATACAAACACAATTACTATGGGGGTGGTACATCTAACAATTTACCTAACCTTTTATTAATTAATTTAACCTCTTAATGATTTTTTCGTTAGTCAATTTTTATAATTTTATTTAAATTTTCTATATTTACTTCACAAGGTAGTGATTGGGGCATCTCCCCAATAGCTGGTTAGAGGAGTACAACTTCCTCAAGGAAGTAGGTATACATCTTTTTAATAGTACAAATATAATTTGAAAAAAGAGTTTCTTTTTGCTATGTTTTTTCATGAGTATATTCAATTCATTTAGATAATGTTATCTATATACTTGTTGCAGAGTGTTGATCAGGGAAACCACTCGACTGTTTATCGGACTACAAAAGCCTCAGGATATGTGTGGCTAAATAAAACATGCATCAAACCATAAACTATGGATTTATATTTATTGTGACGGCATAACAAAAAATTACAGCCATAAATACAAATTTGAAAATTACAAGGATGTTTCACCTTTTACAGAGCTTCGACTCTCAACACTTTCACAAAACATAGAAGCTTGAGCTTCAAACTCTTCACATAATTTTTCTTCTTCTTCTCCACACACTTGCTCTATTCTTCTCTACTATATCTTGAGAGTGTTCTTCTTGTGCATTATCTTTGTGTTCTTAGATTTACAATATTCCTCATATAGGAAACTTATACTGACTAAAATTTCTTCTCTCTAAAGCTAACGACTTAACATTAAAGACTGTAATAAATATCTACCTAAGAAAATTAGCTTCAATAATTAAATTCAACTGGATTATATATGAGAGATGTGAACTCTTCATCCTGTCAGATTGTCTGACAGAAACAAACCTGACTCTGACAGAGTTGGCTGATGTGCTATTCGGATCAGTAAGTAATTAATATTTCCAAGACTCCCCCTTAATTATGAGCAGATCAAAATTTTAAAACAAAATATTACAAAATATTTCAGAGCTGAAACTTTCTCTGCTCATGATAGAGTTCATTGTGCAGAACTTGTCATTCCTAAATAACTTCAGAGATACCGTAATGTATCCCTTCCAATGGTTTTCTAAATATGTCTGCAAGTAGATCTTCAGACCTGCAAAATTATAAACAAATTTATTTGTTGTTCACCAATTATCTTATGAAATGATACCTTGTGTCAATGTTATCGGTTTTCTTATGAAACACATGATTCTTTGACAAGGAAATGGCTAAATTGTTATCGCAGAATATGGTTGTTGGTTCTTCTTGGTTCTATGATAGGTCTTTTAACATTCTCCTCATCCAAATGGCTTGACATGCAGCTCCTATAGTTGCAACATACTCTGCTTCTATTGAAGATAGAGTTACTATGGGTTATTTCTTCGAATCCCACGACACAACACATGTACCTAAATAAAATGTGTACCCATATATGTTTTTCTTGTCATCTATGCTACCTCCATTGTCATTGTCAGTGTATCCAATGAGTTTAAAATTTTTTGAGGTTGAATACATAATACCATAGTCTTTTGTACGACTTACATACCTCATAATTCTTTTACCTACTTGCCAATGAGAGTATTTTGGTGACTCCATGAATCTTGAGATCAGACTTAATCCATACATGATGTTTGGTCTCATTGTTGTTAAATACATAAGGCTTCCAACAAGCCTTTTAAAGAACGTAGGATATACAGTTGATCCATCATCATCCTTGCTCAATTTTAAACATGTTATTATTGGTGTTGGAGATGACTTGCAATTAGACATCTTGAATATTTTTAAAAATGTACTTTCATACTTGGACTGTGATATAAAAATACCACTTTCAGACTGCTGAACTTCAATGCCTAGAAAGAACTACATAAGCCCCAAATCAATAATTTTAAATTCACTTTCCATGATTGTATCCATGCATGCAACTGGTGCGAAGGTTTCATTAAAATCTATGGCGGGATGTTGTGTGAACCCTCTTGCTACTATTCTTTCCTTGTTATTATGCACATTGCCATCAACATCTTTCTTGGTCTTGTAAATCCCTTTGACACTAACTACATCTTTATCTTCTAGAACATCTACCAGTTCCCACGTCTGGATTTTCTCAATGCATTATATTTTTTCATCCATGGCTTGTGCCCATACTTCGTCTTCAACAGCTTCCTCAAATGTTAGGGGACCATCTTTTTGAAAAAAATAATGTAAATAGAGAGAAGGAATTTGGTGTATCGGCTTCATATATTTCATGCATACTTCTTGTCTCCACTGGATCTGTTGATGTCGAACTTCTTGATGGAGTCTGTTGTCCTCTTGGTGTGCTTGACATCGTAGCTTGAGCTACGAATTTTGTTGATGTTCCTTGTTTTGAACCATGTCATGGTTTCATGGGAGTCAATGGTGCTCCAACCGGTTGACTTGCATATGGTGTTTGAACCACTTCCTTCGTCATGTCATCATGCTTGACATTCGACACAATATTGACATTATTTTTTACGGTTCCATCCCATGATTCATTCTCGACGAATTGAACGTTGTGATTGATGATTTCCTTCCTTGTGACAGAGTCATACAACTTGTATGCTTTTTTGTCTTCAAAATAGCCAACAAAAATACATTTATGTCCCTTCTTCTCTAACTTATTTCTCATCTAATTTGGCACATGAGCATATACGACACAACAAAATAAATTTAAATGAGAAACACTATGATTCATACATATCCATGCTTCTTGAGGAACTTTGTTCTTCACGCTATTTGTTGGACACCGGTTCATAATGTATACATCATTTATGACTGCCTCGGCCCAATATTCATTTGGAAAATGCTTAGCTACCATCATGTTGCATGCCATCTCCATCATGGTTTTGGTCTTTCTTTCTACAACATCGTTCTGCTGAGGTGTATACCACGCAATGAATTGCTTCTGTATGCCATGGGTTTTGAAAAAAATTAGAAATGCATTCGAAATATATTCACCGCCTATGTCTGTCCTTAGGATTTTGATGCGGTGACCACTCTAGTTCACCATGAGTGCCTTGAACTACTGAAAACAACTAAATGCGTCAGATTTATGTTTAAAAAAATATACCCATGTTTTTCTTGAGTAGTCATCAATAAAAGTAAGAAAATAATTGCAGCCAACAATTGATGATGTCTACATTGGGCCACAAATATCAGAGACCATGATCTCAAGTGGTGTGTGTGCTCTGTATGAGTTTTCAATTGGAAAATTCTCTCTATGCTGCTTGCCAAAAATGCATCCTTCACAAACTATGTCTAGTTTGTCGATCAATGGAAAAACTTTCACCATATTCTTTGTGTGCAGTAGCTTGAGTCCACCAAAATTCATATGTCCAAATCTGAAATGGCACAGCTAGGAATCATCTTGAACTTCTGTTTGAAATGCAGCTTGAAAATCAGCATTGTCATTTTCTTTATTTTCGTAGTGTACGACTTATTCTTTACTTTTTGCTTTCAATGCAGCTCTAGCATTATCTGAAACTATCTTCAATGGAAACAATTGATTGCTTTCCATTGGCACCTTTGCTATCAGTTGGTTGCTTGGATGTATGTCTTTAATCACACAGTGATTTCCTTTCATGTAGACTCTATAACCTTTATGTATCAGTTTTCCAATACTCAACAAATTATGTTTCATACCTTCAACATGATAAACATCGGGCATATATTTTCGCTACCCCTGTTTGGTTAGAATACCAACAATACATTTTCCCAAAACAGTGACTTGGACATTATTTCAAAGTGTAACATCAGTTTGAACTAAATTATCTAGACTGGAAAAAAAATTTAAATTACCAGTCATATTATTACTATAGCCTGAATCTAAATACCATATGTCACACAGACTTTCTTGGATGGTATTGCATTCAATTGGGAATGCGCATGCCATCAATATTGCGCTCGATGAAGTGCTGGTGTTCGTCGACTGGATCTAGTGTTATCATGAATTCTCAATCAGTGCAGACATTGTTTGTTCCTCTGCACTGTAAGTCACAAGCATAGAACAAAAAGACATAGAAACATATCCTTCCCTCAAATAACCAAATTAACTTAACATGAAACACAATATACCTCAACCCTAGATCTCTTTGTCTTTTCTCCAAAAGCTCTTTGCAATGGTTCAATACCTGCAAAACATATCAAAAGACAAACAAACAAGATGAGAGCATCATGATAGATTGATTATTTATATTAGTGATCAAGGAGTTTGATAATATCTAATTAATATCAATACATCAAATATAGAAAAGGGGAATGTCTTTGTATTAATTATGAAAGAGATAGAATTACAACAAAAAATCCTTGATGTCGATCGCTTCGATCTCTAGAACATATACAATCTTCTATGACTATGCAAATCTCTCCAGACACAAGCTAGCTCTACTTTTCCTCTAACTCCGACTTCAATCCAGCAGCATAAGGGTACTTTTCTTGGCCTCCCTCACTCACATCATGAAGGCTTCATTTATAGGACCAAAACCATGAGGTTGACTTGGGGAAATGGATAGAATGTGATCCCTACAGGCGAGGGAAGCAAATGCCACCTCTCCCAAGCATGTAGGAACTGAATCCATGGGGGATTCCGCATGGAAGCTTCCAGAAATGTCTTTTTTCCTATTTTTCACCATTGTTGCTCTTGGTAGAAAGGACAAGTGCACTGACCTAGGGTTTTATCAAGGTAAAAAGGAAACATCGCTCTTTAATCCACTATGATAAGCATCGTCGGTGCTCTATGTAAAAACAGAAAAGGTGTTTACCCTTTAAGATATGGAAAAAAGACATCCAAGTTATCTCAGGTTAGGTTTCTCAGAAGGAAAATGATCAATGAGGAATTTCCAAAAAGGCTGATGGGCAGTGTGGAATTTCCAGGTGCAATAGAATGCCCCGCAAAGTATGAAGCTAGAAGAAAGTGATAGGTGAAATAGTTTGCAAGATATCTGTCTGGTATAGAGGAAATGAGAGATAATCTCATAACTAACATAAGAATAATAACTGACTTCATCCAAACCAATCATATCTACGGACCAATACACTGTAGATCTATGATGACTACTGTGTCATGGCTACCAAAAATACACCATAGATCCATGGACAACTGATGTAAATGATGAAACATGGCTACAATACTTACAAGGTAGATGCATGTCATAAAATCTCAAATACGAAACACAGCCACCAAACATACAATGTGGATCTGTGTCAAAAATTTCACTGATCTCCAAATGCAACCTGAGTATTCGTAGATATAATGGTGAGGCCTATCAACCCAGGGTCTTCATTCCAATCCCCAAATGATACGATTCTAACCATGTGAATAAATTTCTTGACGTCGAACATGGCATAAACCAATTGATTACCAGTCATTGATGAAAACTGTTAACAAGTGCGAGGGAGATCACCATTAATGTCAATGATTCCCAAGGTATCAAAGTACATTCTACCAACTGTGAATAGATGTTTTGAAGTCGAATACTTGATAGAATCTCTCAATCAGAGGTCATTGATGAAAACCTACTGTTGAAAGCAAGGAAACCTACTATTGAGGCATGCAAGCTTCAAGGTACTTGACTAGGTTTCTAGGTCTAATTCCTGGATAATGAGCTGAAGTCGATAGGAATAGACTTGTCACAGGAGGGCCATAATGATTCCCACATCAGTGATATGAAACAAGGAACAAAACTTGATTTGGAGTGATGAAACTAACTCATACATGACTTACTTCAGGGATATATAAAGTTACTATTGAGTTATTTTTTGGAGAGACCTCCTTTGAACAATTTAAGGCACGACAAATGACTTGGCAGCATTGACTTGATGAGACTAGAAATAGGTGTAATGAAAGGAATATGATGAAGAATTATTTGAATTGACTCAAAGGATTCAGGTGACTCACAAAACTGGATCGAGTTAGAGACAAGCTGAATACCCAACTGTTCAGATATGAAAATGCAGACAGGTGCCATGTTCAAAGGTGGACTGTAGACTAGACTTCCATAAATACAAATGAAAACCATTCCCCTTTCCTTTAATTTTCCCATACCAAAAGATGAGTGCCTCTTTTCATTTTTATGAGTTCAGAGAGGGTAACAAACACTCGTTGTAGCTCATCAAGTGATGAGTCCATTCTCACATGTTTTGCGAACTTGAGAAATGAGGGGTTCGTTCCCAGACAGGGTCTTTCATAATTTTGTTTTATGAGTCCGATGAAAGTAAACTCATTTGTTGTTTCATGTTTAGAGAGTCTAAAATGACTAAGAAGACTACAAAAAGTCCTTTTTCGTAAATAAGTCTAGTCAGTCTGAAAAAGAGATAACCTACCTTTAACTAATCGACCGTTCTGATTCTTTTACAAGCGTGAACGTAACAAGTTCGCTTGGAAATCTTTTTGTGTTTTAAGGAGACTGAAAAGATTTTAAATATAACTCAGTGACGGGGTTCCTTTTTCATAATCCACTTTTAACTAGTCTGAAAAAGAAAAAAAAATATACTCGACACTCTTTTACTAGGGTTTTTAACGAGCATGTGAAAAGTGTTTAAAGATGCTCGGTACTTTTTCATTTCACTTCGAAGCTTGAAAAAGACTAAAATAGCTTATATCATAGCCATAACTCAATTTTTCCCTGAAAAAATCCAAAAGGCACATTAAAATCCAACTTACCAAAACTATACAAAATAAAAAGTAAAAACCCACTTTTAATGAAATAATTTGGACTTCAAATTAAATAAATTATAGAAAACTTTTGAAAATTCCCAAATTATCTATAAATAGAAGGGTATGGTAATAATTCTTTACCATTTTTTTTTACCATTGTGAAAGTTTTGTGGTTGGAGTGAGAGTGAGGAGCTTCTATTGGTGCTTTGGAAAGTGTCCTTCATCCATTTGTTCCTTCAATCTTGCTTGAAAGAGGTAAGGATCCTGTCTTTTCCTATCTCTTATTCAAAAAATAGTTTTTTGCTTCTCTTTCCATTTTTTAACTCATGCCCAAAAAAATGATTTTAGCTTGTTTTAAATCAAAGCAAAGGGTAAAATAGGCAATTTTGTTTGATAGGAGGACTTTGACCATCCTGGAAGGGTTATAGACCGGATTGGGGTAAAAAATCTAAGCCGTAAGGCCTTTTTGGGCCTAGGCAGAGCGCGTGACGATGATCTGTCAGGCTGGGACAGAGGCGCTGTAGGCGTTCTGTCCACAACCGACATGAGCGTTGGCCATCAGCGCTTTGCATGCCAAAATGAGCAGCGTCGTAGGCGCTCTATGAGCAAAACAAAAAGGCATTGTAGCCGCTTAATGTGGAAAAACAAAACCCTAACCCAACAAAAAATCAAAATTTTACGCTATACATTGTTCAATTTCATCATTTAAATGTTTTTTCTTTATCAGGAATGATGTGATTTCTAACATGAACATTGTTTGTTGCAGGTGCAATACAATATTGGCATCATGGTAATTTGGAAAGAGAGGGAACATGAAGTTCTAGACTTCCAGGCTTTCAACGATCTGGCCACCGTGGAGGCTTTATGGAACTGTGGGCTCCTAAAGTATTTCTGAGTACCAGGTATGAAATCCTATGTCCATCTGCTGGAGTATATCATAGGGATGTGGGATCCTGACCTGGAGCATTTCGTTGTGGGGATCCACACCCTATCCATAGAGATTGAGGACATCTATTTTCTAAATGGATTATCCAGGAGAGGAAATCCAGTAGTTCTATGTGGGGCACGGAGAGGAGAGACCTCTTTAGATTACTTGATCAACCAGTACTGTGCATTGGGTACAAATTCCCAGTCCGGGAAGCTACATATACAGTCCATAGTGGATTGTCCTTTGAGGATAGTGGTATATACGCTTGGGAAGGTGGAAGGAACTAGGTATGCCCACCTTACCACTATCACACATGTTATATGCTTTGCAGTGCATGGATCCCACTGTCTTCAATTGGTGTGAAGGCATGTTGGTATGTCTGAAAGATCAGCTAACCAAATGAAAGAGAGGAACACTAAAGAAGTTTGGCTACGGAGCTGTGATAGTGTCTTTTATTTTACAGTGGGTGCCCCATATGAGACCAAAGGTGACCATTAATAGGCTTGACCCTGAGGATCCCAGGATGATTGCATGGGTTATGTTCATTCCTCGCCATGGTGGTGGGGGACCCAAGGTAAGTTACGGATCTGGGTTCTTTAGCTGGTTGAGAAACTAGTTACTTATGATTGAGGACCACGCTTATGAGGGAGAATATTTCCATGACGACCCAGAGCTTGCATTTCCCAAGGGAGAAGTATGGGACGAGCAAGGTAAGATAAGACACTATCCACTGTGTTTTTATTTTTTGTATTTTATTTTATTTTTAATTGTGTAGTACTGAGATAAGTGAAAATGTTTCCATGCAGATATTGGACCCATACATCTGGCAGGGATTTCACCCATTTCTAGGCGAGCAGGTACTAGGGACATGATGCTATATCGCTCCGAAGCTAATGAAGATCTTGGAGATCTTGAGGATAACCTACAATGTTTGACTGTGGGTATCCCTGACATGACTACTGATGAGGTCCCTAGGCATTATCAGTGTCATACTACAGGTGTCTTTGGATGGTTCTCTAGACTATTCCGCAAAGTGGCTCAAGCCATCGCGTGCTATCATGAGCAGCACCAGGATAAGGATTAGTCCATTTTGATCTTCATTTTTGTATATGTACTACTGAAAGCTTTGAAGCTTCACATGTTTCCCTATGTATATGTGTATTCTGAATAGTCCTAAACTATGAGGGCATTGAAAGCTAGACGCTTCAGCCCATTTTTGTATCTTGGTACTATAGTTTATATATATATATATATGAAACACTTTTATATTTATAGTTGTGTGTGTGGAAAATGTGATGTGTGAGATTATTATCTACTTATGAATTTACATATGTGTTTTTTTATGTTTCAAATGGACTTCTTTTAAATATGAGCAATGTACCAGTATAATACATAATTAGCTAAGGAATTTTCCACAGTGTTTAGATGTCTCGGAATGTGTTGATATGTAACCTGCTAAAAATACCTTTCTAACAACCTAACGCTTCGAAATGTATGAAGAAGCAAGGGATTTCGGATGGTGTAGACCCAATTAAGTTGTTGAACAACTAGTTCAGAGTCTAGATAAACCTTAATCTCCCTTAAATAATTAGCTAGGGCTTCCATCAACAATCCAATCACGGCTTGGTATTCCGCTAGATTGTTGGTGGAGGGACCTAAAAGAATAACCCCTAAAATCATCAGATCACTTGTAGGAGAGTACAGTACCTAGGCTGCTGATGCAAGTTTAAGTGTATATCAATTAACACCATCAACAAAACCAATAAAGGTAGTCATATGTCCATCAGACAAAAGACATGCATAAGTATGGTTTTATGAAAACACATTTAAAATCACACAAAAGACACACTTTTCAAACCTAAGACACACAACAAACTATAAACAATATTTACAAAGACCCTATGCTAGATGACCTAGGCATAGTATCTTTTGAGGTAGAGCCCATGTCGAGGTTCTCCCAAAGGTATCTCATCATAATTGACCAACTCATATGCCCCTTTCTCTAAAACACGACTAACAATATAAGGCCCATGCCACATAGACTCAAATTTGTCTACCCCCATCTTGTCATGCTTCTGATCATAAGTCAAGACCAGTTCTCCTTCATTGAAGGAACGTGATTGGATAGTCCTGTCATACTAAACTTTCATTCGTTGTTTATGTGCCTCATTAACTAAGGCAGCATCGTGTCGAGTTTCTTCAAGTTTGTTTATATACAAGAATCTTTCTTCGTCTATAGTAGTGTTGGGTAACAGTTCTACAACAAGTTTTAAAGAGGGGATCTTGCATTCTATCGGGAGGGTTGCTTTGAGGCTGTATACTAGTTGGAATGGCGTAAAACCAGTGGAAGTTTTGACAGTAGTCCTCTAGGACTAGAGTGCAGAGAATAGCTGCAAATTCCAGTTTGACTTGGCCTGCCCTACCATCCGATGAAGCATTGTTTTTAGTACTTCTTTTATAGCTTAAACCTAGCCATTGGCCTGAGGATAGTAAGGTGTAGAGTTATCATGACAAAACCCTAATTTGGTGCTGAGCTCTTCCATCATTTTGTTTTGAAAATGTGATATGTGATCGGTCACAATGGCCCTAGGGATACTGAATCTAGCAATGATATGTTTGAATAAGAAAAGTGCAGCGATTTTCCCGTCTTCGGCATATGTGGGCATAGCCTTAGCCCATTTTGTAAAATAGTCCATAGCCAAAATTATGTAGCCATGCCCCCCAGCTGAGGTAGGTCTACAGTGCATGAAGTCTATGCCCCATTTTTCAAAGGGGCCAACAGCTATAACGGGATGCAGTGGAGCTGGATGGGTGCGTTTCTTTGTGGTGAACATTTAACATGGTGGGAATTTCTTGACTGTTTCCATGCAATCTTTGAAAATAGAGGGCCAGAAATAGCCTGCATGCAATATTTTCTAGGAAGTAGTCAATTCAGATAGGTGACTGCCACAAGCTCCAACATGGCAATCATTTAGAACGATCTCAGCCTCCTCATGTGTAAGACAATGCCATAATATGGAGTCAATACCACGGCGGTATAGGGTATCATTCAGGATAATATAAATTTTGGCCTAGTCGTGAATGCAAAGATGTTCATCACAAGAAGCAGTGGGATGATATTGTAAAGTCTGGAGATACAAAATGATGTCTCCATACCAAGGGTCAGTCGTACTAATGAGAAACAATGATTCATCGGGTAATGAATAAATGGGCTCTGTATTCTTCGTAGTACAGGGAAGGTCACATATGAGCTCTGCAAAAACAAGAGACTTCTTGGAAGTACTCTTTGCAAACTCCAACTCAAATTCATGGAGAATGGCAATCCATCATGATTATTTTCCCCCAAGCAGCTGACGTGTCAGTACGTAGTACATGACGGAACTTCTGGACCGCGATGACCGTGGCCAGAGTGAGTTTCTCCACATGTGAATATCGGGTTTCAGAGTATAGGAGACTCTTACTGGCATAGTATATCACATGTTCTTGATCGTATTCATATGTTTGGACAAGGACCATGCCTATGGTAGACAAGGAAGCTGCCACATACAAGGAATAATCCTTAGTATAATTGGGTGGTTGCAACAATGGTGTGTGGATAAGTGCATGCTTGAGATTGTCAAACTTGCGTTGCATGAAATCATCCTAGACAAAAGGTGTATCCTTTTTAAGAAACCTCATGAAACCATGTGTCCTTTCTGCATAATTGCAGATGAAACGACGTAAAAAATTTTCCATCCCTTGCAAACTCTGGAGTTCAGTTATGTTCATTGGGGCAGGTAGGGAAAGATAGATTCAATCTTCAAGGGATCAATACAGATTCCATCTTTAGAAACAATGAATCGGAGGAGTCAGCCAATTTTTACACCAAAAACACATTTATGGGGATTTAGACAAATATTGAAATGATGACACCTGAGAAAAATAGCTCTCAAACGATCGACATATATATCTCGCTACTTGGAATGCACAGCAATGTCTTCAAGATAAGGTTCCAAAACATGTTTGATGTCATGAAAAGCATACGAAATGGCACGTTGGAATGTCGTGCCAGCATTTTTCAAACCAAAAGGAATTTATGGTAGGAAAAGGTCCCCCATGGGAAAATGAATTTCGTCTTATGTTGGTTGGACGAGAGAATCTCAATCTGATTGTAGCCGGAGAAGCCATCCATGATGGAAAAAAGAAAGCTTTCGACATAGTTGTCAATTATCTGATCGATATAGGGAGTAGGGTAATTGTCTTTTGGACAAGCCCTATTCAAATATATGAAGTCGATATAGACCCTAATAGTGCCTTACTTTTTGTTCATAGGGACTATGTTGGAAACCCATTTAGTTAAAGGTACGGGGTAAATAAAACCAGCCTTCAGAAGTTTTGCAACTTCTTCCTTGATGGCTGCTGCTTTTCGTGGATGAACTTATTGTATTTTCTAGAGGATGGGCTTGGCATTGGGATAGGTTTTGATCTCATGAACAACGATGGAAGTATAAATACCTAGAATTTCTTTGTATGTCCAAGAAAAAACATCTCGAAATTCTTTAAACAAGGATGTATATGATTGAACCTCAAAAGGTGAAGAGTTCTGGCCTATATAAATGTTCTCTAAAATTCCTGGTTTGACTGATATGTCCACGGGCATGGTTTTTGTAATATTACATAAATTTCATTCAGACTCAACACCTTGAGTGAGGATGGGATACTGAGGATCCGCAGTTATATCAGATGAAACAGCTAGGGAAAAGTGTTCTTCTACCATATGGCAAGGGGGAAGGAAAGAAGATCGATTATGATGGTCTTTCCAGGGCATCTCGTCTATTGGCATGACTTCCATAATGGATTCATCTATGGGAAGTGTATGTGAAAGATAATCTAGAGATGGGGGGGTGGTTGTCAAGCCAATATGGCAGGTGATAACAATGTGAGGCACCAACAAATGGTCATTGATGGCAGAATCACTGGTGGACTGGATAGTGTTATAAAATTTCTTCAAGAGGAGTGAGAGATGTTGATTCATTAGCAATCAATTTTCCTTTGTCTATAAAAGTGCTAGAAATCATATTGATAGATGCAGTTTGTGAACCAGGAGGAGGATTAGATAATGGAAAGACTCCCATGAGTGATGAGTCTTTGATAATTCCTACTCCTATGTACTGATATTATGGGGTATTCAAAAGTGGAACGCTACTTGCATCATTAGTGATAGCAGCTGGTGTGATGAAATCTAACTGGTCTATAGTGCCAATCCTTCCTTGGAATGGGAACTGGATTATCCGAAAAATAGACGATGCTACAGCTTGCATAGCATAAAACTAGTTACGACCTTGGAGTAGTTTATAGTCCAAAGTAGCATCAATGACTTCAATGTGAATGGAGACTGACTTGCCCCCTAGTTCAACATGGATGGTAGGTAGTAATCCATAAGGTTGAAAATCGCGGCCATCAAAATACTTAAGGGTGGTAGGTGAACGGTTGATTTCAGGAGATCCGATGGCTCTCCAACAAGATAAAGACATGACTGATATAGAGGCTCCCTCGTCTAAAACAATATGACAAATGGTTTTTCCAACAATTCTAGTGGATATCTGAAAATCCAATTGGTGTGAGAGCTGGGTTTTAAAATCATCCAGTTTGAAAGTGATGACATTACCATTTTCAGGATCCATAGCTCCAAGTGTAGTAAGAAAGTTTTTTTCATTGGGTGGGACAGGTTTGCAGTACTTCTAATGCCGACATAGGGTAGGGTTCTTGAGCCAAATCTTCTACTATGTTATAATATTGGGTAGCATGTGCATTAGGGTTTATAATAGACTTATGAAGAGTACCCTTGGGTGGGTGGAAAATTGCTTCTGGAATGGGTTTTTCAATGTGAATACCGTTACTAGGAGGAGGTGTGGAAGCTAAAGGTTTTTCAGCTAGAACTTCATCAGATTTATTTTTTTGGAGGAGGGTCATAGTTATGTGATCTTGTGTTTAGGTTAACTGTTTTGCTAGACATCATTATAACTTCATCAATAGAAGAAAATGACCCATGCAAGGATTGATGATCAATTAATTGTTGTTGAGTGGGGAAATGATCTTTAAGAACTGCAAGGGTGGGTGAATTTTTCAAAAATTTACTAACTTCCTCGCGACGAGGACATTATTTAGTGAAATGATCCCCCCCACATATTAAACAAGGATATTTTACCTTTCTTTTATTTTTTGAATCAACAATCTGAATTTTGTGGTTTATTACCCTCCTGTTGGTTATCATGTTTTTTCAATTTATTTTTCCCCTTCTTCTTTCCACCAGAAGATTCAGTGGATTGAACCGCATTTACTTCAGCATAAGTAACATGAGAGGGTGCAGTTTTGGAAGGTGGACTTGCTGGTGACACAGTTTGATTTTGCTTCTTAGAATATTTTGACATCATGTGTGTCTGAAATGAACCAAGTATGCCATCAGCAGGTGGTTCAATTACGAGTCTTGATGGATCAGTCATGGGCTGAGGAGCATGAGGAATCAAATCATACAAAGTGCCTGATTGGGAATAAACTAAATCAAGGTATTGAGCACGGCTAATAGCATGCTCCTCAGTAACAACGCCTCACATGGAGACATCTATAGCAATGGGTAGAAGTAAAGACTTTGTAAACCAAGCAGCCAGTAACTGATCAGGAATGGGAGCCTTGATTAACCTACATCTTCTTCTCCATTCATGGATATGATCAGAGATGTGGGTTGATGTGGTCTGTCAAAGCGAGGTTAACAGGTCTGTACCTGTTTCTTACCATATGGGTAACTGAAAGTGTGTGAAGAAATCCATAGCTAGGGAATTAAACTACCAAAAAGAGTGATGTGGTAGCTGTTGAAATATTGTAACTTCGAAGAATATTCTTTATGTATCTTTTGTGGTCCCCGATGTTCCAACCAGGAGAACCACATGTATTACATTGTACCCTGATGCTCCTAATCGGAAGAACTAATAAGAGTCATGAGGTAGTCCCCTCTATTTGTAAAGGTGGGTCATCATCACCCCAGTGTGGTTACTTGAGCCTACATGTGTAACTCGAGCCTACATGAGTTAACTTAAGCCGACATGTTGATTTATTAAACTTTAAGTAAACGGATGAATATAAATAGAGGTGTAGTGCTCCTCATTTGTGACACACACACTCACTTGGAATAGCGCACTTGTGGAGGAGAGGAGTTGCTAGAGAAGGAGGAGAATCAGGTTTTTGATCTCCTTGTTGGTTTTACCTTTTTCCCTTTTGGGGCATCTATATTGAGGAAGATTTTGCTGGGTTTTTCCCTTAGGGGTTTTCCCAGGATAAATCTGTGTTGTTCTTATGATACTGTTTCTTTCAGTGATCCTGCTTTATATGCTTTTATTATGAAAAATGAAATGATATACTTATGTCTTAGTTAAGCATATGAAAATTTAACATGGTATCAGAGCTAACCTGAATAGGGCAGCTTTCACAAGTTACAGAATCTAGGGCTTCTTATTTTTGGTTCTCTCTCCACAATCAATCAGCAAAACAAGGCTAGGTTGACTCTCCTTTGAAAGGTGCATCGTTCTGTCGAAGCAGAATTCGATTCCGAGCATTTTCAATTTTCGTTGTGGAAATTAGGGATTTCTACAGAAGAGGAATTTTTGAGTGAGACCAGCATAGGATTTTTCTCCTCATCAAAACCGAATTTTAGAGACCTGGATCAATTTTTTTGGTTGGGTGAATCTCCGGGAAAGTCAAACCCTAGTTTGACCCCGAGCTAGAAAAACCCTAAATACTAAACATGCTATGTTTTGGCACATTCGCTATATTTATATATTGGTGAAGGATCAGGAGCTGAAAATTTCAGGGTCCGAAGAAAAAATCCTGATGAACACTGTGTCCAAAATTCATCTACATATTCGTTGTATTCCAGGAGATATGTTCTCTCCAAGTTAGGGTTCCATCCTCTTCCAGAATTCATCCCTAAACAGGACACCTGGGGAGAATTGCAATATATTGGGCTACAGAGGTCCAAATGGAATTCCTGAAGATGTTACAGAAAGGGAACGGACTTTAATTTCGGTGGTCCAATTATCAGACTCAGAAGATGAACCAGTGACACGTGGAATGCCGTACAACTTCGCTGTTCTGAACAGTCTTGTAACAGGTCACCTTGGGAAAATGATCATAAATCCAAAATGGTGAAACCAATTCTGATGAAACATACGGTGGTGGATCAGGGACATGTGAGGTTACCTTAGTAAAAAATTTCAGACATAGAGGATCAGAAATTTCGGAGATATCACAGAAACAGTAACAGGAATTTCTGCAGAAGAAATTGGAAAATTAGGGCTTCCTGTTCCGGGAGCTTCCCTCCACTGTTTTCAGAAATGGAGTACATTGGACAGCTCCATTTGAAGAGATCTATCTGTATATCCAATCAGATCTGAAAGATTCCAAGTTTTAAAATTAGGGTTTCTGTGACAAACCCTAGATTAGCCAGCTCCGGAACCAGAACGAACACCTCAAATCGGTAAGATCTAATCCTTTGCTATGTTCATTTGAGGTTCTCTTTTCAAAGTGACCTATGACATCAGATTGATGATA
>LPNX010217710.1:230890-263948 GCA_001517045.1 Pseudotsuga menziesii | reverse complement strand
TGGAGAAGGAGGAGAATCAGGTTTTTGATCTCCTTGTTGGTTTTACCTTTTTCCCTTTTGGGGCATCTATATTGAGGAAGATTTTGCTGGGTTTTTCCCTCAGGGGTTTTCCCAGGATAAATCTGTGTTGTTCTTGTGATACTGTTTCTTTCAGTGATCCTACTTTATATGCTTTTATTATGAAAAATGAAATGATATACTTATGTCTTAGTTAAGCATATGAAAATTTAACAGTAGCTCTATATACCATTTGGTAGCAATGCCCATGAGAGTTCTTTGGAATAGTCTAAGACGAATCGAACCATCCATCAAAGAATTGGATGAACACCATAGATGAAAAGTCATCACATGGTTCTTAGGATCTTCACCAGGTTTACCATCAAATTTAGGTATATCCAAAGGTATTTTGACTAGAATAGCAAGCCAAGAGGGGTCATGATGAATTGGGTCATTGATCAATCTGGAAAAATCTTGAAAATCTAATGTTGCCAGAAATGGTAATTGTTGATTGGGTTGTGGGTGTTGGTAGTACTGATATGGAATTTTGTAACCAGTAGGACCATAGGAATATTGATAAATAGGTATGGATGATGACCTTGAGGCTTTTTTATTATTTTGTTGGTTATTCGAAGGTCCCCCAGATGAAGGGTTACCCAAAGGAGGTGGTCCACCGGATCCTTCAAGCCCTCCAATTGGTGGTCCACCAAATCCACCGGATCCACTAGGTCTACTAGGTGGTGGTCCACCAGGTCCACTAGGTGGTGGTCCATTGGATCCAATGGATCCTCCAGATCCTCTATGTCCTCTATCTCCACCAGGTGGCGGCCCACTAAATCCACTAGATCCACCAGGTGGTGGTCCACCGGATCCGTCAAATCCTCCAAATACTCCAGGTCCACTAGGTCCTGCAGGTCCTCCAGGTCCTTTAGGAGGTCCTCTAGGTGGGGGTCCTCCAGATGGAGGCCCATATCCTCTAGAAATAGGGACATAAGCTCCTCCGTAAGATGGAACATTGGACCAATTCGGTTTTCCCCATGGTACAAAGGAATTTCCATGGTAGGGAACTCCAGGATAGGCTCCCCCCTGCGGGAATAGGTTGATAAGCTGATTGAGGTGGGGGGGCTTGATTCCTGAGATATGTATATCCCCAAGAAATTGAAGTAATGGTAGGTGGGACCCATGAGGTCCCTCCTTGATCGGAAGGAAGAACAACTGTAGTGGAACTGGGAGGAGGGTAGTTTGTTGTTGGTGGTCCGGTAGGTAAGTTTTGCCCCATGCTAGAAATAGTATTTCCAATAGGAAATGAAGTTTGAACTAGGGGTTTCCCCCCATGTGCAGAATCTTTTGGAGAGTTTGGAATAGATGGGAAATTCTGGCTGGGAGAGGATGTTTGAATCAGATTATGACCAGGAGATGGGGTGGAAACTGGTTTCTGCGTAACCATATTCTGAATTGGTAATTTTGGAAGTTGAGCTATATGTGGTGATGAAAGGGCATGATATCCAGGTGGGGTGGTTCTTGAAGGGTTCGGATGATGAGAAGTACCTCTGTTTTTAATTTCTTCGGCATGTGCACACTGCCTCTGCATACACTCGAAATATTCTCAGGAAAGTTCTTTGTTTGACGGAGCATTTTGAAATCTCGTTATCAAAGGAGCAAGTATATTAGGCTCCGATTTAGTGGTAGGAATTATGTATCTAGAAATAGTTTGTCCTAGGGATGTTCTCCAGAAAGGAGTATTTGCACCATATTTTTCCCCTATCGTTTCATCAGGAGGATGATTTCCACATCAGTCGGATGAGCTAGGTCGACCCTCTATTGGAAAGTGAAAGGATGTGTTAGCTTCAGGAGTGAGATGGACCAAAGGGTTGTTATAAACCGAGAATTATTCTCTAGGTTTAGTAGATGGAGTGGTTTCTATATGAGCTTTAGCCGAAGCTGTTCATTCCATGGTTGCCTCTTCTTGTCCTTCCACGGCTGGAGGAGATTCAGGAGGTAAACCCTGCAGTCTCTAGGATTGATGCCTCACAAGTTGGTCAGCCATGGTGGTGGTCGAAAGTATTCTAATATAGGTCAAAAAGGAGGAAAAAATCACATAAATAAACCTACACAGAGCTAAAGGTCACAAGTAGTCTCAAGTGATACGATGGATTCATAATAATCGGTCTCTCACCAGGCTTGTCAAGAAGGTGCAACTCACGATATACCTTAAGACCACTTGCGTAGTAATCTCCCTGAATGTTGTTTTCAGTGTATTGATCGAAACAAGATGACCAAAGGGTTTTTCTTGGTTGGATAATGAATCCTAGTGGGTTCTCCCGATATACATAAGGTATGTGGGAGCTCAAATTGGTAGTAGTGTTGTCTAATGCACAACCGTTCACAAGGGGCCTTCTGATATACAATAGAGTATGTGAAGTACCTTTCTATATATCTCAAGGGTACGTGGAAGGCCATTCGATATACCGATGGTACATGGAAGAAACGCAGGAGTCCTCGGTTGTAGTGTACAAAAATTAACGGTAGATGCTACATTTTTCCACACCCAAACATGTCACTAACCTGTCACTCAAATTTCTATACAATTTTAACCTAAATCTACTGTTACTTTTATCTGAATGATTAGGTGAATGTTTGTGAGGTGTTGTCTCCAATAATGCAAATTAAATCTATATGCAAAAGCACTTCTTTGACTTCAATGAGACCTAATTAGGGTAAGGAAGAGACCTTTTCTTTTCTTTCAAAAACACACCAAAAAATGCTACTTTCAACAATCACAACAAGATCCTAATCAAGATATGAAAAAGAGAATTCTTTCAAACACAAATATTTTTCAAACAAGCACTCAAAAGTCTTTGAAATGCAAGAAAGAAAACCGAGCCTCTAACGTGCATGAAAAATTAATTTTTGCTACAATGTCAAAAATACCTATTCTTCTAAATCACTCATGCAAATGAAAATGAAATTTTCTTAAGCATAACCAAGAGGAAAACAAAATGATTATTTTTGTATTTTTCTGGAAAATATGAGGCACACAAAGCCCTTTTTAAAGGAAAACTAACTCTAGAAGGAGGCTACAGGTTTTTGTTTCAAAACAAAACTTTTCAGACACTTTCTCAAAAAATCCAAAACTGAACTATTTTCCACTTTCCTTTATAAAAACGAAGAAGATAATGGCTTGGATCTGAGCTCAAAAAGAGAATCATATTCACAAAAACTAGTAAACTCAGACAGGCAAGCAAACAAGCAGAACACAAGAAAGTTTTCAGAGAAACAAGCAGTCTAAACAAGTTTGAAAAATAAAATTTTCAAGCAAAATTAAAATTTTTTACAAGAATTTTTGAAGGCCTACCTCAGCGCACTGAAGAGGTTTGCACCAGAGTGCCGTAATTTGAACCGATGCTTTCTACCTTCTACACGCTGGCACCGTCAGCACTCTATCAAGTCTGCAAAAGGCACTATCGGTGCACTTGGTAAAAATATGAAAGGCGCCCTAAGGAGATTGACGCTCTATCAACAAAAGAGATGTGCATTGTTCGAACAGTAGAATGAAAGGCCAAAGGTCTACAGGAGAAACCAAAAAAGACTAAATTGGACTAAAAAAGGGGTAAAAATCACTCAGAAAAAGGGCAATAATCAGAAAAATAAGATGAATGGCTTACCTTGTTAACTGAAATGACTAAAAGGAGAGAGAATAAGCTTCATAGATGGAATGGTTACTAAATTTTGTATATCTGATTGGATCTTCCCCAGATCTGACCGGATTAAGCTTCCGTAGTATGGTCACCAATTTTGTTATCATGAATTCTCAATCAGTGCGGACACTATTTGTTCCTTTGCACTGTAAGTCACAAGCACAGAACAAAAAGACATAGCAACATATCCTTCCCTTAAATAATCAAATTAAATAACATGAAACACAATATACCTCAACCCTAGATCTCTTTGTCTTTCCTCCAAAATCTCTTTGCAATGGTTCAATACCTGCAAAATAGATCAAAAGACAAACAAACAAGATGAGAGCATCATGATAGATTGATTATTTATATCAATGATCAAGGAGTTTGATAGTATCTAATTAATATCAATACATCAAATATAGAAAAGGGGAATATCTTTGTTTTAATTATGAAAGAGATATAAGTACAACAAAAAATCCTTGATGTTGATGGCTTCGATCTCTACAAGAACATCTACAATATTCTAGGACTATGAAAATCTCTCCAGACGTGAGCTATCTCTACTTTGCCTCTAACTCAGACTTCAATCCAACAGCATAAGGGTACGTTTCTTGGCCTCCCTCACTCACATCATGAAGGCTTCATTTATAGGACCAAAACCATGAGGTTGACTTGGGGAAATGGATAGAATGTGATCCCTATAGGTGATGGAAGCGAATGCCACCTCTCCTAAGCATGTAGGAACTAACTCGATGGGAGCTTCCGCATGGAAGCTTCCAGAAAATTCTTTTTTCCTATTTTTTGGCCATCAACGCTCTTGGTAGAAAGGACAAGTGTGTCGACCTAGGGTTTTATCAAGGTAAAAAGGAAACAACGCTCTTTACTCCATTGTGATAAGCATCGTCAATGCTCTGTGTAAAAATAGAAAGGGCGTCGACTCTTTAATATATGGAAAAAAGACATCCAAGTTATCTCAAGCCAGGTTTCTTAGAAGGCAAATGATCAATGAGGAATTTCCAAAAATGCTGATGGGCAGTGAGGAATTTCCAAGTGCAACATCTTGATTTTATTTCCTTGGTCATATTACTTCTTCCTGCATTCATATGCATAATGACCAAAATTCTTGCAATAATGATATTGAATTTTTTATTTATCGAACCTATGACCACTTGGATGACTTGGGTTCTGATTATGTCCTCTACCAATGACATTTGTGGGATTGTTGTTGCGCCCTCCTCTTGAGAAGTTTCATCCTTTGCCTCTTGAATTGTTTCTCCACCTACCTCTTCCATGACTTATGGATGACTGTGTTGTAAATGTACCTTCCAATGATGTGTTTGAACTGTTGATTTTGTGTTCATGATTGATGAGTGAAGCTTGCAACTCATAAATAGTGAACACTGTCATGTATTTTTTTTCTTCCAATGTCACAACCAAGGATTCAAATCTTGGGGGAAGACTTTTGAGAATTTTTTCAAACACTCTTTGGTATGCTATGGTTTCTCCATGATATTTAAGTTTATTTATCAAACCAACAACTCTGGTGTAGAATGAGTCTGCTGACTTTGATTCTTTCATGGATAGAGATTCAAAGTCTCTTCTCAGAATCTGCAACTTCAAAGTCTTTACCCTTTCCAAACCTTGATAGGTTGTCCCCAATGTGTCCCATGCTTTTAGTGTGGTATTTTTTGATTCTACTCTTGGGAGTATTCTTTCATGCATCGATTGGTGTATGTATAACAGAGCTTTTCCAACTTTCTCCCTTTCTTCCCTTAGGGCATCTTTCTCAACTTGTGAGAGATTATTATATGTTGTTTGGTCTGTTGGTTCTATATAACCATTCTGAACTATTTCCCAAAAATCTTACCTCTGAACAAATCCTTCATTGTTAGATATGAATACTCATATTTCTTTCCTGTAAAAATTGGAGTTTGCAAACTCGACATATTTGAACCAGAAGTGGAAGCCATTTTTTTAATTTTTTTAAACTTTCCTTAGAAATTTATTTTTTCTCTTTTAAGACAAGATTTTTTTCCTAAACCTACTCTGATACCATATCTCCATAAAAATAGTAGCCACAGCAATTAACTTGACTTACCACACAGCACAACCCTTTTTGTTTTCCCTTCTTAAATTTTGTGGAATAGTCTTGTGACCAATATACTTGCGATAGAATTACTGTGATAGAGTTACTGCAAGTGACTTTTCACCCGAATCACTTTTACCTCAACAGACTTACTTGGATTTCAACCATCTTTTACTACGACATTAATTAGGTTATGACCAAGTCATGTGCGACAAACTTTCACTTCAATAGAACAACTTTATATTTCCTAGTCTTAGTGACTCAGGATATGAAAAAACAAATTCAACTCGGGTAACTTGGGATTAACGATGACACAACTATATTGCAACTCACTCACAATATACATAACCAAATATAAAATAAGACTTCTGTCGAACCCTTCTATGGATAAAGACTAAAAATTTTACGCGGTGAAATGAATATGGATTCTTTGTGTATTTCACTTACAGTAAATGTAAACAATATTCACTTAGGTAGATATGGAGAAGATGTGTGGCTAAATAAAACTTGAACCAAACCATAAACTATGGATTTATATTTATTGTGATGACATAAAAAAAACTTACAATCGTAAATACAAATTTGGAAATTACAAGGATGTTTCACCTTTTACAAAGCTATGGTTCTCAACACATTCACAAAACACAGAAGCTTGAGCTTCAAACTCTTCACATAGTTTTTATTCTTCTTCTCCACACACTTTCTCTGTTATTCTCTTATTCTCTACTGTCTCTTGATATTTTTTGACACAAACCCAACCAACAAAACTAATCAGCATGGGTTCCCACTCTGTTGATAGCCAAACCACCGCAATCTCCTTGAGCACTGACCCAGACAGGTTTTACCCTGTCCAGCAACACCCATAGAGAAGATGAGATCCCACCCGAGATGTTCGAGGGAGAACTAACGGAACCAAGTTTTTTCATAATAGTGGAGAGGACATTGTGACATCACATTAATATATTAGAGCAACATTAACAGATCATTTGACGTATGCATTCACATAACCATTCATTATCATTCTTCAACCAATCGCATCATTCAATCGTAATTGTGTTAAACATATTGATGCGTAAATAGATCCAACAAGATAACTTCATTTAAAACAGGGAAACATCGCATCATATATCCATTTCGCAGATTCACATAACATTCATCATTGATTCACAGAAAATAGTAAAATAGTAAAACAAAAAAGAACACAGTGATTCATATCAGCTTCCGTCTTGTCATATTACTTCCACACAAAATCACACTTCCTAGATCAACAAATCTCAGTTCAAATACTCAAAGATATTTTTCACTAATCTTGGATGCTTCACACTTACAAAAGATATCTAACACTTGCGATTCAACATATACTTATAGGCTTGTGCCTTTACATTCAAGGTCCACTTAGACAACTTCTAACTAATTCTTATCCGATTCTACAAAATAATGACCAATATCCACAAAATATGGTCCAAAACTACAAAAGGTGACACAAAATATATAAAATATTCTATTCTCTGCCTTGCACACCATCTTCCTCTTACGCTATTTCTTTGAGATTGTACAGTGTCCATGATGTTGCGCAACTAGCTTATCCCAAACCTCTTGTCTAGAGGCCCCCAACACAATCTTGCATCTCACCCTCGAGCCACAATAGCTAGAAATGGTATACTCAGTAATATTGATCTTGAAATATTCATACTTCTGAGTAATCTTGTTCAACTATCCTTTGATATTTTCAGCTATCTCCTGGCTTGTCATCAAATCATGGGTGATTGGGTGCTCAACCATTTTCTCAACAATCTCATTTTTTCCTTCTTGTGTTTCCTATAGCATAGAAACCGCTTTGATAGAAAGTTACACTCCAATCTCCTGAAACTCATCAAGCTGTGTGGTGCGCCATTGTTTCCTTTCTTGCACCTTCGCTACCCGTTGTTGCAGCTCCTTTAGCTCTACTGACTTGGTCATCTGAACCATTAGTGGCATCACTCCCAGGGATGCCTTCAAGGTCGTCAGCTACCCTTATGCTTCATGCACTTGTGTGGTCAGTTGTGCTAGTTGTTAATCCTACACTACGCTTCCATGCAACTGCATGGTCACATCTATCACTTTATTGGCCTCTTGTTCCATCTCATCGAGTTGTATCTCCAACTCTTCTATAGCACTCTTTCACTCTATTATTTGATTTGGTGGCGTGGCCGGGTGTATCAAGGCCTCCAAAATGTTGTTGTCCCTCTGTAAATGGGAAATGACAGCCCCAAGCCACTGTGCTCTGGCCACCACATCTAGCTCTATGGTACTCCCCAATACGTGCTGATAGGAATCTGCAACTGCTGCTTCCAACTTGACTCTGCTACCAAAGAGATGTGCCTTCTCAACAACAAGGAAATCTTGTTCCTTCTTTAGCTCTTTGATTTCCTCAGTGATTTTCACCCTCAACTCCTCTTGTGCTTTCTTTAGTGCTTTAATTTCTTGTCCTTTCTCTTCTATCATCTTCTCCTTTTCTTGCTACCATTCCTCAACTTATTTCTATGCTTTCTCCTATTTATCCTGCGATCGTAAGTACCAATCGTTGATTTCTTTCTATCTATATGCTAACTCCTGGATGGAGACTTATTCCATTTGTACCAACATCTATGTGGATAGCACATTGATATCCAGTGATATGTCCTACAACTTCTACAAGGAGGAATTCAAGTCCTCTCTTCTAGCATCAATCGCAGTCGGGGGAATTTGAACATTCCTAACCTGCGGCTCAATGTTGATTAACGTGAAATCCTGCACAGTCACACTTTCCAGTGCTCCCTTCAAGACAACTTCATATATTGAATCAATTTTTGTTCTTACATTTGTGAATCTCACCTATGTAGTCTTCACCATTTCCTTTGTTGCTGCATCGGTTGCATCTATAACGGCCTTGACAAACTGTTTCAACTGCGCCTCCATGCTAACGTGATGCTACTACTCGCACCCTTCTCCATGTGCCTCTTTGTTCTTAATTCATTGAGCATGAGTTCTGATTCTGGGTCTGTAGGTGTCCTCGATGATTCTTGGTTTAAATCATGATCACTTTGTTGATTGTCCTTACACACTGGATCAACAATTGCATTCGTTGGGGGTCCCATCGAGACTTCGTCCAAAATGACTAGTTCTCACCATTCTCCAGGCCAATCGTTAACCATTGCTTCCAACTCTGCATTGGATAATTTGTAAGGCGTCGACAACCATTTCTTTTTTGGGTCATGACGTGCTTGTACGTGAATGACATGTGGTCCGATTGGGAACCGTACAATACTCTAACACTTTGTTGTGGCTTCCTTAGATAACCTTGGAACTTTCATTGATACTCTAACACTTTGTCACCTGTAGTGCTACCCAATAGATCCAAAATTGGATCGCACAATCCGTCAATATTTCAAGTTACTTCACCCACCATATATTATGATATCGTGCACCCTTGCATACTTTTGCCGCTTCTACATCCATTCCTTGATAGTCATCTTTCTCCATCCAAGACACTAACACAATCAAGATGAGTAACCAACTGTATGTGAATGATCTTTCGCCCTCCTACACTGCCACTGTGTCCTCCACCAATTGGTTCATTAGAAAGAGTGACCAGTTCATTTGTATTCCTTGCGCACATTGCTTAGCACATGCAACCATCCCCGAGTTACATTGATGAGGCGGTTCTTCCTGACCACTTTGCTGGCCAAAATCCTTGCACCAATGCACACCACTCGATCATTAATATTGTCAATGCGGTAATCCCTCCCATTGCGCTCTAAAGCATAGAAATTCTTCAATGTTTCTGTAATCTTCCTGTCATTGTCCTTTCCACTGAAATATTGCGAGGAGTCTGACCCATCCTTCAGCAGCCCCGTTATTTCTGAAATTATCCTCACTGTGACCTCAACTGTCTTATTTAGCCATAAGAATCCTCCATGGAAGCATGCCAAAAGCTACTTGACACATGCATTTACTTTGGTCGACCACCCAAAGTGCGACATGTTGATTAGACCTAACAATTTGGCTTTGTCTAGCCCATGTACCTAGTCATGCAGAATGCGCTCTATCGATCCACCTCTGATTTCTATGATTGGAATGTAAGGTTTGTTCACAACATCCTTCAGTGCGAGCAAGTCATGGTCTTCGTATTTCATCTGCATCAGCGTAGGCACAATGTCAGAAGTGCATACCATCCCTTGTGGTATCGTCAATATCCTTATTTGATACTTCTGATTTTTCGTGGCCTTCCTGGGATTCGTACTAGGTTGAATGGGAGGTATATACCCAGGGATGTCCTTCATGGACACCCCTGTGAGAGTCGTTGAGTCAACAACTCCCAATATCGATGGCCCCATTTGCGTAGTCTCCTCCACTACCCTTGTAGATTTTCTGTTCTATCTCTTTATGTCACCGAAGAGTTAGGATTCTGACCATTTCGCTTCTTCTTCGACACCGATGATGAGCCTATATGCATACTGGCGATCTCTTCCACGATGGTTACTAGTCTGATTGATGAATCTCGTTCACTCGACATCTCTACTATGTCTAGGTTACTCTGCATGCTGCACCAATACCCTGCAAGACTTAACAGTCACTCAACCTCACGGCACTTAGCAATGCGCTCAATTCACTCAGATCCACTTGACAACTTGCTCTACAACTCTGCAACTCAGCTCAAACTCTACAACTCTACAACTCAATTCAACTCTGCACAATGTTGTCTTCCAACCATGTCAAGCCCCTTCTTATAGCATCAATTTGATCCATACTCATCATTACCAAATCAACATGATCATCATGACCAAATACGTCATTAATGACCTGAATTCGCTGGTGATCTTGTCAATCCAACAGTCGAATTGGCCATAAGTGTGTGTCACTTCAACAAGAGATGTCGGTTAACTGCTTTTATCTGTATTCATTTATTGCTGATTTGACTTCATGCACAGCCTTGTGTCTATCGCAGCATGACCTCCTAACTGCGCTACTGACTCCTACTCTTGCACATCCACTTCTCCTTTGTACACCCTCCTTCATCCATCATCCCAACCTCCTCTTTTTTTATGCACAGTTCCTCAAGCATCGTGCAGTTCTAGGTCGGTCCTATAGGGCTTCAGCATGTTACCATTCACCAGATTTGGCAACATCAATCCATCTAACTGTTGCAGTTGAACTGAACCTCTTGAAGTACTGGAATTAACATGATATGTACCTAACCAATGCATCTGTAACTTACCTAGATGCTTCATGAACTTGTTGTTGTATAACAGCACCAAATCTCCTTGCTGAAACTGTTTATTCTTTATGTGGCGATCATGCCAAGCCTTCTGTCGATTCTTCTCGACGCGCTGATGAAAATCCACAACAAAGCGATCTTCCTTGAGCTAAACTAACTAGTTTAATTGTTCTTCCAATGTTGCTTCATCATCCATGCCTATAGTTGCGGCAATGCGCAAACTCGGAACAATGTACTCCATAGGCATAACGGCCTCTTTCCCATACACCAACTTAAATGGTATCTGTCCCATCAACCTCTTGCAAGTGGTGCGATATGCCTACAAGACTGCTGAAATCTTCAAGTCCCAGTCATCACAGTTTGCATTACACACCTTTGTAAGCACGTGCTCCAATATTTTATTGAATGCCTCCACCGTCTCGTTCACCTGGGATGATACAAGGTACTCTTCTTATGTTGTATTTGTACCTCCTCCATCAGTGTGTTTGCCGTGCAATTGATGAAGTAATTTCCCTGGTCACTCATCAATATCCTTGGACACCTAAACCACATCACAATGTTGTCAAATAAGAACCTTGTTGTTGTCGCAGCGGTGCAATCCATGATTGGTGAGGCCTCCGCCCATCTTGTTAAATAGTTCATCATTGTAATGATATATCGTGCACCAGTTCGCTTACCAGGTGGGTTGATTGGTCCCACAAATTCCATGGCCAATTTTTCAAATGCTTGCAATTTCACCTGAGGTACTAGCACCATCTCATCTCTCCTCGATGGTTTTCCAATTCGTTAACAGACATCACAACTCCTCACATAGTCTGTTGCATCATTATGAAGCGTGGGCCACCAAATCCCTACGCGAAGCATCTTCCTTGTAGTAGCTCATCCTCCATAATGTCCACCAGCCACTCCCACATGGGCCTCTACCAAAATATACCCTTGTTCATGCAGTAGGACACATCCCCACTAAATCTCACCTGGTCCTAGTTTATATAGTTGTCCAGCAATCAACTGGAAATCCGAAGCCTTAAAAACCAACTACTTCTTCTGACTTGTAGTAAGGTCCTCCAGTTTGGTTCCCATCTCCAAAAACTAAATGATTTGATCATAATAATCATCAACCATGTTGATTCTGAACAACTATGCATTTGATAGTCTGTCTTCAATGTTTGTTGCTCTTTGCCTGTCTCAATTCGGGATAAATGATCAGGGCCAGTATTCAAGCGACCCAACTTCATAATTATCTCAAAATCAAACTCCTGGAAGAGAAGTAGTTAGTGGCGTATATTCCCCCACAACATAGGCTTATTGAATAGGTACTTCAAAGCAGAATGGTCTATAAACATCTTGAAATGACCACCCAATAGGTAATTCCTAAACTTTTGTAGTGCATATACCATCTCCAGACCTTCGCTGTATGTGGTCATATATTTATTCTCTATAGATGATAGCTTCCAACTAGCGAAATCAATTAGGTGATCTAGATATCCTTCTCCCAATTGCACAAGCACCACTCCTAGTGCAATGGATGATGCATCCACATGAACATGGAAATCCTTATTCCAATCCGGAAAAACTAGTATCAGTGCAGAATCCATCTTGGCTTTCAGTGTGTCAAGACTTCCTTGACACTATTGACTCCATACAAATGTTGCATATTTCTTCAACAACTTTTCCATCGGTGTTGTGATCGTAGAATACCCTCGTATGAACTTGCGATAATACCCTGTGTGCTCCAAATTTGCTCCAAGCATATTTACATTTGTAGGCTGTGGTAAGCTCAAGACCAACGCAATCTTCGCAGGGTCAACCAAAAATCCTTCCTTACAAATGATTTGAACCAACAACATCCCGAAAGGTTTGCATAAAATATACTTCTTTGAGTTCAACATGATATGATGTTGTCGACATCTCTCCAACACCAGGCGCAAGTTGGCTAAATAATCTCTAATCAATCTGTATATTGTTTAGTCATCCATATAAACTTTTAAGAACTTTTGAATGAAATATTTGAATGTGGCGACACAACTTGGGAAAATATCGTAGGTGCATTCTTCAACCCAAAAGGAATCATAGTGTACTGAAAACATCCCGATTCAGTAACAAATGTTGTTTTATGTCGATCTTCTTTTACGATCCTTATCTGGTGATAGCTAGAAAACCCATATGTGAATGAATACATCTCTTGAATTCCTTCTACTTCCAGAACTTCGTCAGTGAATGGTGTCAGAAATGGATCATGCATACATGCATCATTCAATTTTCTCAGGTCGACGGAGATCTGAACCTCACCCATCTTTTTGTCCTAGACTACCATCAGACTAATCCATTCTAATTCTTCAACTAGCTCAATTATTTCGGCATCCAACATCCTATTAAGCTTAGCTTTTACTCTCTCCTTGTATCACAGATTCAGGAGATATGACATATTCCTTACTGGTTTTGTATATGGCTTCAATGGGATCTTCATCTCCCCTAAATATCCCAGCATCTCCTTCATCTCAGAAAACTTCGTCAGGAACAAATCTTGGAATTCGTGCAACAAGTATGTAATCTTTTCCATCATTTCTTCATCCCTATAGTCCCCAACATTCACAAACTTTGGGTTCTCTTATGTCCCAATGTTGACCTTTCTAGTATTTAGTGGCTGATTCATGGGATCTGTCGGTACATCCAGTGCTATGACATCCCGACTCCCTTCTCTTTCTGGAATATTGATATTTCATAGATCATCATCATATGGCTCCCTTGACACATTATAGCATTCCATCATTGACTGCATTTGACAATGCGCATTTGGATCCACTGGATATGTGACTGACACTACCTTCAGAACAACATCGTAGATAATCTGCAACGCATTATAAACATCCGGATTGGCATCCGCAAAACTGAAGGTGTAGTTAAATAAAATTGTCAATTCCTCCCAATTAGTGATGTCTCTGTGCAACTTAGCTGATACATACTATCGTAGCATTTCATCCAATGTGTGGACAAAGGCATGGACCCACTCATCCTTGGTTGTGATTCCCACAATGCCTGACACTCAATCAGATGATCATCGACATTGTTTCATCCATCATATCTTTTGGTATGGTACACTTCTGCATCTCCAAATCGAACTATCATCATTCTTTGACACTGTGACCATCCAATGATCGAATTCCTATGGGTTTCCCACCATCGTGTAGTGGTAGCTTTTAGTGCTTCCTCCAATGCCAGTAACTGCTTTGGTTCTGACATCTTATCTTTGAATTCAACAAGAAAATCAGATAACTCAGGAAGTCCTTCATAAATTGGCAACTCAATGGTTTCAGTCATGACGCGACGCCGTGACTACATAATCAAACCGCACTTTCGTAGTGACACTTCATGCAAGAGGTTCTGCTAGTTCTCTAAAGCATCATCAGAGTTAGAAGATGCAGAGCTAGTGCTACGCCAACCAAGTTCACCATCACCCATCAGATGGAAATAATCTTCTGAAATGTTATAGGCATGATTCCATCCTTGGACAACTTCATCCTTCACTAGCTCAATATACCTTCGCCCTTCATTTGGATCCATCGTGGAAATGACTCTGATGTCTTGATTCTCAAATGTCATCATGCACTTCTTAAAATTGATCACTGCCATACTGTCGTTGGCCCATCCAATCCCCAACAATGCGGGATAGCAGCCTCCACCATAAATGACTTCAATCACATCAAAATCGGCATAGGTCTTCACACCTTCCACTTCCACAACAAGGTGTGGAACTCTCACAATCAACGTTACTCTGGCCTAGTTAGCCAGTTGTAGTTATACAGGAGACCAACTCAACATTGGGCTCCCCATCTTTTGCCATGTATTTTTTGTCAAAATATTAACATCTGATCCTAGATCTAGGATGACTGAATCGACCTCATAGTCTTCAATCTGAATATTCATACACATCTCTTTTTCGGTCTTTTTCTTATGCAAGGAATTCACTATGGAATCCTTCTTCCCCTTATCCGATCAATGTAATAGAGTCTTAATATTGACAATAGAATTGGGATATCTTGCCAATGACAAGAAACTCTCAAAGAATTTCCACAATGCATCATGTTGTCACGAGGGTCCTATCTCCAAAGTGGAATCAAAAGCAGTGGGAATTTCATAAATAAGTGACTTACCAGGATTCCTTCCGATCACATCATGTGCTTCAAAAAATGTGTCTTTCTCAGCATCGATGTTGAACTGCACCTTCTTCATCCCAGCCAATCGAATTTGTGAATGTGGGTTATCTTCTCTCGTCATTGCACCTCCATGAGTGACAACAGGGACATCAGCATCCTGCATTATGGGCTCCACTAATATTGTCGCAATTGTCGGTCCTTGATTCTGGTTCAGTGGTGGATTCACAGATTGATTCACGTTTTGATTTGTATTCGGGTTCTGAAGTGGAATTTGGTTCTGATTCTAACTATGTAACTGGTTTTGTATTTGATTCTAGTTCTGCAGCTAATTCTAACTCAACTGATTTTGGTTCTGTAATTGTGGAACATTTCCAGCCTGCCATCTTGCAATCATATATGGACAGTTCTCAAGCGTGTGATCAATTGCGGTACAATACATACACAAAAACTACAACTTTGGGAAATATCTCTGGTAATAACCCTATACACCGCAATTATAACATTGGACAGCTCCTAAACCAAAACCTCCATGCCCTCCTATAAATCCTCCTTGTTGTTGATACCGGGGATTATTTACTTGTTGTTGCAGGGGCTTCGGCTATTGCTGAACATAATGTGCAAACTGAACATATTGTGGTTGTTGCGAAGCCATCTGTATCTAGTTATATTGTGCCTGTGGCATGAACTATTGTTGTGGATGTTGTAGTATAAACTACATCTGCAGTGGTGGTACATACTGCATGTGAGGTGGTGGTTGCAGCACCTGTGGCTGCGACTATGGTTGTTGTAATTTTCCCTTCACATAGTACGAGTCATATGTTCTCTCCTGAAGTAGGTCATATGCGCGACAATATTTATCTTCATGCCTAAAAGATCAACAAAATGAGCATTATAGGTTCATTGGCTTCGTCACCATCTTCTACATGTACCCGCACTACTCATGTCAATGCCCGTATACTTGGAAAATGTGACACCTTGGTACACTACCACAACTTAATGGGTTCGCTTCTCCTGACAACAGGTGGTTTTGGAAATCTGGGTAAGTATCCTTAGTATGCCCATATGCATGACATCGTGTACACCAGATATCCTTGTGTTGTTATTTTCCCTTCTTAATTTCTTGAAACTGGATTGTCAAGTTCACCAACTACATCTGAATTTGGCTCATACCAACTACATTTTCTCCAACGGGTGAAGCTTCCAACTTCTTGCTGATCTCCAAAGCTTTGCTCTGTATCACAATCTTATGTTGCATCAGTGGTAGTCTGATATGAGTTAGCAACGCTGCAATGAACCAATATTTATGTTGAATTTCTCTCATCTCAAAGATGACTCTTGCCATTAGTGCCTTGAATCTTTAATCAAAATCCCAAACAGTCTCATTGGGATATTGCTTAATTTACTTCAGTTTCATAATGTACTGCGCTTCAGATTTTGGTTTTTTGAATTCTTCAATAAGTCCTTTCCTAACTTCTACTAAGGTCTTCACCGAAGTCCCCGTAGGAACTTGTACAAATTTCATGAACCAATCCAATGCACGACCCCGAAGGGTTGTTGCCAACTGGGCCTTCTTGACTTCATTGTATGTAGTTTGTCTGACACTCCATATTGCTTCACATAGGAACCAGTATTGTTATATATCCTCAGTCCCATTTCCATGGAACAAAGGTAACTTTTCTTCATCGCCCACCATCCTGGGCCTTCTTCCTACAAATGTTGATCTACTATTACTATTAGAGTGTTGTTGGCACATTGGACAAGTCGGTGTTGAACTTGTGTTTCTTCCAGAATGTGGCATAGTGCACGGAGGTGTGCGCATGTTGCTGCTAGTAGTCAATCTTACTGTTATCCTGGATGTAGCCTAGTTGTCCTCTTCATCACTATAGGGTCGCTTCATCCCGTGTAGTCTTCCTTCACGGCCTTGCGTTTCGATCACAGCAGGACCTTCCCCTATCCTCTACCTCTTCTCTTGTCGAAACCTTTCTCCTCCCCTAGTAAAACCACTTTCTTCCTCGTCTTCTCTCATAGTCTCTTTGAATCTTGCACCCATCTACCCCTTATCCTTCCATTCATCTCCCCCCTTTCTTCATGGTATCCATAGCCTCCGCACACCAGAGTTATACTACTCGAGGTGCATCTTCAGTATGCCTTTTTCACAGACAAACATCTTAATTGACACTTGTAAATACAATAAGAACCTACCTCTTGGTCCGTTAAGCAATTCCCTTTATACTTCGTTGTAGGATTTAGTAGTATCAAACACAAAATCGATGATATGTCCTTCCAAGATACTGTCCAACCAGAATTCAACAGTCTATGATGCTTTGTTGTTAGTTTCCTGTAATTCCTGGATCAATTCAGGGGTTCAGGACATTTGCTCACCTCCTTGGAAACTTGTCTTGTGATAGGTAAATTGCACCAACCACTTGTACAAGATGATCGAGAATTCAGAGAAAAAATACTCATGTGGACCATTGTGTATGTATCTTTCCAACCACTTATCCATCTTTAGTTCAGGGTTTTGATTTTCCTTCTCAACAAATTCTCGTAGCTTCTGGTCGAACCAATCTTAAATTTTTGGTCTCGTTGAATGCCAAATCTCCTTCCCTCAGTTGCAACAAGGTCTCGACAATGGAACCATTTGTTGACACAAACCCATCCAATAAAACTAATCAACATGGGTTCCCACTCTGTCGACAGCCAAACCACCGCGATCTCCCTGAGCACCGGCCCATACAAGTTTTACCCTATCAAGCAACACCCATAGAGTGGATGAGGTCCCACCCGAGATGTTCGAGGGAGAGATGATGGAACCAAGTTTCCACAAAATGGGGGAGAGGACTATGCGACATCACATTAACATCTTAGCACAACATTAATAGATCATTTGACTTCTGAATTCACATAACCATTCATTATCATTCTTCAACCGATCGCATCATTCAATCATAATTGTGGTAAACATATTGATGCGTAAAAATATCCAACAAGATAACATCATTTAAAATAGGGAAACATCACATCATAGATCCATGTCACAGATTCAAATAACATTCATCATTGAGTCGCAGAAAATAGTAAAATAGTAAAACAGAAAAGAACACAGTGATTCAGATCAACTTTTGTCTTGTCATATTACTTTTGCACAAAATCACAATTCACAGATCAACAAATCTCAGTTCAGATACTCAAAGATATTATTCACTAATCTTGGATGCTTTATGCTTATAAAATATATCTAACACTTGCGATTCAACATCTACTTATAGACTTGCGCCTTTACATTCAAGGTCCACTTAGACAACTTCTAAATAATTCTTAACTGATTCCACAAAATAATGACCAATATCTACAAAATATGGTCCAAAACTACAAAAGGTGACACAAAATATATAAAATATTCTATTCTTCGCCTTGCACGCCATATTCCACTTGTGCGGTGTCTTTGAGATTGCACAATATACGCAATGTTGCGGAGCTAACTTATCCCCAACCCCTTTCCAACAAGAGTGTTATGCTTTTGCATTCTCTCTGTATTCTTAGATTTACAATCTTCCTCATATAGGAAACTTCTACCGACTAAAATTGTTTCTCTTTGAAGCTACCAACTTAACATGAAAGACTGTAATAAATATCTACCTAAGAAACTTAGCTTCAACAATTAAATTTGACTCGATTATATATGAGAGACGTGAACTCTTAATCCTAACAGAAACTGACCTGACTCTCCTGATGTGCTATTCGGATCAGCAAGTAATTAATATTTCCAACATGCTGGAATTCATTATTTCCTACCTTACCACTCACTATCATGAGCTTAGTTGAGTCCCAAGGCTAGTGAATACCCATGCCTAAGGGTTTGGTTTTCTTGGATAGTGTGCTGGATAGCGTGTTGAAGTCTGTGTGGATATACATTATTACAACAACATGATATACATTGCAGAATGCTTTGCGTATGATATTGCTTACTGAATAGTTGAAGAATACAATACAAGAGGAAATCTATTGTTGTAAGTGCATGTTTCTATTATTTCATTAGTTTTAATTCCTTACCTTCATCAACAACTAGTATCCCTTGATTTAAGTAGAGTTAGTTTTAAGTCCTTACCTTCATCAACTGCTGGTATCCCTTGATTTAAGTAGAGTCTCTTGCTAATCTATTAGAAAGTATGTATAATAAAGCATACTTCAACTTCCTGGCCTTAAGGTCGTATTTGATCCCTTCCTTGATTAAATATAGGAGATTCACTACTAAAGAGAATACTTCAACTTCTAACTCTTCACTTATTGATTGAATTAAGAAGAACGGAACTACTAGCTCCTCCCTCTGGGTTTTCTAAATTTTGATTCATACTTGAGAAGCAGACTTGCTTGATCTACTTACTTGACTGTCAGCATGAATATGCTTCTTAATGAACTCCCTTTTTGAGAGCTGAGTTGTGGTACTTAACCAGAACTCCATTTCCTTCCTCATAATCTCTCCCTTTGATTTCATCTAGAATACTGTTTTTTCATCCATAATAGTGCAACTTCTGACTCTTGGCTTGATCGGGATGTCTGTGTATAAAGGATTATAACTCGCATACCCCAAAATCATGTTTCTAAAGAACACACCCTCGTCCAACATAAATCACAGCCAAGCCCAATTGCTTAATCTAACGGATGCAAAGCCGTGCAGATTGTGCTACTGGTGGGGAATGTCTTCTACTAGTGGAGAAGTTGGAACTAGTGTCTTAGATGCTAGCTATCAAACTTGAACAGGTGAATCTGAATTATATGCTCCTAGTATTTGGTAATTTGGCTATGGATAAAAAAGAGGCAGGCTGTGAATATCCGTTGTAATTGCTACTCAATACAGTCTAATTGAATATGGAACTAGCTATCGGTTTGACTTGGATGCTGGGTTAATTACCTTTTGCTCTATGACTTCTTCTTATTAATGAGAAATTGTTCAAAACTGCTCCACCTTTACCATGGTTTCTTGCTTGCCTGGATATTTCGATTGTCACTGGTAGCTGCGAAGCATGACCCTCCACTATTGCAGTGATCGAGTGGATTTTGGGGTTGTACTGGTCCTTTCCCTTTCGAATACTAGTAGTTCTCCCTCCATAGATTCCCATGAGATGCTCCATCATAATGACATATGACGCTCTTTTTCAAAAATATATTCTCTCTTTAACTACGGCCTCACTACGAACTCGCTTTGAACTTACTATGGGAAAACTGTGGAACCACTAAAGGCACATATTGGCTAATTCTCTGGCCTCTGACTGCATCTACATGATCTTGATGATAGATTTTTTTTTTTAACTTAGCTCAAGTTTTATGTAGGTCTACCAGCTTTACAAAAATATTGAATGCTAAATCGTTTTTACATATATAATTAATTTACATAATTAAAATAGTAGAACGAGGATATCGACTAAGGAGCAAGCACAGTAGTGATGACAGTCGAACTTCCATTTCCTGTATTTTTCATGCTCGGTTCTTTTGTTTCTCCATGTTCCTATTTTTCCTTTAATAGTTTAATTCCATTCAATTTTATTTTATCTCCCATGGGGCACTTCTTTTGCTCGACTTCCTATCGTAAAGAGAACTTTTGCCTATACCAGATCAAAGAAGTTTACAAGACTGAATTAGAAGTCGTATTCAAAAACCTGATAAGACAGGTTGAAACTGAATTGACAATAATATTGGTGATGATCCTTGAGGAAGACACTAACCCCTCTCTTTCTTCTTGGCCTTCTCCGTAGTCTCGTGCATAGCATCCCTGTTTTTTGTCTAATAGATATAAGTTGTATCATATTAAAAAAACCAAAAGATATCACCATCATCTGTTGAACTCCGTATGAGGTCTTACTACTGACCCGATGCCCTAAATGGGTCCTAACAAGAAACAATTTCTACATTGTGTTCTCATACACAAGAAAAATAGCTTAAGTCACTACAACTTTCAATACCATTAAGAAATTCATGTTCCATCCCAAGTTGCGGAGCGACTTGGTCTCTACTCAATGCCCACAACACTAAACTATGAACTCTTTAAGGAGGTCAGAATGAGAGCTTGAAGAGTCTTTATGCTACATATAAGTGGGATGGGGAGATGAATACCAGGATGAAATCAAAGAGTTGTGACATCTCTTGTTTGAAGAATCAAAGGGCTCACACAATTAGATAATAGACAGATAGATGGCACCCCTACTTGAATGAAAGAATTCAGCTAATGAGGGGTTGAACTTTAGGTATCGTTGTGGTTGTCGGTGCTATATTACTGTTGGTACTGGTAGCTGTTTCAATTACTGGATGGTAAGCTGCTCTAGGAGGTAAGTCATCCCATCTATTAAGAAGCTAGTAGTAGCGAAGGTTTCGGGATAATTTGTTGGTTCTCAGCTGTACAAATCTCATGTCACTACTGCTTGGCAATTGAATGAATTGCATGTAAAACACTTCCAAATACACAAACAATTCGATCCCTTTTGGGAGGTTGCACAATTCATAGAGTTGTACACATTTTATACGAGATAAATTTTTAGTTTCTCCACAAACAAGGAAACACTTTATAAAATTCCAAGTCTCATTCTAGGTTTTCTAATATTATAAATACATAAACACTTTGTAAAAAACAAAGTCTCATTCTAGTTTTTATAATATTATAAATGCATAAATATCTTATTTTGGTTTGGGTAGGTTCTTTTACATAGTAAAACAATAGATCCTACATATTACTTAGAATAAATAAAAAAAGAAAGTACTTTACACAGGAACAGAGAGTACACAGATTTCTTGGTGGATGTTATGGAGTCACCAGGTATCTTGTGGGTATACCTTTACATCTGATTTCCTTAGGTGGTATGCAACCAAGCTACACAACAACCAAGCTACCTCGTTTCCACCAACCTAGCTACCTCGAGTTTCCACCTAGGCATACTCAGGTGCAAATGCGATATATAATTACCAACCAATTATTATTACATCTACGCATAATATAACTACAGCAAGGGGAGCAACCGTAGTGGGTGTAGGTGTAGAGAGAAGCTAACTAGGCGAATTAGCACACCGATTGGGTGTATGTGTAGGTGTAGTTGTATCATTGTATAGTGCTGATTGGGTGGCTGGTTCTTCCACTGGGTTCTTCATCACTTCATTTCTGGGATGGCTTATAATGTATTTCGGCCATCGTATGACCCCTCTGACCTCACACATTAGGGGGCATCTGTTATAGCTGATTTTACCACACATGGTAAATCACACTTTTATGTCCTTCCTTGTCCCTATGCAGACTCCTTAGACCCCATGGACCATTTTTGTTCCTTTGATGTTTCCTAGATCATCCCTGAAAACATGCAAAAATTGCCATACGCAACTTTTAAACCCTTTCTCGCGTATATACACGGGTTTGACCCCTAAAACCACATACATCGGGATGTTCGCAAAAGGCCAAATTATTTTGGAGTTTTCCTTAATGTGGATTCGACTCACTTGTCTCCTAGCATTCCCTATGCCTTGAGATCACTCGGATTCGACCTTTCATTACCCCATTGATGAGCTATATAAGGAACCCTTTGGATACATTGAAGGCATATGAGAAATTAAGAGCAATAGAACTATAGTCCATTGTTGCCGAAACTTGTGCTTGAGTCTACATCCCCTTTGTCCCTTGGAGCACTTTTGTATTCTTCCCAAGATTACCTTTTGCTTATGAGCTTGCTATCGAGAGATGGAGGATTGAAGTGGTGGAGGCCCAAGTGGGGGACTCAATTTCTCCAATTCACAGACATGCCAATAGAGGTTGTATTTATTGTAATCTCTGATTTTATATCAATAGAAATATATTTTCCTATCCAATAATGTGTGTTTGAATGAATATTTTATCCATGGATGATTTCAAATGCTTACATGTTATTAATTATATATGCTAGAGTAGAGCTAACACAATAATATATAGTATGCTTATCTTGTTTATTGAATGTTGAGGAAGCAATTCATCAATTCAAGTTGAAGTTGGAAAGCTCAATGGGGATCTACACCAACCGTTTGGAATAAGGTACGAATTGAGATCCTTTAGTGTTAGTTGTTTTGTTTCTCTTGCATATAGGAAATGTTTGTTTCTGGAGTTAAGCTGTCTGTTGTGGTACCCCAAGCCATAGGAATTTCTCTCTGTAATGGAATTGGTGACTCCGCTGGGGAGTTCCTATTCATTTCCTTTGGGGGTTTTTATCAGCATACAATGTGCTTGATATTCTTGACTTGCTCTTTGTTCCTCCTTGTTTCTGTGTTGCATTTTATATTATGTTCATCCATTGACACTCCCCTTTATTGGTTTGACCATTGGCCTTCTTTTTACCACTGTCTTATCTGTATATGCTGGTTTTTGGCCAAAAGTCGCGTACATACACAGATTTTTGGCCAAAATTCACGTATACACTTAGGGTTTTGGCCAAAATCCACGTATACATGCAGCTTTTTGGCCAAAAGTCACGTATATACGCAAATGTTCTTTAAACAGTCGCGTACATCCTCCCTTTTGGTGATTTTGATGTTGTGGGAAGTTGTTGGGTGGGTTGTGAGTGTGGTTGGGTCTTCCCTGGGTCTGATGTTGTCTATTGGATGCTTCTTTTGTGACCAGAGACCGCCTTTTTCATTGATTTTTCTTTGAAAGTAGTTTTAGTCATTTATGCTTTTTGTTTTTCCATTAGTGCATTACTTTTTTTTTCTCTCGGTTTCTTGTTGGGCTTGTGTTTTATACTTGTTGTAGAGACTGAGAGTTTTTAGATGAATTTTATTGGATTTTTCATTCTTTTATTGGAAAATACAATGTAGTTTCACTCTTAATTGCATCTTAGATATGGATTTAAGGAGGTACTTACATTGGATTTCTTGGATGAGAGTTTTGTTTAGGCTTTCATATAGGAAGGTTTGCATTAACATCGAAGGAATGATTTTTTATGCATCTCATGTAGTGGCATACCCTATTTTTCATTCGACAAAGATTGCATTTAGCATNGTTTTAGGGTCTTGGAATAGTTCATTGTGAGTAAATTCTCCAAGACCACTAAACAACAACATGTATGTGTCTGTCCAGGTGAGAGTGTGAAATTCCTTGGACGTATAATTAGTGTTTCTCATGATCCTCCTCTTACAAGGGAGTTAAGCACGAGGCAGTGTGAGCGGTTATTGATTGGGATGACCCCAAGTCATAACTGAGTAGCACCGGAGATATTTCCATGATTGTATTTGTATTTGGGGGCTCTTTCGAGAGTTTCAGGCTTTGCTACCCTGCCCATACGGTAAATCCTACCTGCGACTGTCCATCTAAGCATTGATTATATTGAGGTGACCTTAGTGGCCTTACCTAGGTTATCAAGGGGGTACTGTGCAGGGGTTATTATGTAGGTGTCCCGACCAAGTTAGGGTCGGATAGCATAGTCACTATATGCGTTGAAGCTGAGGGCCACAATAATTGGTTACGAACCTCTGCTTGTTGTGTATGGGAGTCTCAAGCCTCTCCTAGGTGAGACATACCTGCTACATTCGGGAGCTCACGTATCCTCCCCTTGGTTTGCTTGTATTTTGGCTGTAGATTTTCTTAAGAGTGTGCTCTTTGTGCGCTAGTTGGCATTTGGGATCATGGTTACTTGAGTATATTTATGCTCTCTTGAGTTTGCGTCCTTTTATTTTCAGCATGCCTGGTATCCTATCACCCATCCTTGGTCCTAGTACAGACCCTAGTGTCATACTTGGGGGCATCACAGCCCCTTACCGTGCTCATAGATTTGGGAATGGTCATATTCCATCCTATACTCCATTTGTGGAGGATTTTTATTCCCCTCGCTCGGTCTTTACACCAGTGGTCACCCTCATAGGGGTGGTAGTGGATGCATGAACGTTGGGTTTACACCTTACTTTCCTTTTTATGTCCCATCATTCACCACATTGTTTCCTTCGGGTGCAGTTGTCATGATCATTCATGCCTATATCCTATAGTTTGGATTCTTTATTGAATATTTTGGGTTGTTCTGGACTAATATGGTTGTCATGTAGGGTCCATTTTTTGTACACTCTCTCTGATGTTTCGACCCTTTCGTGCCTATCATAGGTATTATGTCTGAACTGGCATATAGGTTAGGATTTCACATCCGCTTGCACTTATGCATTGCCTTATGACCATTCCATATTAACCTTAGGTACGGACCCATTCCATGGTATCACAAAACCTTCATGATGATGTTAGAAGTGGTACTATGTGAATGGTAGAGCTTTCCTATACATGGGTGTCCTAGTTAGCTCCCCTTTGCATTCGGTACCCATGTTGTGAGTCCTTTCTTAGGTCCGTGAGTCCGTTGTATATTATTGCCATGAAATTTCATAAGAGCCTCATACTCCTCTTGATCTTTTGCTGGCCTGTTTCCCCCGTACTCCCTTATGTCAAGTTGTAATTGAATTATCATGAGCTTTTCCTGCCTCATTGAGCCTTATGTCAGCTTCCATGACTTTGAGTATCAGCCATACAGCCCAAGCTTATCTCATGTCTAGCCATGCAGAGCCATTTTATATATCCTTTGCGGCTTGATTCCCTATTTTTACCAGGAGGGGACTTTCCCCCGAGTGTAGCTATCCTACACATGTGTCCTTGCATTGAGCATAGGTATGTTCCACTACATGGAACTAGTTTGTTTACCCATTTGAAACTCGTCTCCTCCTAGTCTGTAACTTTAAAGTGATTTTATTATTTTTCAAGCTTTTCAAATATTTGAAAAAGTCCAAAAAATTTAAAAAAACCAAAAAGTCGAACAAGAAAAGATGTTATATTTGGCAGCAGTCGAGTCGTGTCACCTTTGAACAGAGCACTGTATATCACATCTGTTGGTTGGGTTAATAGTTTGACTTTAGGAGTTGTACTCGTTTATCTAAATTTATCTCCACCAATTGGTTAAGCTTCTAGTCCCTATGGAGCCTCTGTTGATGCCTCCTATGTTGCAAAGATGTCCCAGTTTTGCATATCGAGTCTATGTTGCCTACATTCAGTCACCATTCACCTTTATGCTCTTGTTCAAAGGAAGTTGAAACCTGAGTTTCCCATTCCTTAGTTATCTTGACTTTGCATGTCGACCATTCCCGATACAGTTACTGGTTCATGCACCTAATTATGATTGAGTCCTTCCACATTATACAGAGTTGCTGAGTACCTCGTGTTGGATGATGGGGGATGCATTAATGCCCTCCTTCCAGCGGATTTCATCCCATCGAATTCAGATCATTTATTCTGGGATAGGAATATAGAGTCATTTTTTAGTGCCTTGAGACTTGCAGTCATCAGTGGCAGGTTCTCTCGCCATCGACAGTTTTTTGGGAATACATCAATGTCCCCTGATCGATGGATTGTCTCAAGTGTTTGACCTCGACACATTTATTCACTCTTGTTAGTTTGCACTCTAGTACCTTGATTCCCATTTTCATTATCGGTGGGTGATATCATGTCTGTTAACGGTATACATCAATGACCGGCAATCAGACGATGGACTACTATGTTTATCCTCGACACCTCTATTCACATAGTAGGACATGTACTCGTAGCGGTTTGTGTAGAAGACATTCCAGACTAGTGGCATCTCTTATATGCTACCTCCTTGATCGTGCTAGTGTTCATGAGATTTCAGCTCTCGTGACTTGATTCCAATATATGTTAGACATTTCCAGCCATTATGGAGATCTTGATCCATTATATATCTTCAGTCTTCATGGAGATCATGATCCTTTGTATATATTCATCATGGAGATTCTGAGATTAATTATATTGTACATGGCGATGAACACATATGTCATATTGTATCATTCCTATTCATGGCCATTGTACTCTTATGTAGCCGGGACTGCTATATGTATTTGCAGTTATGTACAGAGTTGTATCATTGTATAGTGTTGAATTGATGGTTGGTTCTTCCACTGGGTTCTTCATTACTTCATTTTTGGGATGGACTTATAATGTATTTCAGCCATCGTATGACCCCTCTGACCTCACACATTAGGGGACATCTGTTATAGCTTATTTTACCACACATGGTAAATCACACTTTTATGGCCTTCCCTATCCCTATGCAGACTCTTTAGACCCCATGGACCATTTTTGTTCCTTTGATGTTTCCTAGATCATCCCTAAAAACATGCAAAAATTGCCATACGCAACTTTTAAACCCTTTCTCGCGTATATATGCGGGTTTGACCCCTAAAGGTAAGCTTGGGAAGAACACAATGCAACTACATTGTATTTTCCAATAAAAGAATGAAAAATGCAATAAAAGTCATCTAAAAACTCTCAGTCTCTACAGCAAGTATAAAACACAAGCCCAGCAAGACACCGAGACAAAAAAAGTAATGCACTAATGGCAAAACAAAAAGCATAAATGACTAAAACTACTTTCAAAGAAAAATCAATGAAAAAGGTGGTCTCCAGTCACAAAAGAATCATCCAACAGACAACATCAGACCCAAGGAAGACCCATCCGCACTCACAACCCACCCAGCAACTTCCCACAACATCAATCTCACCAAAAGGGAGGATGTACACGAATGTTTAAAGAACAGCTACGTATATACGCAACTTTTGGCCAAAAAGCTGCATGTATACGCAGATTTTGGCCAAAAACCTGCGTGGATACATGAATTTTGGCCAAAAATATGCGTATGTATGTGAATTTTGGCCAAAAACTAGCATATACAAAGAAGACAATGGTAAAAATCAGGCCAAGGGTCAAACCAATAAAGGGGAGTGTCAATGGATGAACATACTATAAAATGCAACACAGAAACAAGGAGGAACAAAGAGCAAGTCAAGAATATCAAGCACATTGTATGCCGATAAAAACCCCCAAAGGAAATGACTAGGTACTCCCCAGCAGAGTCGCCAATTCTGTTATAAAGAGAAATTCCTATGGCTTGGGGTACCACAACAGATAGCTTAACTCTAGAAATCAATCCTTTCCTATATGCAAGAGAAACCAAACAACTAACACTAAAGGATCTCGATTTGTACCTTATTCCGGAAGGTTGGTTTAGATCCCCGTTGAGCTTTCCAACTTTATCTTGAATTGATGAATTACTTCCTCAACATTCAATAAACAAGACAAGCATACTATATATAATTGTGTTATCTCTACTCTAGCATATATAATCAATAACATGTAAGCATTTTAAATCATCCATGGATAAAATATTCATTCAAACAAACATTATTGGACGGGAAAATATATTTCTATTGATATAAAATTAGAGATTACAATGAATACAACCTTTGTCGACACGTCTGCGAATCGGAGAAACCGAGTCCCCCACTTGGCCCTCCACCACTTCAATCTTCCATCTCTCGATAGCAATCTCATAAGCAAAAGGTAAGCTTGGGAAGAACACAAAAGTGCTCCAAGGGACAAAGGTGATGCATACTCAAGCACAAGTTCTGGAAACAATGGACTATATTTATCTTGCTCTTAATTTCTCATATGCCTTCAATGTATCCAAAGGGTTCCTTATATAGCTCATCAATGGGGTAATGAAAGGTCAAATTTGAGCGATCTCAAGGCATAGAGAAGGCCATGAAACAAGTGAGTCAGATCCACATCAAGGAAAACTCCAAAATAATTTGGCCTTTTGCACACATCCTGATGTACGTGGTTTTAGGGGTCAAACTCGCGTATATATGCGAGAAAGGGTTTAAAAGTCGCGTATGGCAATTTTTGCATGTTTTTAGGGACAATCTAGGAAACATCAAAGGAACAAAAATGGTCCATGGGGTCTAAGGAGTCTACATAGGGATAGGGAAGGCCATAAAAGTGTGATTTACCATGTGTGTTAAAATCAGCTATAACAGTGAGAGCGATGGGTTTTAGACATTACACATCACTTGTGCACACATATCACACCCTAAAGTAAAATGCTTGGTTCATGACCCCAAGCTAAACCTAAAATTTAACTTAACTCAACCAACATTGTAACCTCATTTGAGGCCCTCATTTTAGGATCAAAACAATATTGTAGTTAAGTTAGGACACTAGGGATAGGCATCCAAATAACACCCTTTTATCACTTACATCTGAAACATAGTTGTTGTCTTATAGGGAACCAAAATCCTCTAGTATTTATTGGCATGATCATGACCAGTCTATCGGGGGGATCCTGCTCTATGGGGGTAAGCCACAGCTAAGGGGTTCCAAAATTCAGGGTGGAATGGTGGAATAGTGCCGCACTCCATTATGTACCGAAGGCTAACCATTCGTAGTCCTCCTCATGCATGTCAAGGACCTTATCGGGTGTCAAGGATCAAAGGGCTGAAGCACCAAGAAATCATCCCAGATGACTCTTGAACAAGGTATCCTAGTTCCTATTCTATTAGGGCTCTTTTACCTGACGTCCCTCTCGATAGTGGGATTCTCTTAGCCTCTAGTTCTTCCATTTCGTATTGTCTGACTGTGGATTTGACCACCCAGCAGAGGATACGATTTGTGAGGGGATTCCATATTGTAGCTAAGAGGTTTCTTGCACTTACACCCCATAGGTTAGTGTGTCACTTTATTTATAGGTAGTGTTGCTTGTTTTCTTTTTCGCTGCTTTGTTTTAAACTTGCATGTTGTGACACATTGTCGCATTTCAGTTTTAGAGCTTTTTTTTGGCATGCATGCCACCATTTATCAACTCTCCTTCTACACTCTCGATTGTAGTTGAAATTTTGAGCCTGCGTTTGACACCCTTGAGCCTTCATTCATCACATATCACACCATCACACCACAATTTCTCCACCAAGCTACTCGCAGAGACTTAAGGGCATACCCCTCAGTTTGGTTCCTTGAACCGTCACCGTCAGATCCATATTCAGCACTGTTCACCACCTTCAAATCCCTACACTGTATCTGAGTCTGATTTAGATTCTTATCAATCCAAACCTACCTTGTTCACTGCCCCATCTGGCCCCATGGCTGGTGTGCCTGCAAACCCCTTTCAAGGGGGGATGGTTGATAGTGGACTTATGATCGCTCCGTCTGTGATACTGGGTATCCCTTCTTCCTGACCTACAGGTCCTGGTCCTAGTGGGCCCCTTTCCACTGCACACATTGCTATTGATCCACTACCCACTAGTGGTGTCCCCACTCCATCCACCATGGTTCACACCATACCTTCATTCATGCACGAGGGAATTGACCCTTCTACCACTATTTCGACTATTCACACCATTCTAGTGCCTACTTCTACTATCGAAAGTCGACCATACCAACCCCCATTTGTACACAGAAACCACATGACCATCGGTATCAACATCATTGTTGGCCCTCCTCGATCTAGTCTATGTCCTAGTTTTCCATCCATGGCTAGTCTCATCTTGCCTGAATTGGCACGGTTGAAGAATGACTCCATCCATCATGACCCGTTATGGCCTCCCATTCCTACCAAACTCCCTTCTGACATCTCTAATTTTGAAGGAAAGGCGGGAGAAGACCCTCAAAACCACATCATGTCCTTCCACTTATGGTGTTCCTCTTACAACATAGTGGATGATTCTATCCAATTGTAGCTATTCCAGCACACACTCACTAGTGTTGCAACCAAATGGTATACTAAGTTTCCCCATGCTACTTATCCTAATTTTTCCTCGTTAGCCTCGATGTTTCTCCAGTATCTCCAACTACCCATTTGTTATAATGAGGATGTGGAAATCCTCTTATCATGTAGACATAAGACTACTACCCATATCACAAATCATATCGATAAGTGATGTTGTCATCACAGCTTGTGTAAAATCTAGCTAGATGATAGGATTTTCTTGGATTGGTTTCTCAAAACCTTACTCCTTCCTATCACCAAGGATGTTGCATCTGAGCACCCACAAAATGAGGAAGATGCCATCCTCAATGCATAATAGTTCGATCTTATATATGCCCAATCAGGTTATTTGTACGCCATCATACCAGATGCTCCTTGTTCTGGCTCCTCACATTGAGATATGTTGGGGGCATCCCATACTGATGATGGAGCCATTGTCTCTATTACCCAACATCCTCACCTGTACATGACCTCTTCTTCGACGCCACCTCACTCTGGTATCACCCCTAGTGTTTCCTAACCTAGCTATGCCCCTGACCTTTCATGTGTAGCAGCTCAATCCGAAGCCACACCTTCATATGCGTTGCCCACACCCGTTCCCCACTTTCATGGAACCAATTTCTTGGCACCTGCATGTAATGGCTAGATGGTAGGCTTTGCAGACCCTCCATATGCTCCTTCCTACCACCCACCACCCGTCCAGCCTACATATGCTCCAGCCTTGACTCCTCATGTTCCTCAACGACATGTCTACGCTTAGCAGAACCTCCCTAATCAACCTGCCCCCAATAACCAACAAAGGAATGGAATACAACAGAGAGGTCAAAATTAGGGAAGCAACCAACCTCAAGGAGGTGGCCAACAACCCAACCCTCTAAATAACAATTGAGCTAATCCCCATGCACAAAACTCCCAGCGACCACCTAGACCTGGGAAGAACCCTTAGTTGCAGATTAACCATTTGTGCACCATTTGTGATACTTATGGCCATTATACACATTAATGCCCACATATGAATTGAGTCTTACATTTGTTACAAATCGATAATCAACATGACCCTAATGCGACTGCTCCAGCACATTCAAACAGAGCACCACAAGGTCCTATTCCTATGGTGCTGTAGAACCTGTTACCAAATCAAGGGATGGTTGCATCCCAACCCTTGGTACTAAAAAATATCAGAACCACTTTTGTGGTTCAAACCATTGATCTTGGTGTCCATCACCTTATGACATTGTCGTTTGATGTCAACTTGTAGACTCAGGGAAACCAATATGGCTCCACCATGGAAACCGTTGATCCCCCCACGAAATGTAGCTCCATTGTTCTTGATATGTATTTACATTTACCGAGACCCCCCACGGATGCGACTACCAAAGTCTTTTGGTTCCCTTTGCGTCGCGTCGTGAACAATTCCATTGCTAGAGTCACTCTTAATTACATTATTGTTGACGATTTGGCCCAGTCTCCCTCGGCCATGTCTGCTCTGGAAGTCCTTAAAACTTGTCCTTCACAACACAAAGATTTGCTATCTTCTCTAGGTGTTGTCGATCCCTCTCATTCCAGGTTGTTCACTTTTGAATTGGATAAAGGAGAACCTCAGATGCCATCATCCATAGCCTTCCAAGTTCCGGTCACTATTCACCCCTTTGACGAACACCTTTTTGTCCCTCCCACCCCCTCCTTTGACGACTTACATATCGGATTTTTGTACTATCACATATGCTAACATTCAGACATCCTCGCAACCCAAACCACATACCTTGAGGAATTATTGGGGTCCATTCCCTCTACACATGATTCCTTTCCTCTTTCCACCTTCCAGAATTGCGAGTAAACCAGCCATGGCTACTCTCAACCTTCCGAGCTTCACTTTGGGTATCCCCATGTCATACCTTGATATTAATTATTGCACATGATCTAGGAACAAATAATCAATCTCATTAAGAAATAATCAACAATAACTCATGAAATGGTGTTAATCGGAACCGGAATGGTTTCCTCTTTGTATATTCAATAAACAATGAATGGTTACAATACCAATGTCAAGTAATTGCTTGAATCAATGAGGAAATCAAATACCGAAGGAGACAATTCAAATTTAGTGAGTGAGTCTAGCTTAACTGACTCTTAGCCATTCAATCACACTCAGTTAACCACTTGACCAAAACCCTAATTGACTCACCAAACCCTAACTGAATTCAGAGTGCAATAAATGACCGAATCTCAACTAAAGGAGATCAAACACATGTCATAGCAAGCCAACCATCAAGTTCTAGTGCTTCATGACTTCAATGAACCCCGATGAGGTTAACTA
>LPNX010217710.1:203909-230606 GCA_001517045.1 Pseudotsuga menziesii | reverse complement strand
CCCCGTTAAGCTATACTCAGGAAGAGTTAGAAAACATAGATGCATAAAAATGGTAGGTCCTCGGAAACAAATGCCATAGGTCACCCTGTACAATAAAGTAACTGCTTAATATAACCAAGAAAACAAGGAAAACCTAATGGGAAAAATACCCCCCCTCAAACTAAGCAGTAAATCAAGAATTGGTTCTTCTATGCAGCAGCATCCCGAGACTGTGCATGTGAACCTATGAATCCAAACTAAATGATTATGTCTAGAGGAATCTTCCACTTTGGAAGAATAACAATGCACTCAACTAAATTAGAAATATAAACAGTAGCACGGTGAAAACGGACCCATGTAGAGTAGCTGAAATCATCTGAAGAGAGAGAAAAGGTTCTTGAGAATTTGAACCATGTGTGGAACACTAAAGAAACTGATATGTTGCAGCCTTGAACATCAAACCATGAGTGGTAAAATCAGCCCCAATTTTTAGGAGCAAGTGTCCAAGCGGATGCAGAATGTCTTCCTCTTTACTAGTTCTGTGAGGAGATGAGCTTGTGACCAAAGGTAGAGAATCCCTGGGAATCTGGAGAGTGAATGCTTGAGCTCCATAATCTGATATAGCTTCAGAAATATCTAATTATTCACAAAATAAAATATCGGCAACCTCATAAGAGGAAACTAACACCAAATCCCCAGCAACAAAATTGAAGAAGAACTGCGGTACTTGATTTTTCACACCGGAATTGGTGAGAGCAGCTACAAGCATGACTGAAAGCTCTTGGATTTTAAAATATGAGCCAAATAATGTCAGATCAGAAATTAAATCAGATCTAATTAAGTTCACAACATATCCAAAACTGTGAAATGAAATCAAATCCTCAGCAGCAATTTTGTAGGAGACTTGCGGTACTTGTTTCTTCACACCGTTGATGAGAACAGCTACAAGCAGTACTGAAGGTTTATGAACCTGAAATTTTGAACCAATAAATATCATATCATATCCAAATAAAATCATATCAGATCCAATAATTTTCATATCAGATCCAAAAGTATTGTCAACCGAGACGGTGGATGCACAGTTGTCTTTTTCTTCAAAATTCTGAATTTTGGTGCATGCAATCCTGCAGGATTTTGCTGGAAGATCTAGATCATGGGAAGTGAATGTGTCACTCTTGTAATATAATATTTATTCCAAATAATCCAATTTTTTACATATTTGCACACCAGCAGCAACATTAGAGGGAGAAAAATCAAATTTCTCTTCACTTTCGGAAGCAATTACTGGTAAATTTTGCACATAATTCAAAGGAAAATCACCAGTGAATGTTTGCATGGAAGTGTAGCAATATTTTTATTCAATATCAAAGATTCTAATGTCTTCTTCTGTTTCATAAATATGAGAAGATGAGATATCAGAGATCTCATGAACTTCCGGAGCATCAGGAGAAGGAGTCACTGCATGGAGACTTTCTTCAATTTGAATTGAATGTATAGAAGATTCTGCTTCATCTTCATCTTGAACAACTTCATCAGAGAGAGTAGAGGCTGAGAATTTTGAGTTAAGAACTCTTGTGGTGCTGGATGTGATCTCCAAAGTACTATTATGATCCTCATTGTGCTTGCCAAAGGTTCTGTCCAATTTTTTCCAGACTTCCTTTGGGTATTCAGCAGAACAATTAAGGTAGTACAAGCTAGGAGAAAGGGCTAGACCTATTTATCCAAAAGCTCTGTCACCATCATTTAGCCAGTCATTCTCATTCTCATAAGACTCTTTTCCAAGTCCAATATACGCCTCATAGATACTTCCTCTCTTCAGATATGAAATCATCTTCAACTTCCATTCCGAATAGCTTGTGAATGGGGTGAGAAGAGGGATTGATGAGTCCATTTGAAGTTGTACCTGTTAAAACCTACAAATCAAAACAAAAAGGGCACCATAAGATCAGATAGCCTGTACATTTTAGGCTTTCATCACACCTAGCATAGTCAATCAAGCAAGCTTGATCAACAAGTTCTTTACTTGGGATATTGAGTGGTAAGCCTTGGCTTCTGGTGCAGTGCTATATTTTTGAGCTATTGCTCAAATTTCATGGAGAAATCTGCCAAAAATCTTGTTTTTGAGAGATAGATCTTCGTCCCACCGTAAGCTCTGATACCATATTAATTCTTGCACATGATCTGGGAACAAATAATCAATCTCATCAAGAAATAATCAACAATAACTCATGAAATGGTGTTAATCGAAACCGGAATGGTTTCCTCTCTGTATATTCAATAAACAATGAATGGTTATAATACCAATGTCAATCAATTGCTTGAATCAATGAGGAAATCGAATACCTAAGGAGACAATTTGAATTTAGTGAATGAGTCTAGCTTAACTGACTCTTAGCCATTCAATCACACTCAGTTAACCACTTGACCAAAACCCTAATTGAAGTCGGAGTGTAATAAATGATTGAATCTCAACTGAAGGAGATCAAACACATGTCATATCAAGCCAACCATCAAGTGCTAGTGCTCCATGACTTCAATGAACCCCGATGAGGTTAACTGAAACTGAACTGACCATCAGAAGTTGGTGGAGGTGCCCTATTGACTCCATATCATTAAATAATAATAAATAATCATTAAATAATATATTTAATGAGAGGAGGCACCTTAACTCACTGGTTAAACTGATTGTAACCACCAGTTAGCAATTAGGTGCATTAATATCACTCAGATCACCCCCGAAGTGCTCCAGTTAGCCTCCTTGACTATAGGAGAAGGCTAAGTTAGCCTCCTTGACTGTAGGTAGGTGTGGGTGTGACTGGATGATGGCAATTAATGCTCCACTGATGTCAATTAATGTCAATTATACTTAGCATAGTGGTTTAACTAGGCCAATTTTACCAAAAAGAGTGTGTATGATGGTAAATGTCTCCAACACTTGATCCACCCACCCTCCCCCTAATACCACATATCGTGTTGATAGTAATCCATCCTATGGAAACATTGTCTCACCCACCTCCTGGTCCAAAAACAACTACTTTAGTATCTACTTATGCCCCTCCTCCTCCCATGAAGACTGGGGAAAAGGCACCCAAAGCCCTGACAAAGCCACATCCACCTCCTACTTGTGCTCATGCGATGTCCTTGGACATGCGATACAAAATTATCCCTATTTTCCAATCCTTTGCACCCTCATGCGCATAATAGTTGAGACCAACGACGCTCTAGTTTTCAATGTACCAACCATACCCGCGATTAAAAACAAATCGCTATGAACCAACCACTGGTGTGCAGTTTGTGGCTTCTATGATCATTATTCCCACCATTACCCAAAATTTCCTGAGTCACAATCTCTCCTCAGTGACCTGTTCAAGCACTCATGTGAGTCCCACATCACTTTCCTTGAGGATATCCACCTGTCGACTTCTTCCTCAGACACCAATAACACCATTTATACGATCTCTACTTCTAGTAACTTTTCCTCATCCGTGGAAGATCCATATGATCTATCCACATGCTACTTTCACAATGACGAAGAGATCCTCTAAGCTCTTTCAACTCCTGAATATCCTTGGGATGATCTACACCATCACTCCTTCTTCATCCCTGATGAACCTTCCTCATCGTTGGACCAATTCTCTATCGAAGTGAAAGACTTCATCTATGGAAGTGTTGATTGATTTAAAAATCCAATCTCGTCACCTGACACCTTTCAAGAAGGTAACATGGCTAATATTTTTCCAACCATTAAATTTGATATCTCAACGATCCCTGGGTAGTTGAGGATATTATGCTCAATGCTTCGTGCTCCCCTGAAGAAGTCACTTCTTACAAAACACATTTTCAGGAATTTTGTGATATTTTCGCTTGGTCCTATACCGAGATGCTTGGGATTGATCCATCTATCATTGAACATCGTATCGACACATGGCTCGATGTTGCCCCCATTCTCTAAAAGCAATGAACCATTCACCCATCAAAGGACCTTTTCATCAAAACTAAGATCAAAAATATGCAAAAAGAAGGATTTATATACCCCATCACATATACCACTTGGGTTTCCAATCCTATTCCCATTCATAAAAAACAGGGTACCATTAGTGTCTATACTAATTTCCATGACTTGAATTTGGCTTGTCCCAAAGACAACTTCCCCACTCCGTTTATTGACCAAATCATAGATGCATGTTGGCCTACTTTCCTTACTCTCGTGACCTAGGTTCAACAAAAACACAATACCAACAAAACACCCAAAGACATCGGCCCGATACAACAAGCTTAGTTGGAAACACCTTTGAGGCAGGCACAGTCTCACCTGAGATATCTTAATGTGTAACTTCCAGAATCATGTTTCCGCATTTGGTGAGGGATTATAATCCCTTGGCATGCAGCCAAGGTGCTCTGTAGGTTCGGAAGGATGGAGTCTTTTACTACTTGATAGTGGCACAACAATGCGACACAACCTTGTCCTTTTCAACTCAACAACTAATGCAACTAGGAAACACAATTGATTCCTTAAATGTAAATGACAGTGCAACAATTGTATTACAACCTTAACAGTATTTTAACATGAAATAATGCCAAGTGCTCGATAATGCTTTAACCATTCATTCATTCATTGCTTTTATCAATAGTGAAACATTCATTCAAGCAATATTCATAAACAATGCAAGATAATCAAATGTTCAACATTAACTATTAACCATTCAACATTCAACATTCATAGACATAGGAAATAACATGGAAACCCATCTAGGAAAAACCACCAAGGTGCTCTTCATCTGGCATGAGAAATATATGGCACCTTGTAGCCTGCAAATTGTAGACTATTTTGATATATGTCTATTTAGCTCAGACTCTTTTTGCTCTCATGCTCTTTGTTTTATGCTTTTCTTCTATCTACTCCTACTAATCCACACACATCTTGGATAAACTCTTCTACTCTAATATCTGTGCACTCAGATGCAGGATGACTCTACAAAATGGTCTGTGCACATAGTTATAGATCCGTGGCTCAACAGCCTTCTATTATCAAACTCCTCTCTGATCTCCTCAAAATATTTCTACTATTACCAATTGACTAGCTAACCCTTATACATAATGGGTTCCTCCTATTTATAGTTTCTACAAGACCGTGCAGGGTCGACTAATTGCAGATCAGTTATTACAGTCATAAATAGACACAAAATATCTTCTATTACATTAATTACAAGCCATACTGACTGCAAAACGTCTTGCATTATATTAATCATGGGCCATAACTAGCCGTGAAAATGTCTTTCAGTTTGTCTGTACATGTCCTAACTAGCCACAAAATCTTGTCCTTTAGTCTTCCACCAACTCGAACTCCTACGGTCTTCTAACCTATTGTTTCCCATCCTTTACTCTTCTACCTTCCACACTTCCATCGACTCTAGGTTGGCACTTTTCCTCTATCGCACCATTCCTCATCGCAACTTTCTTTTTTCTACGCTTCCTTTATGTCCTTTTCTTGCTTTAACCCCATCACACGCCTGCTTTTCCTCTTGCGCTTATGCTTCGGGTTCTTCCTTGTGCGCTTTCTTGGCCCAAAAATGCATGTGTCGTTCATGAAGTATTTACCTTCATGGATGGGTTTTATGGTCAAACGAAATCCACATATGCAAAGAATATTGGTACAAGACTGCTTTTACTACCTCTTGGGGCACTTTTACATATCGTGTCATGTCATTTGACCTTAAAAATGTTGGAGACACTTTTCAGAGAGGTGTGACCTTTTGCTTCCATGACCTCATTCACATTATCTTGTTCTATTTAGAGAACCTCATGACTCAATCTTGGAAACGTTCTCAACATTTGGACGACTTACGGCAAGTCTTCCTGTGATGTCGCAAAATATAATGTCCACTTGAACCCCCTCAAGTGTAGGTTATGTGTCCCATCCAGTCACTTATTAATATTCATCATATCTCACAAAGGGATTACCATGGATCCTTTGGAGTTTCAAGCCATCCTAGATCTTCCCCTTCCACATACTCTACGCCAATTGCACAGCCTTCAGGTCAAGGCCAATTTCCTTCGTTGGTTTATTCCATAATTTGCAACGAAACTCCATGGATTCTTACGCTTGCTCCATACCAACATTCCTTTTGTATGGGTTGAGCAAGTGCAAGTCACTTTCGACTCACTGAAACAATCTCATACTTTCGCTCCATTGTTGTCTCCTCCTGACTTCACCAAGGAGTTTATCCTCTATGTGTCAGCATCTGAAAATGATATCACTGGAGTCTTAGTCCAAGAAGACGATGCTCACTAAGAGAATGTGATCTATTATGTAAGTCAAAAATGTTTCAGACCACCTTTACGCTACTCCCACGAAGAGAAGATGGCCCTTGTCATTGTCTTTTTGATACAAAACTATGTCAGTACATTCTCATGAGACAAACTTGAGTCGTGGCCAATTCCAACCCCATGAGATATCTCTTAATTCATTTCCTTGTCTAAGTTCGTGCTGCCAAGTGGATTGTCCTTCTCCAGCAGTATGACCTGGAATTTGTCACACCCAAAAGCACTAAATATTTGGCATTATCTTCCTTGAAGACATATTTCCCATCGTCATCTACGTTTCCGGTGTATCACAATAAACCTCCCTGATAAATTCTTATATGTACTCTATAGAGGACCCATGGTATGGGGGAATCCTCCTTTACTTTTACACACAGAAATTCAGGCCCCATTTAATCCATGAATATCGTCCTCGCATCTGACACCAAGATACTCGATATATCCTTATCGGTGATGCCTTGTATAGCTACAATGTGGGCACCATACTACAATATTTCCTCACCCATGATGAATTCAAACAAGTCCTGAATGATTTTCATAGTGGATCCTATGGTAGCCACCTCTCCGGTTTGGTTACCGCTCAAAATATCCTCCACGCTGGTTATTTCAAGTCCACCATCTTTGTCGATTGTGTTCATGTAGTTAAACATTGCCTCTATTGCCAACTCTTTTCCCCAAAGGCAAGGAAACCTCCTACACTTATACATCTTGTTGTCTCATTTGGTCCCTTCTGCAAATGGGAGATTGACTTCATGACCTGTAACCCTTCTTCAATTGGAGTCCATAAATACATCGTTTTGGCCATTGATTACTTCACTAAGTGAGTTGAGACCATGCCAACCTTCAATTGTAAGGCGGATATTGTGTCTCTCTTCTTTTTTAACCATGTTATCGCTCATTTTGGTATCCCCCTCCAGCTAGTATCAGACCATGGTTCTCACTTCGAGGACGTTGTTTGGACAAAGCTCTTCACCATGTTGAAATTTGAACACCAATATCCCTCTGCTTATTACTCTCAAGGAAATGGATAAGTTGAGGCTGTCAACAAGATCCTCAAAATCATGCTCCAAATAATGGTGGAAAAACACAAGATCAACTGGAACCACTTGCTCTTTTCTTCCCTCTAGTCCTACCAGACATCGAATAAAACCACCATTGGGTTTACCCCATTTCACTTAGTCCATGGTGTGGAGTCGGTTCTTCCCATTGAATGCCAGATTCCATCTCTTCGCCTTGCTGTCGAACTTATACCTAGTACTTCACTATTGGAAAAGCACCTAATTATGCTTGAACAAACCGATGAGTATCATCGCGTTGCTTTCCAAATGATCAAAGCAGATAATAATTGGTTGAAGTCTCATTATGAATCCCACGTCCACCCACGTACCTTTAACGAGGCTGACCTTTTCCTCATCTATGACTAAGCCTGTGATAATAATGGAAAAGGGAAGTTCGAATCCATGTGGTATGGCCCTTATGTCATCCATCAATGTCTCAACAAGGGGGAATATCTCCTTTCTGACTTTAATGGTCGCCTCTTGAAAAACCCCCACAATGGGATTTAACTCAAGAAATTATATGCCTAAGTCGACCACCCTGCATACCCTTGTATCATAGTTTTTCTTTCTTCTTTTACATTGTTTTTACCATGAGTCTCACAGTTTGTTTCCTTGTTTGTTCCATATGGATCCTACCTATCCCTCCTATGTTAGTTTCACTTATGGTGCAAGTATATGGTATCCTAATCTCGCCTCGGCTGCGTGGGTCATTTATTCCATGTTACATCAGTTGATCCATATCAATGAAATGTCTCTTGGTATTGCGACCAACAACCAAGTTGAGTACGAGGGTGTCACTGGTCTTTTGATCCTCATCCTTCAATTAGGTATTCATCGCCTTGATGTATTCCTAGAATCTCAACTGCTTGTCCCCCAGTTGAATAACTGCTACCAGGTACACAATCCCTACCTCTTTATAAATTTCTTGCGCACTAGACACTTGGTTAGACATTTCAAATCCATTTCATTCATGCATATTCCTATAAGTCTCAATAGTGTAGAATACCAAATGGCTAATGATGTTCTAGAGTGGCACATCAATCATTGTATATAGGAAAAAAACTATATCATGCATCAGCATATAGTCATATGTAGATATGTCATATACATCATATAGGCATAGTCATCATCATAACGAGAGACTCATAAATCCCCAAAAAAATACAAAACCTTGCATCCATGTGAATTCATCTCATATCATCATGTTCAGTACAAAAACAGAATCTCCACAGGCTTTCTCGTTTGATCATACATGTCATACAAAAATCCCCATGCTCAAATGCATTGGGGGCAACATCACAAACTTCTAGTCTGAGTCATCCTCCTCTGACTCTATGTCATCCTTAGTGTCCTCCTTGTCATCTGATCTCTCCTCCTCCATCATCATGCCCCCCTGTGTCATCACCTGACATATTCAATAACAACCGTGATCCTCCTCATTAGAGAGATCCACTCTGGAGGAGCTCTGTAGAACGCGATAATTAGATCATCGTCTAGGTACTATCACCCATCATCGGTGACCCCCTTCAATATTCACTCCACATCCAGCCGCAATGATTCCAATGAGAACTATGTCACCTCCTCTACCCATGAACGAGTGGATCTAACCCCTCCACCTTGCCCCTACGTCATTGGTACCCCACTAGAGGGTGTGGTCCCACATCTACACATGCACACAGTATGTCATCACTATCTATCACATGTATTCTCTAGCTACCACTACGATAGTAAACTATATATGACTGAAACCATAAAGAGCATCATGTATATCTACCGTCAAGTCCCTAGACCTGTCATGGAGGTTGAGGCATCTTTGGATCTCCCTAGTAGTGCATCCCAGCATATGGATAGTCCTCTATGAGGATAGGAATTTGTCGCCACTATGCAAAAATATACTAGGTGAAGAAATTCCCCACCAAGCCACCTCCCTCCCTGATCATCATCTCACACCATTGTCTCATCTGAGGCTCGCGAGGTCCTTTATTGCGCACCACCAGATGCAGTCGTAGTGTTAGTAGTCATTGAAAGAAGAATGAGAAAAAAAAGGAGGGGAAGCTAAAATCCCCATCCACCACGCTATCCTAGTTCATCCCACATCGAACCATTGTCAAGTGCATCCAGGCCCACCCATAGTAGGTGCCCCTTAGTACACTTTCAACCATCAGTAATTGGTCACCCCAGATCTTGTGAGGACTTTTTGATCCTAGTATCTGCATCACCATCGATGCCATTTCCCGAGTCTCTAGAATCTCTATGTCACACACCAATATGTATGATGCATGCACATATGTCTAGGCATGGCAATGCTTGGAACACAATTCATCCATCAAAACCCCCTTGAGGAGTATCGACAAGATATCACCGATAACACCCAGCAGTGGGAGGCTAGTCAGAAATTACATGTCTCAGAGGGTGATCTCCAGCCACTCACCCTATATGATGAAACACTCTGAGTCTCTATCCAAAAATCTCACCACCTTATTCAGCAATAGCTTTGCTTAACACATTAGGGGGATCTGGAAGAACTTTAACAGCCCACACCGGGCGATCGTATCTTGTAATACCCCATCCTCTCCTACCTCATCTCTGAGGTCCCTAGTGTCTCTCTCTTACCATCCAACTAGAGGCATCCTACACATCTAAAAAGTACCTGTTAGACCCAGTTCAAAAAAAAATTCCATTCTATGCTAGGTCACACTTGTCGGGCCTTTTTGTGCGACCCAAGCTGTGCAAAAACACTTGACATGTATGATCTAGGTCACTCCTATCTTCTGAACATGTGCGATCCAGGTTGCACTGTCTCCCTGACAAGTGTAGTCGGGTCACTCCTGTCTTCCTGATAGGTGCAACATGGGTCATTCCTTTTCCCTCAAAAAGTTTTACCCGGCCCTCTAAACCCTTCAGGATTGGTCGAGGCTCCCAGAATGAGAAAAAGAAAAAACTAAACCACTGAAAATGACAAGCTAGGTGAGAGCTCTTACTTGCAACTCACATATCGGAAAATCGTCAATCCAATTGGAATAAATCAACAGCTTTTCACTGGAGCCCTCCACACCAACTCAACACTAAAAAATGACAATGACATTTGTCATGTGGTCCCTCCTTGTTTATAGGCCTCCATGCAACTCCTTCTTCCGTGCACCACAGATTCATCTGACATCCATTTTTCAAGCCGTTCACACCACCGGGTTTGGTTTTCCACCCTCTATCCTCATATGGGACTCATGTCTCATGCTCTCCCTATGTTTTCTCTGGGCCATTTCCTGGAGTTACCTCGATTTGTGTGACACCATGCAAATCAATCCTTGTATGTATTGGCATGTTAACAAGCCCTTCGCTCCATCTATACTGCAAACTTGGCCTTATTTTACCACCATTCATCATCCTGCAAGGAGGCCCCACCAGTGTTCCACTATTTTTTTTATCCATATCATCAATTTTCACAACATCATTCCTTTTTGCACATTGAACACTTCCTCCTTGCTTGACTGACCATTATGGAGTTTCTGTTATGCTCTTTTCTGACTCTTTAAAGAAGGAAAAGATTGTCGAACATGATTTCTTCCTTTCATGCTCATTAAAGTATTTGAAATGGCATGTATGTGGCCTCATTTATCCCATTTTTTGGACTATGTAGACTATTTAAAGAAAAGTACCACCCTAGCACCTTCTATCAAGGAATGGTTCCCCGTGTATCCTTTTATGCTTTCTTGGACATTGGGACTGTAACTTACAAAAAAAATGCACTTATGGGTTGTATTTAATCTCTTTTCCATCCCTATCATAAACAAAAGATCATCGAGCAAACTTGGTTTCATTCATGCTCATAAAAGTATTTGAATGATCATCCAATCAATATAGGTTTAACCTTTGTTGGCCTAGTTGAACTACCTACGGAAAATAAATCTCTCTAAACATGAAAACACCATTGATCATTTACCGTATTGGGCTCAACATAATTACACGAGATAGTGTCATATTGAGCATACTTATACCTCTTCTTCGAGCTCCTTAAACTATGAAGAAGCCCAAACGGTTCCTTTCGGTGCCCACATATATTGCATATAGTCTCCCATTATGAAAGCTTTCCCCCATTGGGTCACCTTTTTTTAGAGTACTCTGTGATGTGTCTCCCTTGGATCCCCTAGATATCACATGTCCAGTTAATTCCTCAAGTATATCCCCATTACAATCATCTCCCTAGTTCCACAACTATGATTCCCTCCCCATGAGTCAGTATCATCAGCTTCCAGGTCATCCCTGTCATTATACTCTGAACAAAGGAAGTTTGAATCCCCCCTACTCCTCTTCCCCTATTCCCCATTTAATGTCTTAATCCTATTATTATTTAATATCTCTGGTTGTCCCCCTTGCGCTTATATCAAGGACACCTCATTTCCTTGGTAGTTGTAGGTCTCCCACTGTCGACGTCAACACATCTATTCCAGAGGATAGACCCAAAGGTCTCTGTATCTTGGTTTAATCCACCTCATTGATGAGTTCCTTGGACCATTTTAAAGGATTCCTTATTTCCTTTTGGGTTAGTTATGTTTCACGTGCTCGACTTCAACTCCATCATCGCACCGTTGAGATTCGTCCAGGGTAATGGTTCCTTCATTATTTGTTAGAATACCTCAGTCACCTGACTCTGTCAAATTGGTGAGTCTATTTTGGGGACCCATACAATTTCATTTCCCTTGTGATTTCCAGGTTGCGTTGATGATAGTGTTCGAAATCCCTTCAGTGTCATGCTTTGATGTATCTACATTACTTGATGTTGTTTATTGTACCTCAGAGATTCTGAATCTCAATCATTGAGTCCATATAGTTGTGTACACCTGCATATTCAATAGAGAATCAGTTGTTGTGATATTGCATTCCATGAGAATGCCATTGTTCATATGTACCATTTCTTAAGATTAGTATAAGTATTCACCCTCCCACTGAGGCTGCCATTATATACTTTCAGTTGTATGTATTGATAGGCTCCCATTATTTTGAGCGTTAATCCCCATTTGTATTTTGATACATTGATATTAGAATGATTACACCTGCCTCTTCCATATATATGTCTGAGATTATATGTACCTCATCCATTTTTTAGAATTAATACAAATCTAAATCCACTGCAGTTCGAATGAGGAAACTTCGACTCCTCCATGGTTCCCTCTGGTTTCTAAATATTTGTCATCACTTATCCCTTTATCCTATGATGTATGTTAGCCATACGATGAGATATTTCCCTCACACATCAAGGGACAATATGTTAACACCAAAAATTTTCCACATAGCTCTCTATGGTCCAAACCATAATTATACATCATAATCCAACCATTATTTCCTCCATTTTTTACATTCCCAATTAAATTCAACCAAAATTGGTCCAAAACATTATTATTCCTTCCCCCATAAATACAGGGAAGTTGAGCTATTATTGCAACATAACCCCACTCTCTCCAAAAAGGACCAAAAAACCCTAAAATGAGAATGGGTCAAAAACCATATACAAATACCATGCACAATTAAATACCATGGGTCAAAAAATCTTGGATCATCCTATAAATACATTGTGAAGGTATCCCCACAATTTTTTTATTATATTCCTTACATTTTCTGAAACTTTTCATCCATCATATCCTTTTGCCACACTATCCCATGTTGTACATCTAGTTCTCTCTGTGTAACCCTTGATCCCTTTCCCGATGGAAACCCCTTGTTGGAGATAAACGAATACCAGGATTGTGGGAGCCTACTGACCATTTCCTCAGATGGATGTAGTGTCCCAATTTAAAGGTATTTCTTTTTGTTATTTTTTTTGCATTAGTTAGATAAAAATATAAAATTGTTGTTATTGTTTGTTATAAGTCGATATTGAGAAATCCCTTGCACCATGAACTCTACCCTTAGATCTAAATGATCTAGGGTAGATGATTTTGCATGTAGTAGGGGATAAATCCCCACTACACTTAGTTTCATTTCCAACATAAATAACACATTCGAAACATTAAACGAGCTTAGCATCCATGGTAAATGAACAATGGAAATAATAGGGACAACATCCCTACTTCTTATATATTAAATGAAAAGGAGTCTAGAGACTTCTCTACATACAATTTTCCAAGGAAAAGGGAAATGAATCACAATTCACCTCGTATTCTACCTGCATTTATGAATAGGTAAAAATGATCGAGCTGGTAGTATACTTTCCAGTTCAAGCTACCTCTACCTTACAGTGATAAGGACTTCCCAATTAAAGAGCATTAATAATCTCCCCACCAAATACTATCAATAATAAAAAAGCTTCCATACTGCAATAATGAAATAGGTTTGTGGTGTATTAGCTCCATGTACAATACATTTTGGAATTTAGTGGAATACACTCTTCATACTCTTTAGTATCATGTAAACCTTCAACATGTACATGAATTTTAGGCACAAAGAAACTATATATTAGTGGACATTGACCTAACTTTGATAGAAAGGAACACATTTATATAATTATATAAAAGAGCATGAAGCAAAGTTGTAAATCTAGTGCAACAAAAAAGTAAAATATCATAGGTTTAAAAAGGTATACTAACCATGATATGAATTAGAAGTAATTTCATACAATAGGTATTGTATGTGTTGGACCCACCGAGCACACTGAAAGGGGGGGTGAACACTGTGTATAGATTTTGTTACTTTTTCAACATTTAAAATCATCAACAACTCATTCAATATTAAGCAGAGTATGTTATTATCATTATATCAACAATTATAGCTCATCATCACATACCATTATAGCATCATCACATAAGAAGCATAGAAAAACGTGGTACACAAGAGTTTTACATGGAAACCCAAGTCTCGGTGGAAAAACCATGGAATCCTTATAATAATAGTTTTCTAGCAACATCTGGAAGGAGGAAACAACCCCCTTATTACAATGACTTCAATTACCCAGCTACAACTAGAAGGAGGCTACAACCCCCTGATTTACAGACTACAACTTGAAGGAAGCTCCAACTCCCTAGTTCTCTGTATACAACAGGAAGGAGGCTAAAACCCTATTTCCTTGCCCCATCCTGCAACCCTGATATGAATATAGAAACTGAACTACTAAACCACCAACCACATTGATCATATGTACCTTCTAACCAACATATGTACTACATTGCACAATGACTCTCACTGCTCATCAACTGACCATTTCTCATCAATTGTCACTACTCATTAACTAATAACTACTCAATAACTAATCACTGCTCATCAACTGACCACTATACCACACTTGTACCAATAACCTGAACCAACAACCTATGAAAACAATATGTCAAATCAATCTGTGAAAAACAATCAAGTTGCACACATCATCCGACTCAGTCAATCTGAGTCTAACCAACAACACACCAAAATCAGTCCACCTAAGTCAAACTAACTACTCATATAACTCAGCTAGTTTGATTTAGACCAAATGCACATAAGGAAACCTGTGCCAATCCTGCTCAATTGAAACAACATGTATCAAGCTGTTTGTGTACCTATACCAAATCAATCATATATTTTTGTTAATCTAATCAAGTGCTATGATAGTCAACCAACCCTTCTTACTTGGCATAGTTCATCAAGTAAGAGACACATTTGAACAACCAAGAGGCTTCACATATGGTCAACCAAAATTTTTCCAATCACACTCAACTCAATGACACCACAACCAACCTCAATCACAGTCAAGGAAAACTTGACAATTAAATAGGATATACCTCAAGCAACTAACCTCAGCCAAGAAGATAAAAGACTTGACCAACTATGTCAAACTCAATCAATCTCATAAACTCTTAGACACAAAAGTAATTTTCACTCCACTCAAATCAAGTCAAGAAATCAAACAAATATCAAGCAAATAATCACTTATAATACCATCAAAGGTTGTCATTAATAGTCAATAACAATCCAACTCCACTCAGGTCAAATACACAATGATAAACACTTGTCAAATTATATTTGAAAAGAAAACACTATGGTTGATAAAGAAATCACTCACAAGATCTATTACTTATATGTCAATTTCTCATTCAATACTACACTATACAACAATCAAGATAAGCACCAAGATCTATGACAACAATATCCAATATAATCATCAATATCTATATCTAGATCACATAAATATATATGACAAGATAACCATCACCATGTCCTCCATAACATATTCAATGACTTCAAAGAGATATACCAATATAGAGGCTGACATATTAAGATAAAAGATGAACTCTATCCATGAGAGACATGTGCCATCACAATAGAAACTCAAAAGCATGAACCATAATTTTTTTGAATATCACAAGAAGAAGAAACAATAGACAAACCAATATAAACTCTATATCATGTCATCACATATCCCTCACAACAATATTTCCAACGAGCTAAGAATTTTGTAATTCTGATTCTGTATGAGAAAGTTATGCCAATTTTGGTGAATGTATTCAATCCTCAAAGATGCATGAAAATTTCTCCTCCACAAAGTTTCGCACTTTTTTCCAAGAGTTGTGAAATACCAAAGAGAGACTTGATTGATGAACAAATTAAATGTTTGATATTCTATTTATATAGGTTGTGGAGGAAATTTAGTATCTCAAACAAAGCCTACATGTAATTCAAAATTACAAATAATAAAATTATGTTTTGTTTGGTCGGCTGACCCAAAAAGGTGGGGCACATAAACTTCCAAAATTCATATCTCTTCAATCGTAAGGATTTAGAATATGATCCACAAATCAACGGAAATGACTTGATGAGGAATATATACCTATTATGGGTTTATTTGAAAAGTCTTGGTCTAATACCCTTAAATTATTCAATTTGTTCAGGACTTCAAAGATTCCAAACATAAAGGTGTCAAAGACCATGTTACCTTATGCATGATTTCCAAGGTCAAAGGATTCAATGGACATCATCAAAGGCATGAGGGATTCTATGGTTTTCACATCCACAGACATCACATCAACAAGGAGGAGGGATCCACCATATACTGATCATATCAAGGGTATCAAGGACCCCAACACCACCAATCAAGTGGGAACAAAGACTTTTTCAAGAATATCATCATCATATTCAATGACTCCATATCACTAAAAACATATCCAATGGTTCCACTATATATATTCATCACCAAAAGAGTACCAACAGCCCAAAATAGGGGTACAAAGACCTCACCACTAGTTTGCAACATCTTATGGGCTTCATATGCATGATCACAAGGCTACAACATGCCAATGACCATATAACATCCAAGGCCCATCAAGCCACCATATGTGTGGGTTTAAGACCCAAACTTCCAAATATACCAAGTACCCCATAAGAATGGGTTCCAACATACCACCATAAGTGTGGGTTCCAAGACCCAAGTCTCCACATGCAAGAGGTTCAAGATCTACGCGTGTGGACTCAAGGACCCCACAAGAACTCAACAACCTCAAGACCATCCAATGCAAGAAATGGGCTCCAACATCAACATATCAAGGGCCTTACACACATGAGCCACATCATCCATCCAAAAACCAATCAAGATACCAAAACAAGTACAATCATAACAAGCAGCACAAATACTAGTAACCAAAGATCAACCAAGATCAAGGAACTCGAAAATGGACTCAAATGGTACAAAGATACAACTTGGGGGAACTTGACCAAGTCAATGGGTAACCAAGGATTTTGTCATTGTCCTAAGGACTCCAAGGGCTTCAATCTTGGGCTTGGAAAAGGTAAAAAAAGGCTCCTCTAACACAGACAACCAAAACTAAAGACTGACCCTCAGGGGCTCCACAAGGGGCACCAAGGACTCAATAGTTGGCATCAATGACTAGACACCGTTGGAATCAATGAAAACTTAATCAACTATATGAATATTCAAATTAATTTCATTAATCACTTATTCAAAACCCAAAAGATCAATATTCAACCTACGAAAGAAATTATAAGAAATTAATAATCTTGGAATTAATACTTATAGAGTTACCAGCTCTACAAGGATAACTTAAAATGAAAGGGTGCATAAGTAAACGACAAAAAAAAATGTGTTAAAAGTGAAGGTCTTTTTGAAGAATATTACATCTACTCATAATTTTCTTGCAAATTTTCTTTTTTTGCGGCTTCATAAAACATGATGTGTACAACAAAGACCACTCATGTGGCCTTAACTTCTATAATTGTTTGAACAAATTTTGTAGATATTTGTGGGTGAACAATTGTCTTTAACTATGTTATCTTCTTGGGCCATATCTTGTCTTCTTTGGGAATTTTGAACATCATCTCATCATAACGAATCAAGCAACTTTATCCTTGCCACTACACTACTTCACTTTTGTTGGACCCTCTTGATCCATGTTTTCCATATCAATATAGCTCTTTATTTCTTGCAACCAATCTATTAACATTTTAGGGTTTAGATCATATTTGAAGTCTAAAACCCTGAACTTAACTATGGTACTTTGTTTTGAAATAACTTATGTTATCCTTCCCATAGGATCTTCTACTCCAATTGGGGTTTTCACATTCTCTTGTTAATTTTCTTACTTCTCTCTAGATCATCTATATGTTTGTTTGATACCAAAACTGATGCAAATGAATTATACAATGAATTAGATCAACTATTTGATATGGGCCATAATTGTAAAGTTTCAATGCCCAAAACTTAGAAACAAAGTTAAAACTAGAATATTTTTATAGAATATTAAAACTAAAGTATATGAATTTTCTGTTATAGAGTAGATCCGAAACACATTTGTAACTCCTAAATCGTGTAACCAAAAAATACTATGTTCAATATCAAACCAACTAAACTAATTGGGTTATAGATGCATAATATACAATAACTACCATCAATAACATAAAGCTATAAAAACCATGGTAGTATAATTAATTAAATATAATATAGTGTAAGTTTTTACAAATATTTTATAATAATACGTTGTAAGTTTTTACGGTGTGAAATACTTTGTAACGATATATTTGTGTTCATAGAAAGGAGAGATGGTTGGAATCTCTCTTGAAAAGGGTGGGAACAATATTTGGACTTTCTTATCACACGCGGTTAAGGCTCTCCACCCCCACCAGGGTAGATCTTACCCCAAGATTTGTCTCTTCGAAGACATTCGATCAAATTGGAACGATACGGAGAAGATTAGCATGGCCCCTGCGCAAGGATGACATGCACAAATTGAGAAATGGTCCAAATTTTTTATTTGGACAAAAAAATTGGAAATCTATCCATGTCTCTTTGAACTGTAAGGGAGAATTATAGTGAGAATGGTTAGGGTTTGGATGAAATCGGTTCTAAAAGCCCTCGTTGAAGGCTAATGCGATGCTGCAACAACTTGGAGTTCAGATATTCGTCATCGGTTAGCCTAGTACCAACCAAGAGAAAAAAGTGGGAATCCTTTTGGTTTTGATGCGTGTCACATTATGCTTACATATGTAGGGTTTTAAAACTTTTTTCATGTCTTACTCTTTCTTTTTCTGCATATTTTTGTTTTTCCTTGTCAGGGTTATTGGTTGTTTTCTGAAGTGGGGTTTGTTATCACTCAAAATATACCTAAGGTTGTGAAACACAATCTCAAGGTAACAACAAAACCACTTTTAGAAAGAAACTGGCTTTTCTTTCCAAAGAGGGATCTCTCAAATATAGTTTTAACAAGGCCAGATATATGAATCAACAGTTTTAAGTTATGCAGATGGTTGAAAAAAAACATATAACCATTGGGCTATGGAGTCAAAATAGATGAAGATAATACAAAGCTTCCTACTCAGAATCTCAACAAAGGCAAGATAATTATTCAAATACAGTCATTCATTGATTTCCAGGCGATAGGAAAGAAACATGAACAGTCCATTAATATAGAGCATCACAGGATGAATTCCATATCAACTTTAGAAGAATGATTTGTGGATATCTGAAACAATAGCCAGAGCATAACATGTATGAATTCTGAAACTATTATACACTGCATCAAGACATGAAAGAAAACGGAATGGAAGGTAAACACTTAGAAAACATTTCAGAAAGAAAGAAAGCACAGACTGTAACATAAACAATACATGAATATTTGAAGATAAACTAGCATTCGGCCTGTAATTTTATTCAAAAAGGTTCTCACAAAACATAAGTCCAATATTCTGGGTTCCAACCCTGATACATAAGTAAAATTCAAATATATACACAATAGTTTCTTCCAAGTACGTCAGAAAACCAACTAACTGCTAATCATAAGTTCTTGTAACTATTTCCCTAATAACTAGGAATAATAATTACATGCTTTGTTTGAAATAACAGTTTGCTTGATTATAACAAATCCACAACTGCAAGGTACCACAAACAAACAGCTTCCTGAAACTGAAACACCTGTCCTTATGAATGTAATATATATTTGGTTTTCCCAAATTTCTCCACAATTTTCCATTGTTCTACATTTGGAACATCGTACTCTGTCATTTCTCTTATCGACGCTTCTAAATCCACATAGGATTCATAAGACACAGCTGGTAATCCCTTCTAATGATTAAAAATCGGTCCAATATTTCAAAATATTTGGTCAAAGTTTCAACAATACCCCTTCTTGTTAATCCTTTGACTAAATCCTAAAACTTAGAATGATCCATGCGATTATGCACCAATAGGCTATGATACTGCTCCTGAGAAAATAGTCATCCTTCGTCATCCCAAAAAGAAGGGAGACCAACATCAAATAAATTTTGAAAAGCCGCCCTGAAATCTTTGATTTCAGAAGACATTTGATTTCAGAAGACATTTGATTTACTTTATCCTGCACAACTTTCATAAGTTGATGTTTATTAATAAACTTCTTCTCCCATAATATAATAGCTACCATGTCTTTGATCCCAATATCCTGCAGATTTTGATATGTCAGAGAATTTAAAAAATCAACAGCATTATGAGCAATATTTAGAGATTTCTTTTCCATGGTTTCATTTGCTGATTTTAATCTCTGAGCAACCAAATTTACTAACGCACTTTCATCATCGATAAAATTTAAATAATGTCTGAATTTGGTCATTTCTACAGACAAGGTGTCCTAGTTCAAATGTTTAGCTCCCTTTAAATTAGTTTTTCCTGTGTTTATCTCTTTCAGTTCATAGAATTTTTTCTGTAATTGGCTCTTCTCATTCCAATCTTTATTCTTTTCTTCAATACTCGTAGCCAATTCCAACTTAATCTTTTTATTCTCATCCTTTAACCCTTTAATATCCACTTCCTTCAAACTTACCTGAGACATGGGAACTAGCAAAGCATCTGTAGAAAATTCATTTAATGGTTTTTCAACATTAACAAGGGGTTCATCTATATCAATGAAAGGTTGATTCGTCATTTCCTCCATAACCTCTTTTTCTTCATTTTGACTTTTATTCAACTCGTAATCCGATTTATCAACTTAGCCTTTTTCGTTTCCCACTTGTCCTTCTCCTCCTGCATCTTCAATAATTTACCTTTGTAATCCATCATTTCCTGGTAAAACTTTTCTTTTTCTTCTTGTATTGCAACCAACTCTGAATATTGAACATGTTGAGTGTTAGGGACCTTGAGCTTCTTTTTCAACACTTGAATAGTATTATCTTTCTCTTCTGAAAGATTCTTTGTTGCTTGCACATTGTTTGGTTCAGTCCCTAAGCTTATGATATCTCCCTATAGCTTCTTTATTTGAATAAAATGGGATTTATTTTCAACTTTCACATGTTTTAATTGAACTTCCATTTTATCCACAATAGATTGCAATATAGTAACTTTCACAATTGCATGTAGCAAATCAAAATAAATGACATCTACAGTTTGTTTGTGGAGCTGTATTTTATCAGGGACACTAATTTTACCTAGCTTCACCTCCATCTCAGACACCTTCTTATCACTCACCACAACAAATTTCAAGGTATTTCTCTCTACATCCTGAGTAGAAATCAATGAAGCTTTTTTATTAATTAATTTTCTAACTCGAGGAAGCAGATTTTTAGTTTCCTCCAATGACTGCATTTATTTATCAGCATAGCTCGACATCAGCTCTGTCCTATATTTGTAAAGAGAGCTAGATTATGTTTTACCTTCATCTCCAAAAGAATATTGTTGCATTTGCACAGACTTTTTCTAAAACAAAACCATTTTCTTTAAGCCTTCTGAAAATAATTCTTCTAAAATGTTTAGCTCATTCTAAGGATGCATTTTTATTTTTTATTGGAAGTTTCTTCATCCACGTCCATGCCATCTGCTTCAGAAAGAGTCCTTTTATTAATAACACCAGAATTAACAGCCATTTGAAATGTTAAAGCCATTTTATCCCTTTTATATTCATTAGCTTCGGTCATCCCTTCTTTCATAACTTTTGGATCTTCTTCAAAATTAGACAGATTAGCCATTTTATCTAACCCCTCAATAACTTGATGATCGAATGGTTTGTTTTTGTTCAATTGCCTTCTCTGAGAAATAATCTGATGCGGGTCATAATTTAGTTTTTCTTCTTTTTGAAATTCCATAACTTCCAATAATATTTCAATCACCAACATAGCACTTTCATTCTTGAAAATGAAAGGACCAACCTTAAGAGGGAATTTTACATCAGAAGATTTTTTATGCTCCGAAGTGTTCCTCCTTTGCACACAACCTTTGTCTCATGAACTCTAATGCAAATACTCTTGGTGCTAAAAAGGTAGGTAACCTGTATGGTTCTCTAGTGAACCCATACACTCTTATAACAGTAAATTCCTTGTGTAAAAACCAATCTCATGTTATGTCTTCTGAAGAAGATTGCAACATGACTCTCATGTATTCTAATACCCTAGGTAAGACATCATCAAAAATCATTTTATATACCTCATCCATGATCGTATTCACAAACTCGAACATGCTGATCTACTTTGGAAGGTCTGAAGATAATATGGTAGATAAAAACTGTAACTCTAACACATTCGAACACAATAACATGTTCAACAAATATGACTAGTATCTGAAAAACCTGACCTTGGGAAACTCAACTAACTAGGTATGGATTGCTTCATCCAAAAACTCATTAAGATTGAAACAATAGACTAAATTCGATTCATGGTCAGTCAAAACTATACTCAACAAAAAACCCAAAATGACTTCGCTCACATGCTTATCATTATTCGGACCCAAAACCTGACTAACCATTGGCATGACCAACTAGACCTCATGTTTGAAAATACTAACATTATATGGCAAAAATAAACCTTCTAACAACTGACCAACTTTTAAAATACTAGACAAGAACCAGTTTCGTAATTTTTGTACAACTCAATCAGGACTTGTTCATTGAAAGACTTAGGGTTTACAAGAAAATTATCAGGGAGACTCGACACTTCGGAACAGATTTCACGTCAATTCTACTGAGAATTTTGGAAGTTGTACAACTCATAATAACCCTTTCGGAATATGAATAACTGTTTTCACACCATCCGACGAATCCCAGGAAAGGTAGGGTTTGTTCGACAGCAAAGTAATATAGGAAAGAATTACAGACATTTAAGATATCATTTCCCTGTAACTTATATTTCCATAAACGTTCCTTTGACACAGATACACTGCATACCAACAGAATAGGGTCAAAAACATTCATTTCTCTATCAATAACTACTTCTTCTCTTTCATCCAGAACCCTGCACAATACACCTGAACTTTTTTCTTTCTCCATAACAAACAACGGCCACAAGTCTTCAACAATTTACCTTTGTAATCCATCATTTCCTGGTAAAACTTTTCTTTTTCTTCTTGTATTGCAACCAACTCTGAATATTGAACATGTTGAGTGTTAGGGACCTTGAGCTTCTTTTTCAACACTTGAATAGTATTATCTTTCTCTTCTGAAAGCTTCTTTGTTGCTTGCACATTGTTTGGTTCAGTCCCTAAGCTTATGATATCTCCCTGTAGCTTCTTTATTTGAATAAAATGGGATTTATTTTCAACTTTCGCATGTTTTAATTGAACTTCCATTTTATCCACAATAGATTGCAATATAGTAACTTTCACAATTGCATGTAGCAAATCAGAATAAATGACATCTACAGTTTGTTTGTGGAGCTGTATTTTATCAGGGACACTAATTTTACCTAGCTTCACCTCCATCTCAGACACCTTCTTATCACTCACCACAACAAATTTCAAGGTATTTCTCTCTACATCCTGAGTAGAAATCAATGAAGCTTTTTTATTAATTAATTTTCTAACTCGAGGAAGCAGATTTTTAGTTTCCTCCAATGACTGCATTTATTTATCAGCATAGCTCGACATCAGCTCTATCCTATATTTGTAAAGAGAACTAGATTATGTTTTACCTTCATCTCCAAAAGAATATTGTTGCATTTGCACAGACTTTTTCTAAAACAAAACCATTTTCTTTAAGCCTTCTGAAAATAATTCTTCTAAAATGTTTAGCTCATTCTAAGGATGCATTTTTATTTTTTATTGGAAGTTTCTTCATCCACGTCCATGCCATCTGCTTCAGAAAGAGTCCTTTTATTAATAACACCAGAATTAACAGCCATTTGAAATGTTAAAGCCATTTTATCCCTTTTATATTCATTAGCTTCGGTCATCCCTTCTTTCATAACTTTTGGATCTTCTTCAAAATTAGACAGATTAGCCATTTTATCTAACCCCTCAATAACTTGATGATCGAATGGTTTGTTTTTGTTCAATTGCCTTCTCTGAGAAATAATCTGATGCGGGTCATAATTTAGTTTTTCTTCTTTTTGAAATTCCATAACTTCCAATAATATTTCAATCACCAACATAGCACTTTCATTCTTGAAAATGAAAGGACCAACCTTAAGAGGGAATTTTACATCAGAAGATTTTTTATGCTCCGAAGTGTTCCTCCTCTGCACACAACCTTTGTCTCATGAACTCTAATGCAAATACTCTTGGTGCTAAAAAGGTAGGTAACATGTATGGTTCTCTAGTGAACCCATACACTCTTATAACAGTAAATTCCTTGTGTAAAAACCAATCTCATGTTATGTCTTCTGAAGAAGATTGCAACATGACTCTCATGTATTCTAATACCCTAGGTAAGACATCATCAAAAATCATTTTATATACCTCATCCATGATCGTATTCACAAACTCGAACATGCTGATCTACTTTGGAAGGTCTGAAGATAATATGGTAGATAAAAACTGTAACTCTAACACATTCGAACACAATAACATGTTCAACAAATATGACTAGTATCTGAAAAACCTGACCTTGGGAAACTCAACTAAATAGGTATGGATTGCTTCATCCAAAAACTCATTAATATTGAAACAATAGACTAAATTCGATTCATGGTCAGTCAAAACTATACTCAACAAAAAACCCAAAATGACTTCGCTCACATGCTTATCATTATTCGGACCCAAAACCTGACTAACCATTGGCATGACCAACTAGACCTCATGTTTGAAAATACTAACATTATATGGCAAAAATAAACCTTCTAACAACTGACCAACTTTTAAAATACTAGACAAGAACCAGTTTCGTAATTTTTGTACAACTCAATCAGGACTTGTTCATTGAAAGACTTAGGGTTTACAAGAAAATTATCAGGGAGACTCGACACTTCGGAACAGATTTCACGTCAATTCTACTGAGAATTTTGGAAGTTGTACAACTCATAATAACCCTTTCGGAATATGAATAATTGTTTTCACACCATCCGACGAATCCCAGGAAAGGTAGGGTTTGTTCGACAGCAAAGTCATATAGGAAAGAATTACAGACATTTAAGATATCATTTCCCTGTAACTTATATTTCCATAAACGTTCCTTTGAGACAGATACACTGCATACCAACAGAATACGGTCAAAAACATTCATTTCTCTATCAATAACTACTTCTTCTCTTTCATCCAGAACCCTGCACAATACACCTGAACTTTGTTCTTTCTCCATAACAAACAACGGCCACAAGTCTTCAACAAGAATCTTGAAGTTTAGGCTTACCTGGTAACTGTCAGATATGTAAGAATTCACTTTCAGAAAATGATGGCGCACTATCTCTTCTTCTTTTCACCAGCAACGTGGAAACAAAAATAACTTTACCTTGGTCAACTCAATTTTATACGATGAATAATGGTTCCGAGACCTCCAACTAGTTGTTTTTCCTTTACCACTTTCCTCAGTAAAACTCACTAAAGAAAGCCGCATGGAAATCGGTTTGAATTCCACTACCACTCATTTTTTTTAATTATCTTACAAGTTCAAGCTTCGGATTAGACTATAGCCATCGATCAGATTACATCTCTTATATGAACTGTTGGATCAAACCCCTTCTACAAAATCCACCAGCCTTTATCCTCGTTCCTCCTTGCATATTTATACCGTGAATTACCTTATGATCGCAGTGTTAATGTATTTGTAACTTCAGAATGTATTCATCTGTATATCTTATGTATTGTACCCCGATGTTTATTCCGAGATGAGTCTGTAATGTATTTGATCCATGTCATGCCTTGATGTTCCTATCGGGAGATTCTATAATGTAAACAAGTCATGTCAAGTCATTGTGTGTAACCCTCCTATTGATCAAGGGTTAAAGTCCCCGCAGTTCCGGGGCACTAGCGTTATTAGACTCTCCTGGTGAAGTCAGCCGTATGGCCTGATTTCCTGACCTAGGCCAACAAGGAGATTATGCCCACACAATCAGCTTAAAGCAGCTGCCGGTGTTTTTGGAATAGCAAAATCTTGTAGGTTATGGTCCTGCTACCAACTGAATTTTTCTCTTAGGGAGAAACTAAAATTCAATAAAATTCTATCCTAAAGTTATTTCTGTCTAAATAAACCCTAAAATTAGTTTTCAACTATCTAAGTTATCCTACATTTTCTTTCTTAAGGAAAGTCTTCAAATTTGGAGGGTTTAATATTTAATGGTCTAAATTTTAAAAGACTATTAAATTGATTCTAAAATTACACAAATTATATTTAACAACTGTTAAATGTAAACTATACTAAGATTATACTAACTGAATTATCCTAACTATCCTATCTATCCTATCTCAGCTGAGAGCGATTCTGAATATTACATTAACTATTAATTAATATAATTATGAACAGAAAGATAAGAAGTAAGATCTAAATGAAAATATTTAAACCATCGACCTGAATCATTCTGCTATAAAATACCATTGACAGAGAAACTGAAATAAGCAATTACTTCGAATTTTCTGAAATGTTTAATTAATTAATAACTAATAAACAAAATTAGATATTTGAATGAAGGATAATGTTCAAAATGAAATCATCGCCAAAATACAAATGAGATCACATAGACATAAATATATATATATATCATT
>LPNX010217710.1:33765-203634 GCA_001517045.1 Pseudotsuga menziesii | reverse complement strand
CATGCCCACCTGTTTTAAACAAACAAAAGAATCTTATTAAAAATCAATTTTAACAGAAATAACAAAAGAAACTATAAGTTATATGCGTGCCTGTAAAATCTGCGTCTTTACAGGCATGCACAAAAAATCTTTTATTACCTATTGACAGAGATATAAACCAAATAACTAAAAATGGAAATAATCATCAGGTTCTATTTTGTAAATCGACCACTCTTCTAGCTTTGACTAGTTTGGCTTTGAACCTGATGATCACTAGCTTTTTCCTTTCTACTTGTTCAAGCAAATGTTGATTTGTATCTATCATTGATTTTTTTTCCTTCTTGTATTGGTTCTTTTTTATTTTCACTTCCTTCCATCTGTTAATCCATTTTAATAATTCTTCTTTGAACGTCTTGTTTTCCACCTCCTTCAAAGCTGCATTTGCTTGGCACTATTTAAGTTCATTTTTCAATTCTATAATTTTGGTCTCATACAGCCTGTTAAGGACCTGTTGGAGTGTTTCTTCCTCCTCGTCATGACACGAATCATTTGCTTGAGAAGAATATAGATTATCTATGTCTTGACCAGGTGATGGAGAGCTCATAAAAGATGGCTTGGGGCCTGAACCATAGGCATCCATACACGATGGACCAGCTTTTTCCTTACATGATTCTGTAATGTCTTTAGCCAATTTTTCATTATTATTCTTTGTACTTGTAGGTTCATCCAAATGAGTAGTTTCTGGAACCAACAATGGAGCATCGTCCTCAAGATGGACAATCACTAGTTGAGTACTCTGTTGAGTGGCCATAGGAACAGAAGTTGTAGGTGTATTATTCATGCTTCTAGTAATTCTCCTCGTATAGACAAACACAAGATTTTTTTATTCAAAACCCCCTCTATCATAGCACACCTGCGCTAGTTGTTCCAGTTTATGCATGGACTCATCGCCATGTTTACAAGGAGTATGCAGCTCAGGGGGGTTTCCATACTCAACAGCATTAACATCTTCATTTTTGGTTAACTTGCCCTCTGCCTTTGCAGGTATACTAAAGCGCTTATCAGATGGGGATTGGTTCAAGGTTGTCTCAGCGAAACAGGGAGCTACATTCACGACCCCATCATCATCAATACAAGTGTTTATGGGTGGATTTGCTTCCTGAAGCTCTTTATCCTTAGATTCAGCTTCATAAACATCACCAATTTAAGATTTTACTGTGGCCTTGCGTTTCCTACGGGTCTTTGGGGGAGGGTTTGGCCACTATTGAGTTGGCGCTAATTGACACTCAATTAAAAACTCATCCCATGATTTACCATTAAGAGACGGTTGATGTTGTATTATAATTTTGACTAGGCCATGATGGAAAAGACTTCTATCATGATTGCCTATGGTAGTTTGAACCGAGTGAGCCATTTTCTTTAGACTTTGCAATAGGTAAAAGGGGAGATTACGTTTACAGCCTTTTAATGCTAACAGTAGTCATAGGTGATAATAATGCAGGTGAAAGAATCGTCCATCACATGATACGTACCTGACCAAGATCTCATAGAATGCTCGCCATTCTGGCTTTAGAAACTTAACCGAAACCCCAATATTCATTTTTGCACTAGCTAGCAAAGGCAACAGCAAGGACTGACATTTCTTCTTGTTCACTTTCCCACCTTTAAACCATCGCTCTCTAGTTTGTGGAAGCTTCGTAGCCTCTACAATTTTATCTTCGTCAATGATAAACTTGAAATCTCCAACCTGTGCTACGTTTTCCTTCAAACTCAGAGCAAACTATTTGGTAACCTCCATGTTATGGCCACTAAAGCACCTAAAGAACTGCCCCCATCCAATCTTTTCAAATATCAGGGCAACTTTCTCATCGGCTTCAACAAGCTCTAACCCTGAGATTTCAAAACGACTAAGCGGAGCCATGGCTTCCTCACTACTATCCTGATTACGAAATGAAATGAATGGAGTCATGAAGAGGAAAGGGATAGGCACCCAGGTATAAGACATGATGCGAAATGTCAAATCCTCACATGCTTCATACCTGACAGAGATGAGGGCTCTAAGTTTGGCCATTTTAACTGAATTTAGAGATAATGAATACTGGAGCCAGTGTTTTGCTATGATAAATGCATGGCTACCCACGACTAACTGTAACTCTTAACCAATTCTTCATATCAAGGATCATTCTATTCATGAATCGTAAATCAAGACATTAATTACATGCGATTTGGCATGATGAGCTCGTACAGCATCATAAAATGGAATGGTTATCAGTCATATACAACATTAAATCCTGCTAATATGATTCCATTATTACATTCACAGCTGTCAAAAAATGAAAGGTGTTAACCAAAATTTTATACCAACATAGCGATCCAAGTAACAGGTGTTATTTATCAGCCATATGAGTCATGTCTCTTCATAAAAACGGTCAATTGAAGATTTACTCCAGATTATATGTGAAAGGTGGTCGTGTTTATTAATATGACGATATGGTGTTTAAAAATAGTAAACCCTAATGTTTTTGCAAAACAACTAACTAATGATTTGAATTAACACTTAAGCCATGTATATACATAAAGTCTCATTTTGAAATATAGTTTTAAAACTTTACAAAATTCCATCCATTAATATTCCAAATCAAATTTGATAGGATATAAAGCTATAAAACTATGACATATGAAGATTTCAAAATGATATTCAGTTATTTGCCTTTTCACTAGCTATATATATACACAATTTTTACAAAATAATGATATGATATTAAGTTAGATATGGAATGTGAACTTTTAGGTCTAATAAGAATTTTAATTGAATAATTTACCTTAGTTCTAGGGATTATAAAAACTTATAATATCTTATCAATAACCAGCTTCAAACGAATTCGAAATGTGTTTTCTTTAAACACCAATTATCATACTATCCTTTCAAATCTCTTAAATCAACATATATAATCAGGTAAATTAATTACTGATAGAATTAATTATATATAAAATTTATGAAACTAACAGCTGCTAATTATCAAGTTTATGAAAAAAAATTCATCAACTTCTAATATGTCATTTGATTTTTCTACAATTGAGAGTACCTTCAGAATCGAGGATTCTGAAGGCACTCTTTTATAATCTTTAATAGGTAAATCATAAAAGAGAGCTGATCTCCCTTCATCTTAATGAAAAGTGAAGGGGTTGTTTCTGACTTCCAACAAATGGCGACGACCTGGGTGAACCAATTATCTCTGCTCATGCAACTTATAAATGATATAAACAAAATCTTAAAATTTATTAAAAACAATCAAAAATTCTTTATCTAAATGAAAACCATTATTTTTATTCATATTCAGAAGTATAGCTCAAAAATATTCCATCTAGAGATCTTTTTAGAGATAAAATTAACAATATCCTGATCGAAACAAAGTACTTTTATAGTAAAAATAACCTGCACCATCAGTATAAGGTATAGAAATCTACTTTTCCGAAAACTTCAAGAATTTGTTCCATAAACATAATACTTTTCTTTTTGTTTCTTTTCTTTTTAAATAGTAATTATGATTGAAGACTACTATCTAGGTATAGTATCCCAATGTGATAGTATCATTTACAAGAGTTGTCTAGAATAAGCAAGTCGGCTCGTGATGAGACCTCTTGTCTCATGGTTTTTTAAACCAAAAGTCATCACCCTGGTGATCAGAAATGAAGTTATTCTAGATAACACTGATGATCATGATTAGGCCGGCTCGTGATGAGACCTCCTATTCTTCAATCAAAAATTATGTTTTCTTTACTAAATTTGAACTTTTAATTTTATAAAATGAGAGATCATTACCCAGCATGGTGACCAAATGGTAATGTCAGTCATTAATATCACCAAAAAATGAATCAGCTGGCTCGTGATGAGACCCCTTATCTCTTGGTTTTTTTTTGTTTTTTTTTTAAACCAAAAGCCATTACTAGTTTCCTAATAATGTCATACTAGTGATATTTATGATTCTGATCACATCGGCTTATTACTAAGACCTTCCGTCCCTCATTTTAGCATTTTATTGCCTCAAACAAATTCTAAAAAGTTTTCGGATTGTAGATAATTTTGAAAACTGATGGTAGAAATCTGTAAAAGTTTTTTCAAAGTACAAGCTTCGAAAAGGATATTAATAAGATATCCCAACTTTTATAAAAATAAAAAGGTGAAGAATAATCTGAGTAATACTTAAAAATAAAATAATGATACGTTTTGTATAGATTTAAGAAACTTTGATCATCCCGAACAAATTTTAAAAGATTTCAGTCATAATTTTCAAGCTAACAAGCAAACTGGCTCTTTTTCAACTAGAAGATTTATTTATTTACATCTATTTCTTCAATTGACATCTAAAGATTACTGACTGATTATATATAAAAATTTGACAGTCTGAAATTTTTGACTAACAGAATCAAAACTGGTTGCAAATAACAAAATGATGTTGAAAGTTACATGAGTCTTATGAATTTATCATCATCCTTCAAAAATGTAAATCAGTTTGAACCAAAATATAAAGTTATTTACAAAGAGTAAACAAATTATATACATTTTAAAACCTAAAATATTAACAGAAATATTTTTTCAGGATCAGTCCATTCACTGGGAATGCTTCAAACTGACCTTCTAGTGTTTGCAATCGAAAGGTACTTGGACCTATCTTCTCAGCAATAACAAAGGGACCTAACCAAACCTTTTGAAACTTAGTATGATCTCATTTGTCCTCATGAACTTTATCCCATTTTAAAACTAAGTCTCACACCTGAAATTCTCGATTGGAACTAAAGGATTGGTCAAACCAAGACTTCACAATTTGTTGATGTTTTGTAAATTGTTGTTTTGACTTTTCTCTTTCTTCCTCAAGTTTTAACAAACTATTAATTCTCTTTTCCATTGCTGGACATTCTTCATCTTGAACAGACTGAGCTAATTGTAATGATGGTAAAAATAAATTTGGTGGTAAAATAGCTTACGTTCCATACACTAAGAAGAAGGGTGAGTTACCTATCGCAACCTTAGGAGTTATTCTATCTGCCCAAAGGGCATTGACTAATTCTGTATGCCAATCACGATGATGAACTGAAATAGTTCTTTTGAGAATTTTCAATAAATTTTTGTTTGTTGATTCAGCTAAACCATTTCCATGAGGATGGTAGTTAGCTGAATACCTGATTCTTATCCCCTTCTCTAAAGCAAATTGAGTTAACTCAACTGATGGAAAATATGAAGCATTATCGAAGACGAGGGAATCAAGAACACCAAATCTTGTTATAATAAAGGATTCTAAAAATAATATAACCTGATTGGTATTTACAACCTTTAATGGTCCAACTTCTGCCCAACGAGTGAAATAATCAGTTGCAGTTATTATATACTTGTGTTGTTTAGATGAGGGACGATTTATTGGCCCTACTATATCAATACCCCATTGCTGAAAGGGTCTTTCTACTGAAACTGGTTGTAAGGGAAAAGCAGGTTTCTTAACCCTTCCTGTTGCAAGTTGACATTCCTGGCATTTTCTAACAAAAGCATAGGAATCTCGAAACAAGGTAGGCCAATAATAACCAGCCCTAAGAATTGTATGTGCAGTAGTTTCTCCACTAAAATGACCTCCTGCTGGTCCAGAATGTAATGCCTTCAGAATTACCTCCATTTCATCTTTGTCTAGACATCAAAGCAATACTCCGTCTGAATTCCTCCTAAAAAGGACATTATCAATTAATAAATAAGGAGCAGATTTCAATCTAAGTGCTCTTTTCCTCCTTGGTTCTAAATAATCAGGGGCAGTTCCTGTTTCCAAAAGTATTCTTATGTCTGTATACCAGGAATCTTGTGGTGGAGGATAGAAATAGATTTCTCTAGTAAGTAAAACCTCATCAATGATAGTTTCATCTTTATCATTAGGTAGATAAGCAGCTTCAGCAGCTAATTTACATAATCCTTGACCTTTGACTATCGTTGAGGTTTTAATTTCTAAGTCATATTCTTGAAGAGCTGTCATCCAAGGTGCCCTTTTTTCACCTAAATCTTTTTTCACTAACAAATTTCTGACTGAGGAATAAGGGACTATCACCTTTGTTTTAGATTTCAATAAATATGGACGAAAATGTTTGACAGCTTTAAAAACAGCAAATGCTTGCTTATCAACTTCATGATAATTAAGTTCGGCGCCTTTAAAATTTGAACTCATAAAGGAGATTGGTACTTCGTTATTTTGCTGATTTAATTGGGTTAAAACTGCTGCATATGAGATGTCATAAGCAAAAGTATACAATATGAAGTCTTTGTTAAAATCTGGACTTAGAAGGCTAGGAGCTTCTGAAATGGCATCTAAAATTTTCTGAAATGACTCTTTTTTAGTTTGTATAAAATACCTTCCGAAACAACAAATTTTGTTTTTTTAGGATTTAAGGATATTCCAAATTTTCTACATCGTTCAAATACCTTTCTAAGATGATTAATATGATCAGGTCGATGTTTAGAATATACAGTAATATCATCCAAGTAGACATCGATTGAATGGTTAATTAGGCCTCTAAAAGCAATATCCATTGCTCGCTGAAAAGTTGCTCCAGCATTGATTAACCCAAAAGGAATCTTGCGGTAAGCATATGTTCCCCATGGAGTTCTAAAGGCTGTTTTCAATTGATCATCTGGGGATACTAATATTTGATTGTACCCTGAGAAGCCATCAAGGAGTGACAGTATCTCAGACCTAGATACCTTTTGAAGAATTTGTTCCATGGGAGGAACTGGGTAATTATCATTTTTAGAAGACTTATTCAGATTTCTAAAGTCTACACATAACCTGATATCTCTGTTTTTCTTCCTGACTGGAACTAGGTTGGCTACCCATTGTGTATGTCTGATGGGAAAAATAATCTTGGCAGCTAACAATTTATTTAGCTCCTTCTTAATTGTCAGTTCTAGTGACGAGTGATATTTTCTTAGCTTTTGTTGAAAAGGTTTTGACTCCTGCTTAATTGGAATTATGTGTTGCATGACTTGTGTGTTAAAGGTTTTCATATCATCATATGTCCATGCAAATACATCCTTAAATTCTTTAAATAGTTTCATAAATGCCATTTTTTCTGCGGGATTACAATCTATTCCTAGATTTATAGTTTGGGGATTTAGTTATGTTCCTAAATTTAGGGTTTCATACCTCATTTGAGAGCTGTTAGTTTTACAATTAGGGACAGATCTAAATTTATCCTGCAGATCAAAGAAATTTTATAATCTTCATATTGAATTGGGGACCGGCTTTACCTTTTCAAAAGCTTTTTCAACTGAACAAAAATCATTTATTACCGAAAAATCCCGCAGATTTTCGTCATGAGTTACTTCATCGATGGATGAATCTTTAAAGGTATCCTCATTCATCAAAAAATTCAGCACCTGCACATCATTATCAAATACACGCCAGTTAAAAATATTATCTGGTATAGAAGGCCTAAAAATCAATTCAACTGAAAATAAATCTAGTGTAAGATTTTCTGACGGAATTAGTTTTGATGCTACATTTGCCAATAAATCTGCTTCCTGATTTTGACTTCTTGGAACAGAAATTATGTTAAATGCGTCAAAATGCGAAATAAGGTTCCATACCTCTCGTTGGTAACTCTGTAAATGTTCAGAAAGGTAATGAATTAAGTTACGAACCTGTCTGACGATGATTTTGGAATCACCGTATGCAATTAACTCTTTGATATCCAGATCAATTGCTTTTTTCAAACCCTGTATTTAAGCTTCATATTCCATAGTATTGTTTGTACAATTAAATTCCATCCTACAAGCTATACATGTTTTATTTCCCTGAGGGTCTACCAGCAGACAACCAGCTCCAACTCCTTCTTTGGATTTAGAACCATCAAAATATAGAGTCCAAGTAGAACTATTAACAACTACTTTGCTTTCTATAATATTTACAATATTAAGAGTATCTACATCATTAAAAATTTCCTTGAGTGAAGAGTTAGGAGCAATAGATGTCACATTTCTAATTTCTGATTGCTGTTTATTTTCAGAAAAGGCAGAATTTTCAGCTTTAAAATTACCAAATCCTAATTCATACATGTAACTTCCAATAATGCAATCTGAAAATAAAACAGGTTCGCTAGGATCATGTAATTCAGTGACAGTATGTTTCATATATCTTTCTCTGTTTATCTTTATCTGATTTGACTTTCCGTTCTTAGGTAACCATAATGTTGACCAGCCCATGGCAAAGAATCCATTCAATTGTTGAGACCAATCTCTACTTAAAAATAGCCCATATGCATCAGGAATATCTGCAACAACAATATCTATAATTTGATAAACCGAAGGGTTACAAGCAATCCTAACTAAAACATCTTTCATCTCCCCTACAACCTTTACATTTGTCCTGTCCAATTGAGTTATTTGTGAATTTGACGGAATATATTTCCCATTCAACCTTTTGCATACTGATAAAGGCATCACATTGGAGGATGCTCCGGAGTCTACCATGCAATTATGAACATTCCTATTAAAAATCTCAAAGGTAAGTAAGAATGGAGGTGTGGTTGATTTAGAATTCTTACCTATTAGCGAGGCTTTGTCAGTCGTTGCTTTTCCTTTATCAGTTGCTATTGAATCATTTTTAGAACTGTTTGCAACAACATTTTGTTTCGTATTAGGAATAATTGAACTCATGGCGGGATTTATAACATGACTGTTAGGCATTGGATAGATTTGAAGAAGTTCGTGCATACTGATGTTTGCACGTGTCTTCTTTAAATCTTCAATTATATCATATTGTAAATCTAATTTTGGAGCGTTTTGAATGGATTGGGTAATTTTGGTTGATTGAATCTATTTGCCAGATTGAGTTTGTTTATTAGGTTGTGAATTGTTGTTGCCATTATTTGGAGTAGAACTTGACGAAGCTCCAGGAGTGTTTGCAACTGTTCTACTACGAGTATTATAGGCATGTTGTCCTATAGGTGGACTCTTATTCTTATATTCTTTTACAAGACTGTCCCAGAAATGGCCATTAACTCATTGAGGTTCCTCTGATTCTTCATCATCTTCCGATTCCTCTTATTCTTCATTTTCAGTTATTTCTTGATTAGAAGGAGTCTCAGATAAAGATAAAACTGCTCGAATTGTATTAAAAATTTCTTCATTTGTCACTATGTTAGGTGGTGTATTTGTTTTATTATTGTATTCGGATTTTGTCTAAACTGATTTCTGAAATATCCCCTAGAAGAGGAAGCTTCAGAATTGGTTTTCTTTAATCCTACCACTTCATTGGTTAATGCCCGAATAGCATTTTGCATCTTTTCTACATCAAATGCTTTATCTTTTTTAGAATTAAGTTTTTCAATCTTCCTATGAGGGAAAGTATCATATTTCCCACTTCTATCTGGTTCATAGGACATGGATCCCTTCTCGATTTTAATGGCTTCCTCAAAAGTTTCTACTAATGTTGTTTTCCCAGCTCTCTTAACAAACATCCCAGAATATTTTGGTAAGGCTGAAGTATAATTTTCAATAATTATATCCTCAGGTGGTTGAGAAGCAACTGGAATTTTATTTTTTAATGTTAGAAACCTCTGGTTAAAATCTTTAATTCTTTCTTTAGACTCCATTTTAATTCGAGATAATTCTAGGGCTAAAAGAGCAGGTGTTTTATCTTCCCCAAATTTATCTAAAAAATCTTTATTAAATTCACCCCAATTTGTGATTGATCCCTGTACTAACGAAAAGTATCAGGTAGAAGCTCTTCCTTCAAAAGTTAGAGGAAACAATCGACAAACTACATCTTCATGCTGAACGTTCATAGTTTGAACAGCTAACATGAATTTGTCTACATGCACCTCTGCAGGTTCCTTATCATCTGGGTTAAACTTAGGAAGGATTTTATCTGAGTGTTTAGGAAAAGGGTGTTGTACACCAGGGACAGCTACAGTAGCTGTTCTCATCCAAGGGAGTTGTGTATTAGGTGGAGGATTAGCTCCTCCTCCCACAGGTACGTTTCCTGCCATAGGGCTTCTCTCAAAATCAGAAGAACTCCCTGAATTAGATGATCTTGGACTATCAGGAGCTGATTCGGGTGGAGAAGGTGGCTGATCAAAACCGCCTACTAAAGTTAATCTTCTAGCAGTGTTTGTTTGAGTAGTTTGTCTCTGATGACTTCTAATTTGATAACATGGAGTGCTATCAGCTTCTTGCAAACCTTGAGTAACTATGTTCAATTGCGTATTATATTGTTGTTGCCTAGGTAGACCATAATCTATCGGAGATACACCAAGTTGATTGGCATATGCTCTTGTAAGAATATGTCGTGATTCTTCCAAAGTTTGAGTACTTTGTTCAGGAGTAAATGGAGATGTGATATGATCACGTTCAAGTATGCTCCTAACAGTTTCTATAATCGGTGATCTGCTGACTTCCAGAGGATGTTGGCTGGTTGAAAATTTCTCATTAGTTTTTCCTGCCATTAATCATTAACAGGCCCTCCTTCTAGCACCATTTGTTGGCCTGATTTTCTGACCTAGGCCAACAAGGAGATTATGCCCACACAATCAGCTTAAAGCAGCTTCCGGTGTGTTTGGAATATCAAAATCTCGCAGGTTATGGTCCTGCTACCAACTGAATTTTTCTCTTAGGGAGAAACTGAAATTCAGTAAAAGTCTATCCTATAGTTATTTCTGTCTAAATAAACCCTAAAATTAGTTTTCAACTATCTAAGTTATCCTACATTTTCTTTCTTAAGGAAAGTCTTCAAATTTGGATGGTTTAATATTTAATGGTCTAAATTTTAAAAGACTATTAAATTGATTCTGAAATTACACAAATTCTATTTAACAACTATTAAATGTAAACTATACTAAGATAATACTAACTGAATTATCCTAACTATCCTATCTATCCTATCTCACCTGAGAGCGATTCTGAATATTACATTAACTATTAATTAATATAATGATAAACAGAAAGATAAGAAGTAAGAGCTAAATGAAAATATTTAAACCATCAACCTGAATCATTCTGCTATAAAATACCATTGACAGAGAAACTGAAATAAGCAATTACTTCGAATTTTTTAAAATGTTTAATTAATTAATAACTAATAAACAACATTAGATATTTGAATGAAGGATAATGTTCAAAATGAAATCATTGCCAAAATACAAATGAGATCACACAGACATAAATATACATATATATCATTATATCTTGAATTTTCAGTAGAAACACTGGTTAATTCAGTTACAATAATATAGTAATTCAAATACAATATTGTGTTGACAGAGTGTGATAACGATTAATGAACACAAGCATAACCCAATATACTATATCAATATTATAAGTAGAATATTATATACTGAAATATAAAAAGAGTATCCAAAATAATACCGATCAACGATATCAGTCTGAGGATTTCCAGTCACATTCCACTTCCAAAGATAAAACTTCAGCCATGAACAAAACTAGTATCAAAATAATATTTCAAATATGTTTCTCTTCAGTCACTCCCCCCCCGTATCTCATAAAAATTACCAGCTTATATAATACTATTAGTCTTTCGATTCAGTTTTTTTTTCATAAATGTTGTATGCAATACTATAGGAGTCCTATCACTGTCAAAGAGCATCAACTCTTTTCAATGGACACTTGTCACTAGAAGATAACAATAAAAACAACTAACCTGAAACATTTGCTGGTTTAAAGGAACTGGCATATTCGTGGCTGTGTTGAAATTTCAGTTTTCAATAAACATCCACGTCTTCCAACTAAAATCCAAAATATTTGGGACGTCCTGAAACTGTAGAGGATAGCGATGACATGCCCACCTATTTTAAATAAACAAAAGAATCTTATTAAAAATAAATTTTAACAGAAATAAGAAAAGAAACTATAAGTTATATGCGTGCCTGTAAAATCTACGATTTTACAGGGATGCACAAAAAAGCTTTTATTACCTGTTGACAGAGAGATAAACCAAATAACTGAAAATGGAAATAATCATCAGGTTCTATTTTGTAAATCGACCACTCTTCTGGATTCGGCTAGTTTGGCTTTGAGCCTGATGATCACTAGCTTTTGCCTTTCTACTTGTTCAAGCAAATGTTGATTTGTACCTATCATTGATTTTTTTTCCTTCTTTTATTGGTTATTTTTTATGTTCACTTCCTTCCATCTGTTAATCTAGTTTAATAATTCTTCTCTGAACGTCTTGTTTTCCACCTCCTTCAAAGCTGCATTAGCTTGGCACCGTTTAAGTTCATTTTTCAATTCTATAATTTTGGTCTCATACACCCTGTCAAGGACCTGTTGAAGCGTTTCTTCCTCCTTGTCATGACATGAATCATTTGCTTGAGAAGAATCTAGATTATCTATGTCTTGACCAGGTGATGGAAAGCTCATAAAATATGGCTCGGGGCCTTAACCATAGGCGTCCATACACGATGGAGCAACTTCTGCCTTACACGATTCTGTAATGTCTTTAGCCAATTTTTCATTATTATTCTTTGTACTCGTAGGTTCATCCAAATGAGTAGTTTCAGGAACCAACAATGGAGCATCATCCTCAAGATGGACAATCACTGGCTGAGTACTCTGTTGAGTGGCCATAGGAACAGAAGTTGTAGGTGTATTATTCATGCTTCTAGTAATTCTCCTCGTACAGACAAACACAATATTTTTTGATTCAAAACCCCCTCTGTCACAGCACACCTGCCCTAGTTGTTCCAGTTTATGCATGGACTCATCGCCATGTTTACGAGGAGTATACAGCTCAGGGGGTTTCCATACTCAATAGCATTAACATCTTCATTTTTGGTTAACTTTCCCTCTACCTTTGCAGGTATACTAAAGTGCTTATCATATGGGGATTGGTTCAAGGTTGTCTCATCGAAACAGGGAGCTACATTCACGACCCCATCATCATCAATACAAGTGTTTATGGGTGGATTTGCTTCCTGAAGCTCTTTATCCTTGGATTCAGCTTCATAAACATCACCAATTTCAGATTTTACTGTGGCCTTGCATTTCCTATGGGTCTTTGGGGGAGGGTTTGGCCAATATTGAGTTGGCCCTAATTGACACTCAATTAAAAACTCATCCCATGATTTACCATTAAGAGACAGTTGATGCTGTATTATAATTTTGACTAGGCCATGATGGAACAGACTTCTATCAGGATTACCTATGGTAGTTTGAACCGAGTGAGCCATTTTCTTTAGAATTTGCAATAGGTAAAAGGGGAGATTAAGTTTACAGCCTTTTAATGCTAACAGTAGTTGTAGGTGATAATAATGCAGGTGAGAGAATCATCCATCACATGATACATACCTGACCAAGATCTCATAGAATGCTCGCCATTCTGTCTTTAGAAACTTAACCGAAACCCCAATCTTCAGTTTTGTACTGGCCAGCAAGGGAAACAGCAAGGACTGACATTTCTTCTTGTTCACTTTTGCACCTTTAAACCATCGCTCTCTAGTTTGTGGAAGCTTCGTAGCCTCTGCAATTTTATCTTCGTCAATGATAAACTTGAAATCTCCAAACTGTGCTACATTTTCCATCAAACTCAAAGCAAACTGTTTGGTAACCTCCACGTTATGGCCACTAAAGCTCTTGAAGAACTGCCCCCATCCAATCTTTTCAAATATCAGGGAAACTTTCTCATCGACTTCAACAAGCTCTGACCCTGAGATTTCAAAACGACTAAGCAGAGCCATGGCTTCGTCACTACTATCCTGATTACGAAATGAAATGAATGGAGTCGTGAAGAGGGAAGGGATAGGTACCCAAGTATAAGACATGATGCGAAATGTCAAATCCTCACATGCTTCATACCTGACAGAGATGAGGGTTCTAAGTTTGGCCATTTTAACCGAATTTAGAGATAATGAATACTGCAGCCAGTGTTTTGCTATGATAAATGCATGACTAGCCACGACTAACTATAACTCTTAAGCAATTCTTCATATCAAGGATCATTCGATTCATGAATCATAAATCAAGACATTAATTACATGTGATTTGTCATGATGAGCTTGTACAGCATCATAAAATGGAATGGTTATCAATCATATACAACATTAAATCCTGCTGATACAATTCCATTATTACATTCACAGCTATCAAAAAACGAAAGGTGTTAACCAAAATTTTATACCAACATAGCGATCCAAGTAACAGGTGTTATTTATCAGCCATATGAGTCATGTCTCTTCATAAAAATGGTCAATTGAAGATTTACTCCAGATTATACGTGAAAGGTGGTCGTGTTTATTAATATGACGATATGGTGTTTAAAAATAGTAAACCCTAATGTTTTTGCAATACAACTAACTAATGATCCGAATTAACACTTAAGCCATGTATATACATAAAGTCTCATTTTAAAATATAGTTTTAAAACTTTACAAAATTCCATCCATTAATATTCCAAATCAAATTTGATAGGATATAAAGCTATAAAACTATGACATATGAAGATTTCAAAATGATATTCATTTATTTGTTTTTTCACTAGCTATATATATACACAATTTTTACAAAATAATGATATGATATTAAGTTAGATATGGAATGTGAAATTTTAGGTCTAATAAGAATTTTAATTTAATAATTCACCTTTGTTCTAGGGATTATAAAAACTTATAATATCTTATCAATAACCAGCTTCAAACGAATTCGAAATGTGTTTTCTTTAAACACCAATTAGCATACTATCCTTTCAAATCTCTTAAATCAACATATATAATCAGGTAAATTAATTACTGATAGAATTATTATATATAAAATTTATGAAACTGACAGCTGCTAATTATCAAGTTTATGAAAAAAATTTCATCAACTTCTAATATGTCATTTGATTTTTCTACAATTGAGAGTACCTTCAGAATCGAGGATTCCGAAGGCCCTCTTTTATAATATTTAATAGGTAAATCATAAAAGAAAGCTGATCTCCCTTCATCTTAATGAAAAATGAAGGGGTTTTTGCTAACTTCCAACACAGCCCTAGTGAGTTATTGTCAAGTCAGGAATTAATATAAATAGAGAGTGAGTCTCTCTAGTTATCACACACTCACTCACACTCAGTTGTAGCGCATAGCTGAGGAAGAAGAAGCTATTGGGGCTAGAAAGAAAGAGGCTACTGCTATCGGGAGATCATCTTACTATTTTGGGGTTTTACTTTTGGTGTTGATTCTATCCCTGAGGAAGTTGTGGGTTTTTCTCCATTTATGGTTTCCCCGAGGAAAAACATTGTGTTCATTGTCTCTTGTGTTTGATTGTTGTTCTTGTTATTCTCTCAGTTAAAGATACTAATATAATGCTAGCTTAATGTTAAAAATATAACATTGTATCAGAGCTAACCTGAGAAGAAGACACTATGCAGCTGTGGGAACTAGGGCTTCCTACTTTTTGGATCTATCTCCACATATTTTCAGCAAAAGAAGGTTGGGCTGACACTCCTCCCTAGGGCGCATCTTTCTGTCTAAGTAGAATCTAATTCTAAGCATTTTTAGTTTTTGACCCAACATTGCTGCTGAAAATTAGGGCTTTCCGCAGAAGTGGAATTTTTGAATGAGCCCAGGCCTGGATTGATCTCCTCCTCAAAATCAAAGTTTAGAGATCAAGATCAAAGTATTTGGTTGGACAAAACTCAGGGAAAGTCAAACCCTAATCTGCTCCTGAACCAGCACTGTAGAAATTCAGCTCCAAATCCAAATCCGACATCTTGACCTGCTAAGATCTAAATATTTTGTATTTCCTTTTGAGGTTCTCAATTAAGATGTCTCATCCTACCAATATTTATGAAAAGCTTGAGGGAGCTGATAACTTTCGAGCCTGGAAGTATAGGATCTCCCTGGTACTGGAAGAAAATGAGTTGGACTCCTATATCAATGAGGAGGTTCTAGTTCTAGAGGGAGATGAGGCTAAGGCCTTACACAAGAAGAAGTTGGTTATGGATATGAGGATTATTGCTGATTCAATCAAGGATCACCTCATACCATAGGTGTCCTCCCTAAAGACACCTAAATCTATGTTTGATGCCCTAACCAAACTATTTGAAGGGAAGAACATAAACTAGAAGATGAATCTGAGAAACCAACTGAAGAATGTAAAGATCCAGAATGCAGAAACCATCCAATCTTACTTTACAAGGGTATCTCAGGTCAAGCAACAAATGGAAGCAGTAGATGAAGAAGTGGAGAATGTAGAGATTGTAATGACCACCTTGAATGGTCTCCCTAGATCATGGGACTCCTTTATTCAAGGAATCTATGCCAGAAAGAAGTTAGTCAAGTTCAACAGACTATGGGAAGAATTCTCTCAAGAAGAAGCTCGAATAGAATATTGAGAAGAAAAGATGGGAAGTGAAGATCAAGCTCTCATGGTACACTCCAAGAAAACCAGAAGAAATTCTCATCACCCCAAAGGTAAGCACTTTCATAACACTAGAAAATATTTGTCTAGAATCAGATGTTATACATGTGACGAGAAAGGACACTATGCTAGAGAATTTCCTAGAAACAAAAATGTCTCTCACAAGAAGAAGGGAAACAAGAGAAGACATCATGCTCATACTGCAGAGGATGATGAACCTTCCACAAAGAGAATATGACATGAAAGTGATGATTCCTCAAGTGATGAAGAATATGTTTTGATTTCTGCTCTCACGGGAAACATTACACATGGAAGCAATGATTGGCTCTTAGATAGTGGGGCTTCCAAACATATGACAGGATTCAAAGAATCATTTGTGAAACTATCAGAACATGAATCACCACACAAGGTGAAACTTGGAGATGACTACCAGTATCCAATAAAAGGTAGTGGGGAATCCTCCTATAAGCTAGACTCTGGAAAGTCTATGACAATGAAGGATGTATTGTTTGTACCAGGACTAAAGAAGAACCTCCTCTCCATATCTGCATTAGATGCAAAAGGCATGAGGATTGCATTTATAGATGGCTAAGTTATCATGTGGCCAAAGGGAAAGACTATTAATGATGCAGTAGTGATTGGGGAACAAGAGGGAGGTCTATACAAATTTAATGGCCATCCAGAACAAGCCTTGGTCCATGACACAGTAGATCCAAATGAACTTTGGCATAGAAGGCTTGCACATGTGCATTACAGAGCACTACCACTTGCAAGCAAAGCTGTTGAAGGTATTCTAGAAATTCAAGCAAAACATGATGGAGTCTGCAAAGGATGTGCAAAAGGAAAGAACACAAAGAAGACATTTCCAAGTAGCGAAAGTAAGGAAAAATGAATCTTGGAAATCATCCACTCCGATGTATGCAGTCCAATGTCATCAAGTTCATTAAGCGGGTATGTATACTATGTTTCTTTTATTGATGATTTTTCTAGGAAGACATGGATATACTTCATGAAGAACAAAGATGAATTTTTCAGCAAATTCAAGGAATCCAAAGCCTTGATTGAGAACCACACTGAAAATAAGATCACGACCTTTCGATCAGATAATGGCGGAGAATTCACATCAAATGAATTCAAAGAGTTATGCAAAGACTCAGGGATTAAGAGGGAGTTATCCACTCCATATAATACACAACAGAATAGGGGTGCAGAAAGGAAGAATAGAACTATCATGGAAGCTGCAAGAGCAATGCTTCATGATCAAGATATTCCCATGCATCTATGGGTAGAAGCTGCCAGAACAACGGTGTATGTATAGAACCGTAATCCACACAGAGTACTCGAGAGAAAGACACTTGAAGAAGTATTTTCTAGAAAGAAACCAGAAGTCAGCCATCTCAGAATATTCAGTTGTCCATTGTACATACACATTCCAAAAGAAAAGAGGAAAAAATTAGATCCTTCAGGAAAGAAGGGTATATTTGTAGGATACTCTGAAAGTTCGAAAGCTTACATAATATAATTCCCAGGATTAAAGAAGATCGACATCAGCAGGGATGTAACATTTTATGAAGACTCAGCCTACAACAAATCCAGAAAGAAGCCTGCTGAAGAACCTAAAGAAATAGAAGCACCCAGAATTCATGACACAGCCATGAACGAAGAAATTCAAGAAGAAGATCGAGAATTTGAAAAACCTCAAGAACTTGTAGAACCACCTCAGGAGAAGAATCCTCATAAGAGGAAACTTGCTTGGGTACGAGAAGCTATCCAAGGTGTAGAAAGATATGGGGCTCTAGAAGAGAATCATAGAGAAAGAAAGAGGACCAGGTCCTGCTCTGGGTATGTAGCATTATTATGTGATTTCATCAATAAAGAACCTTCTAACTATGAAGAAGAAACATAAAGGAAAGAATGGAAGGACTATGATCGAAGAGTATCAATCGATCATGAAGAATGATGTTTGGGATGTTGTCCCAAGACTAGAAGGGAAGTCGGTTGTAACTTCCAAATGGATCTACAAGATCAAGCATGCTACAGGCGACAGCATAGAGAAATATAAAGCAAGATTTATTGCTCGTGGCTTCTCCTAGAAAGAAGGAATAGATTATGAAGAAAAAATTTCACCTATAGCCAGATACACTTCCATCATATCAGTACTTGCTCTGGCTACAGTGATGAAATTGAAGATACACCAGATGGATGTCAAGACTGCCTTCTTGAATGGTGTATTGGAAGGGGAAGTGTATGTGGAGCAACCACTCGGTTTTGAGACACATGACAGGGAGACTCATGTGTGTAGATTGAAGAAAGCCCTGTACGGTTTGAAACAGGCACCTAGGACATGGTATGGCAGAATTGACAGATTTCTATCCAGTTTCGCAAGCAGATTCCAACCTTTACTACAAGTTTGAATATGGCAACCCAGTGATTCTCCTACTGTATGTAGATGATCTCTTTGTAACAGGTATGGATGGGTTGATTTCTAATATGAATAGGAAGCTTGTTGCTAAGTTCAAAATGAAGGACTTGGGTATGATGCATTATTTTATAGGCATGGAGGTGTGGCAGAATGCAGATGGAATTTCCCTGGGACAAGGGAAATATAGGGTAGATAACCTAAAGAGATTCGGGATGATGGACTGCAAGGCCATGACCACACCTATGCCATCAAACCCGAAGATATTGAGTGATGCTTCATCAGAAGCGGTTGATGCTACAATGTATCATCAAATGATTGGGTCCTTGATGTACCTGATGAACACAAGACTAGATATTTGCTTTGTTGTGAACACCTTGAGCCAATTCCTGACAGATCCGAGACATGTTCACTTGGTTGCTGCAAAGCATATTCTGAGGTACCTGAGGGGTACAGTTGATTATGGGCTCAAGTATGAGGAAAGTCAGAAGATTAACCTAGAAGGTTATGTTGATTCAGATTGGGCAGGAAGTGCGATTGATAGGAAGAGCACTTCAGGGTGTTGCTTTAGTATGGGATCGCGTGTGATATCTTGGTTTAGCAGGAAGCAGTCCTGTGTGGCACTGAGTACAGTTGAAGCAGAGTATATCGTTGCTTGTTTAGCTAGTTGTGAGGCAGTATGGATAAGGAAGCTAATATATGATTTATTTGATCTCCAGTTAGATGCTACTTGTATAGATTGCGACAACCATACTTGTGTGAAGTTGTCAGAGAACCCGGTGTTCCATGACAAGTCGAATCATATCGAGATCAAATATCACTATATCAGGGATATGGTGCAGAGAGGAGCAGTGAAACTCTAGTATGTTGTGACGGGCGAACAAATAGCTGATGTGTTGACAAAGCCATTGGCCAGAGTGAAGTTTGAATACTTTAGGAAGAAGCTTGGTGTTCTCCAGATCGAGGTTCCCTCCAAAGGGAAGTGATGAGTCCGTGAGCCATTCTGACATGGTGAGAGGATTGGTTTCTTCCATGGTCAAATGTAAGGGCTGAGCCATTCTGTCATGATGAGAGGATTGGTTCCTTCCATGTCAGATGTGAGTGCTGATCCATTCTGATGTGACTATAGGATTGGTTCCTACATGACCAGATATAAGTGCTAAATGCCATTCTTGGAATGGAGGCACCTGGTCAGTTACCAGGAAAGCTCAGTCTAAGACTGAGGGCCATTCTAATATGACTGTGGGATTTGTTCTCACATGATCAAATATGAGTGCATGGCCATTCTGACATGATTGAGGGTTGTGTTCCCACTTGATCATATATAATGGTTGATGCCATTCTCTAGGAGAATGGAGGCACCTGGTCAATTACCATGAAAGCTCGGTCTGGGACTGAGGGCCATTCTGATATGACTATGGGATGTGTTCTCACATGATCAGATATGAGTGCATGTCCATTCTGATGTGATTGAGGGATGTGTTCCCACTTGATCAGATATAAGGGTTGATTCCATTCTCTCGGAGAATGGAGGCACCTGGTCAGTTACCAGGAATCCTCAGCCTAGGGTTGGGATCCATTCTGATGTGATTGTGGGATTGGTTCCCACATGATCAGATGTAAGTGTAGAGCCTTTCCACAGATGATAGTAGGTGTTTCCTATCATGCTGGTGGATGTGAGTGATGTGCCTTTTCACAGATGGTAGTAGGTGTGTCCTACCATGTTGGTGATTGTAAGTGATGTGCCTTTCCACAGATGGTAGTAGGTGTGTCCTACCATGATGGTGGATGTAAGTTCTAAGCCTTTCCATATACAATAGTAGGTGTGTCCTATCATGCTGGTGGATGTGAGTGTTGTGCCTTTTCACATATGATAGTAGGTGTGTCCTATCATGCTCGTGAATGTAAGTGCTGGGCCTTTCTAACAGGGTTGTGGGATGTGTTCCCGCATGGTCAGATGTGAGTGCTAGGCATGCCTTTTTGACATGGTGTTGGATGTGTTCCTCTCATGGTCAGATGTAATTACTTGGTGGGCCATTCTGACTTAGGGTTAGATATAAGCGTTGAAGAAGACCTACATGGAGCCTAGGCCTACAACCAGCATGAAAAAGGGTTGCCTCTGTAGAACTTCCCGTGATGAGAAGAATCATCAAATAGCACCTGTGATGATGATCCAACAGTGATGATATAGATCCAGTGATGATCCAGATCCAGTGATGATGTTCCAGTGATGATCCAGATCCAGTGATGATGTTCCAGTGATGATCCAGATCCGAAGATGAAGATGACTTGAAGATGAATATAACTTGAAGATGAAGATGACATGAATATGAAGATGACTTGAAGATGACAAGGACTCAATGATGATCTAGATGATACAGATAAGAATACTTGTGCTGATAAATTGTGTCGAGAGAATACCTTCCTAGTTAAGACGGATGTTAATGTATTTGCCATCTATATTGCTTTCAGAAATAAATAAATATTTACAAACTATAGTACAAAATTTACCTTTCTCTTTAGGACAAGTAGTGTTTTAAAAATATTCCAGTAAAAATGCCACTATCTAGCAAAACCCCATTTTGATACTTCAGAATAAATGCATTCTCTCCTCTGTGACCTGCAATAACATAAGGACCTACCCACATTTTGTCAAATTTTCCATGCTTATCTTCCCTAGGAGCATCCCATTTTAATACCAGGTCATCAATTTGGAACTCTTCTTCTTTCACCCTTATATCAAAGGTGTTTTTCTTTTTTTCTTGATGTATCTGCACTTTATCATAAGCTTTATTTATTTTCTCATCCAATTCGATAATTTGGTTTATTCTTCTCTACATATGGTTCGACTCGTCTTGTTGTTCCTAAAACAATTTCACAAACTGATACACCCAATGATGTTGGAAAAATGGCCTCAGTTCCATATACCAATTGAAAAGGAGACATTCCAATTGCCCTTTTAGTGCTAATTCTATCAGCCCACAAAGCATACTTAAGCTTGGTGTGCCAAGATCTTTTGTTATCTTCTAATAACTTCTTGATGATTCTTACCAGAATATTATTAGAGGATTCCGCCAATCTGTTTCCTTGTGGATAGTAAGCAGTTGAATGATTTAGACTGATATGATATTTATGACAAAAATTAATCATTTTTTTGGACTTAAAAGTTGCTGCATTATCAATCATAATTATTCTGGGACAACCAAACCTAGCCAATATATTTTCTTCAAGAAAATCCATGATCACTGTCTCAGTAGCTCTCCTAGTAGGTATTGCTTCAATCCACTTCGTGAAATAGTCTGTAGCTATTAAAATCCACTTATGTTGTCCTAAGGAATTTGGGTTTATTTCTCCAATAAAATACAAACCCCACTGCTGAAAAGGAGCTTCTACTATTATTAGATTAAGAGGAAGTGGAATCACTTTTCTCTTACCATCAAAAATCTAGCATTGGTGACATGTATTAATCTCTTTGTACACGTCTGAAAACAAAGATGGCCAATAAAAACTGGCTCTCAAAATTTTGTTTGTTGTCACTTTCCAAGAGTGGTGTCCCCCACAATATCCTTTCTAAAATTCCTTAACTATTTTATGGGCTTCATTTTCCAAAAGAAAATTAAGTAACACACCCCCAGGATCCTTCCAATAAATATATTGATTTAAAATACAAAATTTAGCAGCTTTCAACTTCACAGATCTTTCTCTAGTTTTACTTAATCCTGCATGAGTTTGTAAGTTTTGTAGAACATGAACAATATCAGAATACCATGAACATGTAGTGAAATAAATCATCACCTCCACCCCTATGTCCAACTGATTAGATTGACTGGATAAGAAATTAAGTTGTAAAGATTCACAATTTGAATCTGTCAACATTTTTGCAAGTCCTTGCCCTTTAATCAACTTGGTGGGTCTAATTTCTATATCATACTCCAATAATGTTTCTATCCATTTCACTCTTCTTCCTTTTGGATCAGGCTGTGTAAGAATTCCTTTTACTACACTAGTAGGAACATTAGCAATTATATGTGAATGAAGAATATATACCCTGAAATCTTTCAAAGCCTTAACCAAAGTGTACACATGTTTCTCCATAATGTAATATTTTCCTTCCCCGTCTCTCAACATCTTACTAAAAAAGGCTATAGGTTGCTCCATATTCTCATTATTCTTCTGTAGAAAGACTGCGGCAATAGTATGTTCTGACACATATGAAAATATTAGGAAATCTTTATTGAAATTTGGACTCACCAGCACAGGAGCTTCTGAAATAGTTTGTTTAATTTCTTTAAAATATTTCTTAGCCTCTGATGTCCAGTTTATTTCATGACCCTTTCTCAACATATTAGTGATATTCATTAGTATTTCAACAAAGCTGGGAATAAATCTTCTCAAGAAATTTACCTACCCAAGGAATGATTATATTTCCTTTTTGCTTCTTGGTTCTCCCACCTTCAAAATTGCACTGACTCTATTCGGATCAATCTTTATTCGATCCTTTGAGATAATGTGACCCAATAACTTCCATTCTTCTAATGCAAAATTTGGATTCAATGATATACCAAATTTTCTGCATTTTATAAAGACTTTTTACAAATGGTGAATATGCTCCCTATCAGATTTTGAATATACAGTGATATCATCCATATAAATTACCACAAATTTGCATATTTCTCCTACAAAAGCAATATCCATGGCATGCTGGAAAGTAGCCCCTGCATTCATCAAACTGAAAGGCATCTTCGCATACATAAAAGTGCCCCATGGTGTGGTAAAAGCAGTATTTTCTTGATCTTCAGGTAACACTTTGATCTAATTGTATCCTGAAAAACCATCCATGGTTGAAATTCTTTCGGATCCGACCACTTTCTGCAAAATATGATCCATCTTTGGCAAGGGATAATTATCTTTCATTGAGACTTTATTCAAATTCGTGAAATATATACAAATCCTTATTTCTCCGTTTTTCTTTTTGACAAGAACCAAATTAGCAACCGGCCACCTTGAAAATATCAAGGTCACGATAATTTTGGCATCAAACAATTTTTTGATCTCTTTCTCAATAACCGGAAACAGTTTTGGATTTATCCTTCTAAGTTTATGTTTGAAAGGTTTTTCTCCAGGTTTGATTGGAATAGTATGTTGTATTATTCAAGTATCATATTCTTTGAGATCCTCATAACTCTAGGTGAATACATCAATATATTTCTTCATCAAGTTCACGTACTCTTCTTTCTCTTTGGCAAGCATATTTTTAGACAGCTTCACAATCATTGGATTTTCTTCAGTGCCAATATTTTTATCCTCAACACCATTGTCAGCAGGTTTCACTTTTGGATCTTTTGCAACATCATTTTAATAAAAAATATTGTCTAAGGGAATCAAACCTCTTGGGATAAAATTTCTTTTCAATTGAATGATATCCTTTCCCCCTAGAGTTCCCTTTAATTTTTCAATATTAATCATTTCTTCTTCACTTTCTTCAGCATCTTAGAAATTTTCACAATTATCATTTTCACCATCAATATGAGTATTTACAAATTCACCAAATAATTCTAAAAAAAAAATTATTTGCATATCATCTTCAAATATGTAATATCCCAAACTAATATTTTCTTGTTTATGTGTATATTGTAGATGGCTAATAGACTTACTCCTTAATCAAATAGGAAACCAAACCTCGAACTTTGCATGCATGCAGTTGCATGCAAATATGTGCCCTACAAAAATACTAAGATGCTATAAAATAGGAGAAATCAATGCATGTACATACCAGTATATAGATCAGGTGATGGTGAAGAGACTGGTCCCAGCATGCAAGGATTCTATCGGGGGAATAAGGAGATACAGCAAATCTTCCTCCACGGGCAAATGCACCCTCCTCTCAAACTATATAAGCTCCAGAATAATAAATAATCTGCTGCTAGAAGCCCGAATGATGTGCACTAGGGTTATAATACCCCTTTGATGATGATGGAGGCAGCATGAAGAAGTTCTAAACCATGTAGGTAGGAAAACGAATTGCTTTTTCTCTAATCACGGTGAAACGGTGTGACGGTGAAACCCTCTAGCTGGATGAATAATCAACCTCCCAGAATAACTGCTAAATGTAACCTGATGATGAACTAGTGCTGAACCTGGATGATCCAACCTGATGATAAACTAGGGCAGATAGATTTCACTACCGAAATACACCAGTTAGTTGAGCATGCACTCAACCCCAACTTAGCTGGCCAAGCTCTCCAATTTGACTCCACAAATCAATTATCACATAAGTGACTTCTCCATTCACTTTATCTTTCTTTTATAACTCTCAACTATGAAAACCCTAACTTTTGACCTAATTAGGTCACTTTATCTTCTAATTTGCAGTTGACTTGCATGCATGCGTATGGAGACTTAACCAGGTGCATGCATCATTAAATAATGCGTAGATGTCATGCATATAGGTGGCCTTTGGCTCTAGTGTCCCTCTCCGACCCAATGGTGATATAATATTGATGCCCTAGATCTTCTATATATGGCATCAGTCTTCGGCTGATTCCTTGACTGTCAGCTCGAACCTATAGGAATCACATAGGTTAGCGGGTTGGTCCTCAATTCCTAAGCAGAAGAGGACATTACAGTCCTCCCCGCTCAAATTCGCTTGTCCTCAAGTAACTGTAAAGCTAGGTGCTGTAATATCTGTTCTGCCTCCCAAGTAGCCTCCTCTATAGGCAGATCTTTCCACTGAACTAGGTAATCTTTGATGCTTTTGTTCCTCAGTTTTCGCTCTTGCACCTCTAAAATGCGCTCTGGAATCAGAACCAATTTCCCCTCGTCATCAAGGGGAGGCAGCTCAGAATATGTAACAATTTTTTGACCAACCACCTTCTTGAGATTGGAGACATGAAATACGTTGTGAATCTTGCTCTGTGGGGGTAGTTCTAGCTCATATGCCACCTCTCCGACCTTCTGAATTATCTTGTATGGACCATAGAAAAGAGGTTGGATTTTTTCTTCTCCTTTATTTTTAAGAGATAACTGTCAGTAAGGCTAGAGGTGTAAATAAACGAAGTCTCCCACCTCAAAACTGCGCTCAACTCTGTGCCTGTTTGCATATATCTTCTGTTGATTCTTAGTAGCCTGTATGTTCTCCTTGAGTATCTTGAGGATATCTTGACCCTCCTGAATCCACTCCTTGGCCTTGGGGGCCCTGGTATCACCAAATATCCGGTCTACAAAAGTGGAAGCATCATACCCATAAAGGGCTCGTAAAGGGGTTATCCTAATGGTCATATGGCAGGTGGTGTTGTAACAATGTTCACCTAAGTGTAACCATTTGATCCATGTCCTCTGCTGACCTGATACGTAATTTCTCAAGTATCCCTCAATCCATTTATTAAAAATCGATGTCTTCCCATCACTCTGCGGATGATAACTTGTGCTCATGGCTAACTCGGTCCCCACTAACCGAAAAATCTCTTGCCAAAAGGCTCCTGTGAATTTGATGTCCCTGTCACTGACAATGGTCTTGGGTAACCCATGGAGTCTAAATACCTCTCTGAAAAATAGTTCTCCTACCTATGCTACTAAATAATATGATGATATGGCAAAGAAGTGAGCAAAATTATTCAATCTGTCCACTACTACGTACAAGCAGTCTCTGCCTTGGACCTTGGGCAACCCAGTAATGAAGTCCATAGAAATGCTCTCCCATTTCTGCTTGGGAATAGGTAAGGGATGTAGTAAACCAGCCGGGTGGATGTGCTCTATTTTGTTTTTTGGCACAAGATGCACTCCCTCACATGTTTTATCACATATTTCTTGAGGCCCTTCCATGAGAACCTTTCTCTAATCTATCTGTAGGTCTTGAGAAACCCCTGATGCCCTGCTAATGGTGAATCATGTGATGCCTGTAATATTTTCTTCTTGAGGGGAGACTCTGGAACCAAGAAGATTCTATTTTTGTAGTATATGATATCATCAATGACCCTGTACCTATCATCCTGAATCTGTCCATCCAATAGCTCGCAAGAAAACTTATCTTTAGAGTACTCAACCAAAAGATGAAACCTCCAATATAATGAGATGCTCATAAGGGATAAAGTAGCTGGTCATCTAGAAAGTGCATCGGCCACTACATTACTCTTCCCCTTTACGTACTGAATCTCAAAGTCATAAGCCTAAATTTTACTTACCCATTTATGTTGTCTCTCGTTTAGCTCTTTCTGCTCTAGGAAATATTTCAGGTTGTTGTGATCTGTCTTAACCTTGAACCTGGCACCTACTAAGTACTGCCTGAACTTGGTTAGCGCATGGAGGATATCTAACATCTCTTTGTCATATATCAAATAGTGGCGCTCATAGTCTTTGAGCTTCCTACTCTCAAATGCAATGGGGTGGTTGTTTTGCATCAAAACTGCCCCAATTCCCTCTCTTGAAGCATCACATTCTAACACAAAGGATTGAGAAAAGTCTGGTAAAGCTAATACTGGGCATCAACTCATTACCTCCTTCATTTTCTCGAATGTTTGTTGTGCTACCTCTGACCAACTAAATGCTCCCTTCTTAGTAAGATCTGTGAGGGGTGCGGTCATCTGTGAGAATCCGCTGACATACCTCCTGTAGTAGGTGCAAAGGCCCAAAAAGGCCCTCAGTTCTATCACATTTTTAGGTGTAGGCCAATCCAAAATTGCTCGAATCTTCTCTAAGTGTACCTGGACCCCGTTGGCCCCTATCACATGTCCTAAGGACAACATCTCCTGCATGTCGAACTCACACTTAGACATTTTGGCATATAGTGACTGCTCCTATAGAATACCAAGTACTTCATCAAGATGTCTCAAATGTTCTTCCCAATTCTGATTGTATATCAATATGTCATCGAAGAATACTAGAATATATTTACACAGCTGTGTCCTGAAGATATGGTTCATGCATGATTGGAAATTAGCTGGTGCATTAGTGAGCCCAAATGGCATCACTAGAAACTCATAATGTCCATAGTGGCAACGGAAAGCGGTCTTTGGAACATCCTATTCCCTGACCCGAATCTGATGGTACCCTGAGCGGAGATCAATTTTGAAAAAGTACTTTCCCCCCTGTAGTTCATCCATTAACTCATCAATCCTATGGATGGGATACCTATTCTTTATGGTCTTCTTATTGAGTGCCCTGTAATCAATCCACATGCGTAAGGTTCCATCCTTTTTCTTCACTAGCACTACTGAAGATGCAAAGGGACTGGAGCTAGGTTTGATGTATCCCAGCTTGAGTAGTTTCTTTATTGTACTCTTGATCTCATCTTTATACCTCTTGGGATGTCTATAAGGAGTGGTGATAACTGCTTGGGTCCCCTCCTCTAACTCAATAATGTGCTCAAATCCCCTATCTAGAGGTCGACCTGCTGGAAGGTCTCTGAATACTACCTTGTGCTTTTGTAGTAAAGCCTCTATATTTGCTGGATGTTGTGTGGCCTCATCTACTGGTTTCCTTAAGGTAACCATACACTATGAAACCCACTCAATATCTCCATGCTGGAGTACTACCTCCATCCTGTGTGATGTCACTACTGTGGGAGGATAGGTATTCATCCCTCTCAATACCACCTTCTGTCCTTTTGCTCCTGTAAACTCCATCTCCATGGTCTGGTAATTTGTGGAATACTTCCCCATGGAATACAGCCACTGAACTCCTAGTACCACATTCATGTTAGGTACATCTACCACATAGAATGTCTCTATCACTATATAATTCCCAAGCATTACCTTTAATTTAGGAATCCTCTGACTACACTCCATGGTGTGACCTGCTACTGCTACCGAAAACCCATCAAATATCTCAGTCTAAATGTCTCTCTTTTTAACCCATGCAGCATCAATAAAGTTGTGGGACGCCCCACCATCTATTAGTACTCCCACTCTATGGCCCTCTATGGTACCTCTGATCCGAAGAGTGTGGAATCTAGGAACCCCTGTCATGGTAGAAATGGTACCTCCTAAGGCCTGTCCCTCAGCAACTATCTTTGTGGTCTCTCCCTACTCTTGATCCTGGTAATCCTCATCCACCTCACTATCGGAATAAGCCTATATGTAGTAGGCCTTTCCTTTTCCTGAACATCTGTTACCTGGTATCCATGGTTCCTGGCAAGTGAAACATAACTTTTTTCTTCTAAGGTCATGTCGGGTATCATTGTCCATCCATTCTTTCTTGGGCCATGGTTTCCTTTCTTTATATTTAATAGGAACATTGGTCCTAGGAGGAAACCTATTTTTGGGCACTACATCCTGCAAGTCTCTAGTCTGTCTGATGACATGTGCTAGGGTGGTGGGCCTATAAGACTTGACCCATCCCTATAAGGGTTCAGTGAGAGCCTTAGTGAACAACATAATCAACCTTCTCTCTAATATATCTATGACCATGACTGCTATCCTCTGAAACTCAGAAATAAAAGCATCTGCACTCCCTATCTACTTGAGCTATGCCAGCTCCCTAAATTGTACCTCTGGATCCTTCTAATCAAACCGCTCAATGAGCCTCTGTGTAAAATATGTGTATGAGGTGATGGTGTTGTGACCCAGTGTCACTAACCCATGTTACCACCACTCATGTGCTTCTCCATCCAAATGCAAAGTAGCCAATTTAATGACATATGTCTCAATCATGGGGTTGAGCTGGAAGTATGTATCCAACTTCTACACCCAATTCCTAGCTAGGCCACCCCGGGTGCCCTCAAAGGTAGGGATAGTCAGTTTCCCTACGGTTCACTGTAACTCATAGTTCTAGGCGAATGGCCTATTGTAATCTTTGGGTTTGTTCTTACTTTTAAAGTGGCAAAAGTTAGTGAAGGTCATGGCTGAATGGAAGTCCTCTCCTAAAGCCTTATATTCTCTCAAATAGGCACTCATGGGTTCTTTTGGTTCTGCTTGTGCTAGAGGCACTGCAGCTAGACTATCTAAGAATTGAGGCATGATATGTCAGAAAGGCTTGTATATATGGGGATGGCTCAGCATGTTGGTATGTAAGTGCTCCCTACTACTGCTGGTGGATACCCTATCACTGTTGGGAAATAAGGGACTGTGTGGGGTGGGCCCATTCTTCTTAGTCATTTTCCTGAAGGTGCTCATCATTTCTTTTTGCCCAGTGGTGAGTTCTTTTATGGCTGATATGAGACTATTGAAAGCTATTTTATCATCATCGGCCATTGTTTCTTTACCTTTTTCAAACTAATACTCTTTGTTCCCGAAATCTATGTCCTGTAACTCCTCTTCTATGTCTCTATACCTCTGTCTCCTGTCAGTAATGTTGTATGGGTCTCCTGGATTCATTTATAATTTTTGCATGCCCAAAGATGGCAAGGAAAATAGCTCTGATACCACTGTAATATCCCAAATTGATATTTTCATGTTTATGTGTATACTGTAGTTGGCTAATAGACTTACTCCTTAATCAAATAGGAAAGCAAACCCTGAAATTTGCATGCATGCAGTTGAATGCAAATATGTGCCCTAGAAAAATACTGAGATGCTATAAAATAGGAGAAATCAATGCATGTACATACCAGTGTATAGATCAGTTGATGGTAAAGAGACTGGTCCCAGCATGCAAGGATTCTGCTGGAGGAATAAGGAGATACACCAAATCGTCCTCCACAGGTGAATGTGCCCTCCTCTCAAACTATATAAGCTCCAGAATAATAAATAAGTTGCTGCTGGAAACCCGGATGATGTGCACTAGGGTTATAATACCCCTCTGATGATGATGGAGGCAGCATGCAGAATTTTTGAACCCTGTAGGTAGGAAAACGAATTGCTTTGTCTCTAATCACGGTGACATGGTGTGACGGTGAAACCCTCTGGCTGGATGAATAATCAACCTCCCTAAATAACTACTGAATGTAACCTGATGATGAACTAGTTCTGAACTTGGATGATAAAACTTGATGATGAACTAGGGCAGATAGATTTCGCTACCGAAATACACCAGTTAGCTGAGCATGTGCTCAACCCCAACTTAGCTCATCGAGCTCTATAATTTGACTCCACAAATCAATTATCACATAAGTGACTTCTCCATTCACTTTATCTTTCTTTTATAACTCTCAACTGTGAAAACCATAACTTTTGACCTAATTAGGTCACTTTATCTTCTAATTTGTAGTTGACTTGCATGCATGTGCATGGAGGCTTAATTGGGTGCATGCATCATTAAATAATGCCCGAATGTCATGCATGCAGGTGGCCTTTCGCTCTAGTGGCCCTCTTCGACCCAATGGTGATATAATATTGATGCCCTAGATCTTCTATATATGGCATCAGTCTTCGGCTGATTCCTTGACAATTAGTACCTGCTCGAACCTATAGTAATCACATAGGTTAGCGGGTTGGTCGTCAATGCCTAAGTAGAAGAGGACATTACAAAATACCTGCCAATATTAGAATTATCAGGTATGGACTGTCTTACAATGTCCACCTGGTATTCTCTTTTACCAGCATTTGGAGTTTTAAATTTACCAGTAGCAACTGCCAAAGAATCAGCTACTGTGTTTTCATATCTAGGAACCACCTTAATTGCATGTTCTATAAAATAGTTACCAAACATGTCCCATACTTCATTTTTATAAGCCTGCATCCGAGGATGTCTAGTTTGATAACTATCATTCACCTGGTTTATTACAAGCTCTAAATCTTCGAAAACTCGTATCCTTTGTGGTCCCAAATCTTTCAATGCATGCAACCCAAGTAACAAAGCTTCATACTCAGCTACATTATTTTTTCATTCAAATGTTAATTTATATGATAAATATTTAAAATCCCTGATAAGAGAAATTATGTATACACTAGCACCAGCACCAACTTTTGCCACAGACCCATCAATCTAGATGGTCCACAATCCTTATTTTTTCTATTTCTTTTCCAAAGCATCTTTCTACGTTACTCCTTCTTCATTCTTTTCATATTTACTTTGCAATGAAGACTCTAGATCACATGGAACGGTATCATTAAATAAAATAAAAGATTCCAAATCAGTATTAATGGAATATATATGATGAATGTCCGGTCTATCTTGGTTGCTTACTACATAAGGTGTTCTATTCTCACTGTATAACCTTCTACTCCCATTTTGGACAGGAATAGTGGTGTATGACATGTCCATTTGTAAACTACCCTTTAACTTTGAAGTCCACGATCTTGATAATAATACTCCAAATTTTGGTGGGATATCTGCTACAACAACATCCATCACCGTTGTTTTGGCTGGAAATTTATTTAAAGACACCACCATATCTTTAATCAAACCAAGACACTTCACCCTCCTAGAATCAAAGGAATACAAATATTTATATGGCCTCGTAATATCCAACCCCAAACTTTCTACCACTCCTTTAGGCATTAAATTATGTGATGCACCTAATTCTAACATGGCATTGTGTACAACCATATCATGCACATTCAAACTCAAATAAAATAGAGGAACCTCTTCATCATCCATATTTTCAACCTTTGGCCCAAATGAAATAGTATGATTATCATCTGTCAATTCTAAAATGTCTAATTGAAATTCTCCTTGACCCTTAACCATTCTTTTTATCGTATCCCTGTGTTCATTATTCCTCAACAACTCATTAAAAGGAATAGAAATCTTCAACTTTGAAAGTTCATTCTGCATATTGAAAATAGAAATAACTTTCTCTACATCCGTTGGTGCCGTTTGTTTCATTTCTTTTGTTTTTTCTTGTTTTATTCTCAACTTCTTTATTCACAACAGGATCTTTTTGTATTTCATTTCCTTTTTATGTTTTTAATGAACTAGTGGAAGGCTAGTTTGAATTTGGCCTCCCTTTATTTACAGTAACATCTCTGTTTCTCAACCTAATATTCCTTTGTACATCATCCATAGCATGTAAATAACATCTCTCATACTGCTCTGATTCCTTCTCAAAATCATTATTACAATCTTCATGTGCAAACATATGTTGTTCTTCCTCAGTGAGGTATATCTCGGAATCCAATTGCCCGAAAAGATGAATTTCATTTTCAGCAGGTTCTTCTTCATCTCCAACATAATTCTCAGGGAAAGGTGGTCGAATCTGTTGTTCCTCTTGGTTCCTTGGATTTCTCATACCTCTCTGCCTATTTTGTGGAGGTATAGGAGGATTTGGCCTTCTGAAATTTGGATTTCTGATTTGAGGCTCATTCTGTTCTCTGTTAAATGATCTACTGTCTATAGTAAATATATCCATCAACTTCTCCATTGTTTTTAACATCATTTCAAATTTAATATCATTGGTAGAAGAAGAAGTAGAAGGCATGTTCTCTTCTCTAATTTTCTTCCTATCAATATCTCTTTGTTTCATCTTTCCACTTGCCATCATATTTACTTCAACTTCTAAAGCATCTGTGAACATAGCAACAAGACTCACTGAATTTCTTTCCCTTAATGAAAATGCAAATTCATTGTCAAAGGCCTCAGCATAATGAAGTTTAGTAGCAGCTACAAAAGGATTTATATCATCTGGGATGGACTCTCATAAACCTGCTTGAAAATTCATGAACAGATTCAAACCCTCCTTTCTTAAGATTATTGTATTGGGAAAGAAGCTGTAAAGGGATTTGTTTATCATCCCATCTTTCTAAAAATGCATTTTGCAAAGCTTGAAATGTCAAAATTGATGCAACTAACAAATCTTTAAACCATTTCTTTGCTTCCCCTGATAGGCTTTGAGCAAACAACCTCATTTTAACATCTACATAATAAACTTCCTCCAAGTCAATAAAATCTTCAAATTTCGCCACATGTTGTTTTGATGTTATACCTCCCTCTCCATCAAATATAGAAATTCTCTGGGAATAGTTTTGGGGAAGGTCATGCAATACAACAAGCAAACGTAAAGGAGCAAATATGGCTGCCATTGGTCTAGGTGGATTTGGACGAACTGAGGAAGTTTGAATGGTTTGAACAATAGGTATTTCTTCAAATTTCGCAGACTGTTGAAGATCTCACCAAAGAGAATCAAGTAAATAGGATTCTAATCTACGAGGGTTGAATTCAATATTTTTAAGATCATACTCTTATTTAGATTTCAACAAACCCTTTTCAACATTAATTTCCCATTCTTGATCAAGTGTGCTATGAAAATATTGATAAGACGATGCACCAAATAGAGAAATATCTTCTTTTTTTTTGCCTCTTTTTCTAAATAAGTTTTCTGGATCTTCCAAACTTCGTAAAACTTCAGTATCAGAATTACCTCGTGTATGTATATTCAAAGCCAGGATGTCTACTGAAATATTGATATAATTTAAACTGGAATCACCAGGGAAAATGTACAACCTTCTTCACTCACAAAAATTTATGTTTTCCCATAGAAATCCTTTTCTTGATTCGTTATAAAGTTTGTCGTTCTTCCTAGGGATGATTTGCACCTTCGTTCCTATGCAAAAACACCAATTTTTTATCACTCAAAATATACCTAAGGTTGTGAAACACAATCTCAAGGTAACAAAAAAACAACTTTTAGAAAGAAACTGGCTTTTCTTTCCAGAGAGGGATCTCTCAAATACAGATTTAACAAGGCCATATATATGAATCAATAGTTTTAAGTTATGTAGATGGTTGAAATAAAACATATAACCATTGGGATATGGAGTCAAAACAGATGAAGATAATACAAAGCTTCCTACTCAGAATCTCAACAAAGGCAAGATAATTATTTAGCTACAGTCATTCATTGATTTTCAAGCGATAGGAAAGAAACATGAACAGTTCATTAATATAGAGCATCAACGGATGAATTCCATATCAACTTTAAAAGAAATATTTGTGGATATATGAAACAATAGCTAGAGCATAACATGTATGAATTCTAAAACTATTATACACTGCATTCAGACATGAAAGAAAATAAAATGGAAGGTAAACACTTAGAAAACATTTCACATGGAAAGAAAGCACAGACTATAACATAAACAATATATGAATATTTAAATATAAACTAGCGTTCAGCTCTATAATTTCATTTAAAAAGGTTCTCACAAAACATAAGTCCAATATTTCGGGTTCCAACCCCTGATACATCAGTAATATTCAAATATATGCACAATAGTTTCTTCCAAGTACGTCAGAAAACCAACTAACTGTTAATCATAAGTTCTTGTAACTATTTTCCTAATAACTAGGAATAATAATTACATGCTTTGTTTGAAATAACAATTTTTTCTGATTATAGAAAATCCACAACTGCAAGGTACCACAAACAATCAACTTCCTGAAACTGCAACACCTGTCCTTATGAATGTAATATGTATTTGGTTTTCCCAAATTTATCCACAATTTTCCATTGTTCTACATTCGTAACATTGTACTTCGTCATTTCTCTTATCGACACTTCTAAATCCACATAGGATTCATAAGACACAGCTGGTAATCCTTTTTAATGACTAAAAACTGGTCCAATATTTCAAAATCTTCGGTCAACTTTTCAACAATAACCTTTCTTGTTAATCCTTTGAATAAATCCTCAAACTTATAATGATCCATGCGATTATGCACCAATAGGCTATGATACTGTTCCTGAGAAAATAGTCATCCTTTGTCATCTCAAAAAGAAGGGAGATCGTCATCAAATAAATTTTGAAAATCTCCCCTGAAATGTTTGATTTGAGAAGACATTTGATTTACTTTATCCTGCACAACTTTCATAAGTTGATTTTTATTAATAAACTTCTTCACCCATAATATAATAGCTACCCTATCTTTGATCCCAATATCCTGTAGATTTTGATATGTCAGAGAATTTAAAAAATTAACAGCATTATGAGCAGTATTCAGAGATTTCTTTTCCATGGTTTCATTTGCTAATTTTAATCTCTGAGCATCCAAATTTACTAATGCACTTTCATCACCGATAAAATTTAAATAATGTCTGAATTTGGTGATTTTTACAGACAAGGTATCCCAGATCAAATGTTTAGCTCCCTGTAAAGGAGCTTTTGCTATGTTTCTCTCTTTCAGTTCATTGAAATTTTTTTGTAATTGGCTCTTTGCATTCCAAGATTTATTCTTTTCTTCAATACTCTTAGCCAATTCCAACTTAATCTTTTCATTCTTGTCCTTTAACCCTTTAATATCCACTTCCTTCAAACTTACCTGAGATGTGGGAACTAGCAAAGCATCTGCAGAAAATTTATTTAATGGTTTTTCAACATTAACAAGGGGTTCATCTGTATCAACGAAATGTTGATTCCTCAATTCCTCCATAACCTATTTTTCTTCATTTTGACTTTTATTCAACCTTGTCATCTGAGTTATCAACTCAGCCTTTTCTGTTTCCCACTTGTCCTTCTCCTCCTGCATCTTCAATAATTTCCCTTTGTAATCCATCATTTCCTGGTAGACCTTTTCTTTTTCTTCTTGTATTGCAATCAACTCTGAAGATTGAACATGTTGAGTGTTAGGGACCTTGAGCTTCTTTTTCAACACTTGAATAGTATTATCTTTCTCTTCCAGAAGCTTGTTTGTTGCTTGCACATTGTTTGGTTCAGTCCCTAAGCTTATGATATCTCCCTGTAGATTATTTATTTGAATCAAATTGGCTTTACTTTCAACTTTCTCATGTTTTAATTGAACTTCCATTTTATCCACAAGATATTGCAATCTAGTAACTTTCACAGTTGCATGTAGCAAATCAGAATAAATGACATCTCCAGTTTGTTTGTGGAGATGTATTTTATCGTGGACACTAATTTTATCCAGCTTCACCTCCATCTCAGACACCTTCTTATCACTCACCATATCAAATTTCAGGGTATTTCTCTCTGCATCCCGAGTAGAAATCAATGTTTTTTTTTATTAATTAATTTTCTAACTCGAGGAAGCATATTTTTAGTTTCTTCCAATGACTGCATTTCTTTATTAGCATAACTCAACATCAGCTCTGTCCTATATTTGTAACGAGAACTAGATTATGTTTTACCTTCATCTCCAAAAGAATATTGTTGCATTTGCACAGAATTTTTCTGAAACAAAACCATTTTCTTTAAGTCTTCTGAAACGGTTAGCTCATTCTGAGGATGCATTTTGATTTTTTATTGGAAGTTTCTTCATCCACCTCCATTCCATCTACTTCAGAAAGAGTCATTTTATTAGTAACACCGGAACTAACAAGCATTTGAAATGGTAAAGCCAATTTATCCCTTTTATAATCATTAGCTTTTGTCATCCCTTCTTTCATAACTTTTGTATCTTCTTCAAAATTAGACAGATTAGCCATTTTATCTAACCCCTCAATAACTTGATGATCAAATGGTTTTTTTTTGTTCAATTTCTTTCTCCGAGAAATAATCTGATGCGGGTCATAATTCACTTTTCTTCTTTTTGAAAGTCCATAAATTCCAATAATTTTTCAATCACCAATAGAGCACTTTTATTCTTGAAAATTAAAGGACCAACCGTTAAAAGGGAATTTTACAACATAATATTTTTTTAAATGCTCCGAAGTGTTACTCCTCTGCACACAACCTTTGTCTCATGAACTCTAATGAAAATACTCTTTACATTAAAAAGGAAGGCAACCTATATGGTTCTCCAGTGAACCCATACACTCTTATAACAGTAAATTCCTTGTGTAAAAACCAATCTCATATTCTGTCTTCTGAAGAAGATTGCAACATGACTCTCATGTCTTCCAATACCCTAGGTAAGACATCATCAAAAATAATTTTATATACCTCAGCCATGATCGTATTCACAAACTCGAACATGCTGATCTTCTTTGGAAGGTCTGAAGAAAACATGGTAAATAAAAACTGTAACTTTGACACATTCGAACACAATAACATGTTCAACAAATATGACTGGTATCTGAAAAAACTAACCTTGGAAAACTCAACTAACTGGGTATGGATTGCTTCAGCCAAAAACTCATCAAGATTGAAACAACGGACTAAATTGGATTCATGGTCAGACGAAACTATACTCAGCAAAAAACCCAAAATGAATTCGCTCACATGCTTATAATTATCCAGACCCAAAACCTGACTAACCATTGACATGACCAACTTGACCTCATCTCTGAAAATAAGGACATTGTATGGAAAAAATAAACCTTCTAATGACTGACTAACTTTTAAAATACTGGACAATAACTGACATCTAATTTCAGTTTCGCAATTTTTGTACAACTCAATCAGGACTTGTTCATTGAAAGACTCAGGATTTACAAGAAAATTATCAGGGAGACTCAACACTTTGCGAACAGATTTCCCGTCAATTATATAGAGAATTTTGGAAGTTGTACGGCTCATAATAACCCTTTCGGAAGATGAATAATTGTTTGCACACCATCCGACGAATTTTGGGAAAGGTAGGGTTTGTTCGACAACAAAGTAATATAGGAAATAATTGCAGACATTTTAGATATCATTTCCCTGTAACTTATGTTGCCATAAACGCTCCTTTGAGACAAATACACTACATACTGACAGAATAGGGTCAAAAACATTCCTTTCTCTATCAATAACTACTTCTTCTCTTTCATCCAGAACCCTGCACAATACCCCTGAACTTTGCTCTTTCTCCATAACAAACAACGCCACAAGTCTTCAACAAGAATCTCAAAATTTAGGCTTACCTTGTAACTATCAGATATGTAAGAATTGACTTTCAGAAAATGATGGCGCACTGTCTCTTCTTCTTTTCACCAGCAATGTGCAAACAAAAATAACTTTACCTTGGTCAACTCACTTTTATACGACGAATAATGGTTCCGGGACCTCCAACAAGTTATTTTTCCTTTACCACTTTCCTCAACGGAACTCACTAAAGAATGCCACATGGAAAGCAGTTTGAATTCTACTACCACTCATGTTTTAATTATCTTACAATCTCAAGCTCCAGATTAGACTATAGCCATAGATCGGATTGCATCTCTTATATGAATCGTTGGATCAAACCCCTTCTACAAAATCCACCAGCCTTTATCCTCATTCCTCCTTGCATCCTTTTACCATAGATTACCTTATGACCATAGATTTAATCCTCCTTATCTCCTGGTCGTCGAACTTGTTATCTTGTTAACACATTCCAGTCTCCGTCAAAAATTCATTCTCGTGCAACTTTTTCCCAGCGGATCGTTTTACAACCGTAGATTTGCCCGATCACAAATCTACACCCTCCAATTGTGCAATAAAATAATCAAAAGCACGCATTTTGATAAAAACTCATGAATACTAACCTTTTGCCAATTTTTAATACGTGCCCTTGGTCATATTTCACCAATTTTTATTTATCCCTTATCATTTCTTGATCATATCTTTCTTCAATTGTTCAACATGAAGGGTGCTAAGAGGGTCTTTGGCTAGTGTTTTAAACTTTGATAAAAGGGGGATTTTGCAATCTTTAAACCATTTGATTTAGAGCTTAATGCTCTTCATGAGAGACGTGAAAATAACCAGACTCATGGAGCACAGTTATGCCTGACTTGTGGAAATTTACCTTTTGGAATGTGGCAGTTTACCTTTTACCTAATGGAACCGATAAAAACCCTGGAAAACCCTTTTCACTCGAGTCCTTTCCTTGTTCAAACAACTTTCCCTCCAAACGTTTTAGAGGATTTTGGTTCAAACAAGCAAAAGGATGGAAAAAACCATCGATTGACAGGGAATCAAGCACGGTCGCGTAGGCAATTAAAATCTTACAAAGCAAAGGAAGGCCTGGTGAGATTCCAATGGGGGTGGACATTAACATTGACATAGTTGAAATGCTTACAAATAGGGCATTAGTGGGAAGATTTGAGTTTATGAAGCTGAATATAAGTGATTTGTTGGCTTGGGTTAATAAATTCTAGGTTCCAGAAGTGGGTTATGCACTGAGAGTCAACTTGTTGATCAATGGATGGATAATTTTCATATTTTTGGACGAAGACAAGATTGAAAAAATCCTCAACAGGGTATGGATTTATAATAAGTGCTCTCTCCTATTAAAAAAATGGCATTTAGCCTTCAATCCAGCTAGAGAGAAGTAAACCTGTACACATCTATAGATGTTGTTACCAAGTTTCTCTCTGGATCTATGGACATAAAATGTGCTCAAAGGTCTAGCAAACTCTGTGGGAAAATTTATTAGAGTGGATAAAAAATTGCTTTATGGCATAAATAAAATGGTGGTGAGGGTTATGGTCTAATTTGACATTGTTGGAGGGCTTCCTACAGAGGTTGAAGTTGTTTGGGGTGATAGGGATTTTAGACAAAAGATGGACTATTTTTGTATTCCATTCAGATGTTTTTATTGTATAAATATGAGTCATGTTAAATCCCATTGTCCCTTTCTATTGTTGGGGTCACGACCTGTTTTCTCAGAATATTTTGAAGCCACTCCGATTTCATATTATTCCTATGACGAAATTCAGAAGCAGTTGTTCCGCGAAATACCCCAACAACATCACATGTCACAAAAAATTGGATTCTTGAATTTGGGAAAGAGTAATTCTGACTCTTCTATGCATTCTGAGGATGTATCTAAAGAAGAATTGAATTTTTATCTATATGTGGAAAAATATTTAGATCACTGCCTTTCTTCTGGGAAGAAAACTTCTGGTTTAGGACCTAACTTTCTTGAGGGTATCTCTAGAAGAAACCTGAGTCAGGATTTTGCCTATGTTTCTCCTATTGTTAATTCTTTAGAATAAGGTTTAAAGGGAGATAATACTTTGGACTTTCAGCTGATATATTCAAACACTTCTAGGGTTTCTGAGGATTCCTTTTTTATGGTAGAAAAATAAAATTTGGTTAACCCCCTTATTATTTCTCCTCCTGTAGAGGATTTTGATCTATTAAAAGAGAGTGGTTATGGAACATCTGATATCCATGCCTTAAAACCCCCTCTTGAAGTGTTTTTGAAAAATCCCTCTTAAAATACGAAGGTTAATCCTCTCCGATCAATAAGATTTCAAAATGTTACAATAAGAAAGAATAAAGCTTCCATTCTAGCCACCTCACTAGATTTTGAGTCGATAGGCTATAAACCCTTATCTGTAAGATTGGAAGAAGCGTCCTTTGCTTTGGAAGTAAGTGTTAATGTCGGTTCACCTAGGGTACTTAGAGCTCATAAACCCCAAAATATTTGTTTTTAATGACATTTATCTCTTTGAATGTGAGGGGTTTGGGTAAGGCTGAGAGATTTAGGGCCTTATCACAACTCATTTTGGATACTAGACCTATTATTATATTTTTGCAAGAAATGATGTGTCTTGCTTCTGTAGCTATTGAAACAATGGAAAATATCCTTACATGTTGGGAATTGTCTGTTTTTAATGCTTAGGGTCTTTTGGGAGGTTTGTTATCTTGTTGGATTCCAAGGGTTGTTCAATTAAGGTCTTACAAAACTGATTGGGGAATTTTATTGGAAGGGGATCTTAGGCTTATGGATAAATATGTGACATTCCTTAATATGTATGCCCCTTACAAAAATAGAGAAAGTTTTTGGGTTTCTCTTTCAGATTATGGTATATTAAAGATTGACAATCTTATTTTGGAAGGAGACCTAAATTTTACTACCTCAACTACAGAAATATGGGACCAAAGAAAAAAACTAACTTGATGGAATACTTCTTCATAAATATTTTGGGAAGGTTTGACCTTATTTACATCATCCCACAAGTTTTAGAGCCTACCTGGACAATTAGAAGGAGTGGAAAGGAGGGAATTTTAAAAAGACTAGATATATTTGTTGTAAAAGCGTCTTTGGTTCAGTTTTTTCAAAGGTTTAGAACTTGGGTTGGGAAGAGAAAATGTTATGATCACTGGCCCATATTTTTAGAAGTGGAGGGAATCACTCCTAATCAGAATTCCCCTTTTAATTTCAATAGTTCTTGGTTAGAAAATGATGATTTTTGTTCTTACATTAAAGAATTTTGGACAAATATCAACTCTGATGAAGCTTTAAACCCAATGGATAACATTGTGTTAAAGTTAAAAAATCTTAAAGAGGAAGCAACCAAATGGATAAAGAACAAAAAACTCAAAGAAGAGGAAGTGTTATCTTTTCTTAAAGATCATATTAGAAGAATTCATATCAAAAATCCAGATTTCTCTGTTTTAGAAGAGGATCATCTATTAACTAAAGAACTTGAAAAGAAAAAATACATGATCCTAAAACAAGAAGAAAATGATTGGAGGTTAAAGAGAAGAGATTTATGGATCAAGATGGGTGACAATAATACTAGGTTCTTTCACTCCTATGCTTCACATAGAAGAAACTCTAATTCCATTTGGGAATTATTGGACAAGAATGGTAATGTAGTTAAAGGTCAAAGTGTTGGCCACTTTTCCCCACTCATGCGACCCAGGTTCTGCACAGCTTGGCGATCCAAAAACTACCCGAGGTACCGGCCCGATAGAGCAAGCTCCATCGGCAACACCTACGAAGCAAGTACAGTATCACTCGATATATCTCATAGATGGGTAACCGCCGGAGCCATGTTTCTGCGATTGTTTGGGAAGTATAGTCCCTTGGCTCGCAGCCAAGGAGCTCAATGAAGGCAATAGGATGGCTAGATAGGGGAGTCAGTTCTGTGCTACTGAGCACAACTGTATGTCATTGCACGTAACCTGAATTTTTTTTTCACCTTGCAGCTGGCACAACTCGTGCGGCACACCTGATTCACGTCAATCAACTCTATGAATTAAGTTGGGATGCATAACATGAATTATACAGAATGATATATATATATATATATATATATATATATATATATAGTTTCAATTCAGCAAGGAATTATGTTCATCCATTTACCAATTGTAAGAAACTAACAGAGACTGAACCACATTTAACATTATATGGAGAGCAACTAGTAATCAATCACATAAACATTCACCACATCAACCATTCATTTAGACACAAGGAATAACATGGAAACCCATCTGAGAAAAACCACCAAGGTGCTCTTCATCTGGCATGAGAAAGGATATAGCACCTTGCATTCTGCGAGATGCAGACTGATCTTGAGATATGTCTTTAAGTTCAGACTCATAGTTCTCATGCTCTCTGGTTCACTCTTCTACTCTACTCCTTCTCCTAGCGGTCTGCTCACACTAGAGTCAGATCCACGGCTCAACATCCCCTCTAATGCTACCATACTCTTCCTGAGTCTACTCCTCTTCTGATCACTATGACATTACAACATAACCGGCATCCCCCTCCATGGATTACTACTGAATAGAAAACTACTACTGGAAACTGAACAGGAATCAATGAAAATATCTTAGGCCGACCTTCTAACCATTGCTCCCTCCTATTTATACTAATTTACATGGCCACGCAGGGCCAAATGCATCCTGACAGTCTGTTAGCCGTCACCATCAGCCACCCCTCTAGTTACAGTTGTGGTGATCATGACTTGACACAAGCCACTCTAGACCTGACTTACAAATATATTATCATGCATGCGTAGCTACAGGCTTACGCCTCCTTATACGGCCATGATCTATATTCTACATCTATCACTTTCTAGTCGTTTCCCCCTTGCATGCTTCCACACTTTCCATTCCTTTGTTGTGCACCTCTCTATTATGCCTTCGCAGGCCCTTTTCACCCTTCACGGTCTTCCTTTGCTTCTATCACGCTTGCAGCGCATTTTTCTTGGTTTCACATGTGAACTTCCTTCTTATGCCCCTTTCCCAGGCCAACAGGCCCCCAACACTCACCTGTGGCTCGTCCCGAGCCATGAAGCAAGGGACATATGAGCAGCCCGACCTGTGCGGTATTTTTTTTTCTCAGGTTCCTTCAAGGCAACTTTTTCACAAACTTAAGTGTGTTGCGAGGTAAGCACACCGATATAGCTTATTTCTTGGCACCATTTAGAGGATGGGTAATGGAGGATTCAATTTCAAAGTTCGTGTGAGCCAACAAGGTAAGCTTATGTGCTTCTTATTGAGACCAATATCCCTGTGAAGAGGAATGTTGTCTTTTCTCTGGGACTCTCTCATCATCTTGTCATAGTTTTCCTCCAATTTCACCAAGAGTGGTTAGTGTCCCATTCTGACACAACAATCCGAGTGGCCTTGGCTCTTCTGCCATTCACATGCTCTTGGGGTTTGATGCATGGTTGATGTGGGTTCCTGCAGCTAGTTCTCTTGATGCTCTTCTTTGAGTTCCTCTCTTCTACAACTTGTTCTTCACCACCCTTTTTTCCATAGATATGAACTTTGAAAACTTGTCCATATTGAAAACCGGACAAGCCCTGCTATCCAGGGTGGTGGAGGTGAGTGATTTTCCACACCTTGACAAATTTCACCTGAGCAGCATTGAGTACAAGATAACACTTTCCCGTTGGCCCTCCCACAGTCCACTAAGAGCTAGAGACCCCACCTGGATGGGTGGAAGCTGCAGCTCCCTTCCAATCCTGCAGACTTTGTGAAAGACGGCAGGGACTCTGGTCCAGACCCCGCAGAGCTTGTCAAAATGGGTCGTGTCTCTGGTCCCTACTAGAGTCCACTCTGGTGCCGCCGATAGGGCCACTACTATACTAATCTAATAAAACCCAAGGATGACTTCGTCGGAGGCTTGTCAATGGGTTGAAGTAACTAGGTGACTATCACCATCTTCCTTCTTGTTGTCTCTGGATACACTCGACATGCTGAAAGTTGTAGAAACAGCTTTAGCCCTCAAGGCTGCTCGGCAAGAGACTCCCCAACTCATTTGTAACTACATATGGTGGCTAAGCAGCACAACACAGTAATGTCTGCTTGGCGCAAGTGAACCCTAATCTTATAGGAAGAGCATCAGGTCATCTTCCGTGCAAGCTTATCCAGTTACATTATGAGGGCAAGACCCTCACCTTGTGTACCATATTTCCTTCTTAGATATGCTATGATTATTGGCATCACCATTTTTGGGGATGGACAGTTATGAGCACGTGTGGATGAGTTGGATAGCCACCGTTACAGAGTTCCCCACACTTGATCCGGCTGCAACACTGTCTTGTTTCAAGCACCAAATATCCATTGAATCTTGATGCATTTAACGGTCTGTTAGTACTTTCCAGCTGTCTTGGACTTGCCATCACTTGCTTCATAACTAGTTTGGAAATGGATTTAATGTGCCTCATCATGTCTGCACAACTTTTGCCTTTAGTTCTACCTCCTTGTTACGCACACGTGGTGCTATGGTTTCCTCCAAAATTCAAAAATTTCAAAATTTCAATTTTTTTTTTTAGCCGAGTGCCTTGGTCATATTTGCTTGCATTATTTTGAATTTGTCGGTTATGGGTCTGGTTACGCAGCAACACAAACCTTGCCTTGGAATTCCTGCACCATTACTTATATCTTAGCAACTTCTACCGCAGCTTCCTCTGTTTGCGCAGCCAATTGCTCCACATGGTCGAACTGTACAAGCTCCAACAAGTCTTTCTATATCGATTACAGTATGCTTTGAAGCTTCTATTGCATCAGCTAAATGTGTTCTGTGAGTTGTTCTATTTCCGACTGGAATCCCTCAACATCGGCTTCCCTAGATTTCTCTTGCTTGTAGAGGGTCTAGACTTCCTGCTGGATACTTTTGATCTCTGCATTCTTAATGACCTTTTGGTGGAGGCGCATCTTCCACATTTCCATCTTCGCAGCAATTACGTGCTCATCTGTCTCTCATACATGCTGCCTTATTTTCTCAGTTGTATCATCCACTAGCAATGTTTCCCAAATGGTCGTAACATTGTCTACGGCCTTTGCACATATTGCTTCTCAGCCTTTCATTTTATCAGCAGCTTCAAACACTATTGTTCTTTTTTCTTCCAACACCTCCGAGGGTGTGCTTGGTATCTGTCGGGATTGCAGATCTTCTACTTGGCTCTAAATATCTTGTGTGATCTTCGCAAGCCTGGAAACTTTAGCTAGGGAGTCTTCATCTTCTTTCCCAACCTCTAGTGGGAATGCAGCGATAACATTCTTAATAGAATCCAACAACATGACACGGCTCTACTCCCAAGCTAATATTTCCTGCTCCTTCTCGGCCAGGAGGTTGGTGCGCTCTTGCAGTTCCCAATCCTTTCCTTGCAACAGAGCCTTGCACAGTTTGGACTTCTTTTGCTGATTTGTTGCCTGATAAGCAATGGCATTTTTCCTTAGCCGAAGTTTAGTTGTGGCTGCCTACTGGATGCTATAGATCTCGTCCAAGAGAAACCTAAAGAATTCTATCTCAGCGATGTTATCATCAGTACCTATGATTTCCTCTTCAGTCGCTTCAAGTGCCTGCTTCTGAATGAGCACTTTGATCGGTGGTACTAATGTTGGTGTGACTAGTGGCACGCTAGGATCAACGCCATATTTTTTGGCCTCCATAGTGTCCTTGACATCGTTGACAGCCACTATTAACTTATTGAGGTGGTCCTAGAATTGGTTAGCAATGCTCACTTGCTGGGCCATTATATCATGAAGGTTATCTTGTGCAACCTTCTTAACAGTGTTGGAAAGTTCTTGTAAATCATCCTCAGTTAATATAGTTGTGTTCATCGTTTTATCAGATTTCTGTTTCTTTCGAGACATGTGGCCTTCCTCGGGATGCACGCAGTTCTGTGGCTAATCTCCACTAGGTGGCTGCTCTGAAGGATGTTGGTTCAAGTCCTCCATATCATCATCATCCTCCATGTTTTCTTGCAATGGATCCGCTTGGGCATCGTCTCCTTCATGGTCTTCACCATTAACTTGATGAATTGGCGATTCTTCTGCATTTTATTATTCAGGTAGTGGCTCTGCAAGTGGGCCGCACCATTCCTCAGGCCATAGCTTGACAATTGCATCCACATCGTCGTTGGTCACTATAAATATTGCTTGATATATCTGCTGACGTGGAGCTTTTGTAGGTAGTAGATTTATATTATGTATATCAGATTCAAACTTGACGAAAGCAGTCTACCTGTGCACAGTTGTGGCGTGGATCCTGTGAGTTTGTTGGATAACTTCTCACAGCACCTCTGCGTGCATGAAGAATACAATATTGTTATCCTAATGGTGTTTTTTTTCAGCCTTGTCTTCCCATAGATTCTAGTATCTTGCCCCCAAGCAGGATATTGGGACATCCATGTTTACATAGTCCGGGGGTCAGCCCAGACAGTGAAGGAAATCAAAATTAGTAACCAGGAATAGAAGAATTTGTGACCTTTCTTGTGTTGAGCTAGCATTGCATCTTCGATCAGTATGTTTAGCAAGTACCATGACCAGTTGAACTTTTATCCTCGTGCACATAAATCTGCAATTTCTACTACCGCTGTCGAACACTGTGTTGGTATCAGCTTATGAAATATTTTACAGGACAAGTTTTTTGCAGCAACACGGACACTTTGGTCCTGTATGGGCCCCCAGCAAGTAGCCCCTTCCTGCTCATTGAAGGTTGTGCTTCTGCTTGATGAGTTTAGTATTGTGCTTATCCAGGTAGGGTAGAGGATCTTTGCCTTCGATTGGGAGTCCTATTATTCTCGCTATTAACTCATCATTAACCAGATATGGCTGATCCAGCCATTAGTATCCTCTATGAAAGCAGACCAGTAACTGCTTTACATATTTATTGACATATATGTTATGGCTGAAGTGAGGTATGAAGAGCATGTTGGTTAGTCCTGCAATGGCCAATCCCTCGACCCACTTCTTTGGTTTAATTACCTTGACAGCACATGCAGTAGCCTGGATTATGTCCATGCAATCTGTTATCTGCAACCCCTCTTGCTGCCAAGTGTCGTAGCCTTGGAACTTCAATACAACCAATTCTGGGAGGATATCGTGTAGAAAGGTCATGCCGACAGGGATTTGTGGTGCTATCAAAGTGGTCACCACCTTGTTTGAAATATCTTCTTCCACTGCACCAGGTCTTCTTGGCCGAATGTAGCATGGGAAGTTCAGGTTAGCTCGCTCTACCTCTAGCTCTGCCTACGGTAGCCAGGATTCATCTCCACCATCATTTCCTTGCTCAACAGCATGTGCCTTTCCTCATTCATCCGGAGTCATGGGAACCTTACATTTCCTTTGTTTCAATGGTGGTTGTGCAAATGGCTCTCCTAGAATAACTGGTATTTGTTGGACTAGGTTCGACATAGGATGCGAACTAGGGGTTGGAATTGTTTGCAGCTTCCTTGTTCTTGCCATTGCGTCGATCTCTGGTGGTTGTTGCAATTGTGGGTCTTCGGCTGTTTAGGTTTCTACTTCCTCATTAATGACGAAACCAGAGATGACAGTGGAATCTGAGGCCTCACTTTCACTAGGAATGTTAATTACCATGGGCTCGAGCGAAATGGAAGACAGATGACAAGATGTAGTTCTGCAATGGCTCGGCTCCTGTGCTCACTGTGCGTAACAAAAAATTGTTTGATCGGGAATCGAATACTTAGATATTGCACAGTGTCTTTCAATCATCATTTGAAAAGAGGTTTAGGTCTAATCACTCTCTTGGGTTTCCTTTTTCAATGCTTTCTCCATTAATTTATGGAGCTGGCATTTCGAATTGTTGTTGTCAGACCAGTTATGGTAATTACTGCTGAGACGGTTGATGAGATCTAATAGTATGCCACCCTACTCCTCATACTGCGTTTATTTAATGCCACGCAGGTGCCCCAGTCATACAAATCTTTGGCATGGATCTGCTGGTTAATGCTAGCCAGCCTGTCATTCCTGCTTTTTGCATCCTTTGGCCCCTACTTGTCTCGCCCCTTGCACACTTTAGGTCACTGGCTTGGGTATATGCGATGACATGACCATTGGGTGGTTTATTGTTCATGCTTTCTATTGGTTCTATCGCAATCCTGAAACTAAATAGTTCACGTCTTTTGGTCGCTCCTTATTTTTTTTTACACGTGTTGTAGTAAGGTTTCAGGCAACTCTCGTTTACCAAACTCGCAATGTGGGTATCGTCGACTTTTCTGGCGTTGTGTTGTGCCTATATCCATAGTTTGTGCTATTGTATATGGCCTTAGCCAATTTGCCTTTAGTTTGTGTCGGTGTGAGAATACTCTGCTGTCATAGTGTAGGATAAGTCTTCCTTCTGTGGATGGCTTCACCATGATATATTGATAATGTCGTGCCAGCAGTTGTTGTTGAGTTGGCTTAGTCTATAATCGCAAAGGTATCTTCATCCTCTCTAATTCTTCCACCATTCCCTTTTTTTCTGTGCCGTTGAAAGGGAAGAGGGTCTGGTATCCCTGCAGGGTATTTGTGATTTGTACAACTTCTTCATCCTGTGAGTGCTTTTGTATTACTTTGCGATCTTTACTTAGTTCAACTATTTTTGGCCCATTGAAGTTAGTCGAGTTATCTTCTGCGTCCCTTGGTATATTGTCTTGCTAGCTGTGCGGTGTTGGTGAGCATTAGCGCTGTTGATATTTTCGACTATACCCCCTTTTTATTTATGGACTGTATCATGAATTGTAGGGTGTTTGTCAGCATTTAGAACTGTATGCACAACCTGTTGGGTTCCTTGTCGTAGCTGCTCAGAGTTATCGCAGGTATTTTGTGCCATATCCAAATTGTATATGAAACTCTCATAGGTGGGTAACTCCCTTGACTCAGTCTCCACCTATCACACAGAGCTTGTAACTCTTGCACACCTTCTTATGGAGACTTTATGTAATATATTTTTCTAATTCTCTAAAGCCTCCCCTGAATCAGACGTACATGAACTTTCACACTTCCAACTTAGTTTCCCATCTGTCGTTGGATTGATATGATCTTCGTGCATAGCTGTAACATTGTATATTTGATTGAGATGGTCATTCTGCCCCTCATTATAAACAGGCTCAACATATATTTTCCCCTCAAATGGATTAATGGGAAAGAATACTCTCATTTCCTCATCTTCAAAGGAGAGGATTCTTTTTTTTAATCTATAATTTTTTGATTGTCTATAGCCCAATCTATCCCTAGCAGTGCAGGGTAAGGATTTGTATCATCCACAATGTTGATGACCTCAAAGTCTGCATATGTGTGCAATCCTTCAACATCGATAATGGCATTGCTCAATCGTCTAATGGGTAGTACTTTCTCCTGATTGGCAAGGCGCAACTGGATAGGAGACCAATCCAAGCACGACTTTCCCATGCTTTCCCAGGTTTGGCATGTTAGGATATTGACATCTGACCCTAGATCTAAAATGATATAGCCCATGTCATAATCACCAATCTGTGCATTCATTCTCAATTCGCGGCCAGTCTTACATTTCCATCACATCTGGTTAACCTTCTTCTCAGTTTGTGGCTCTACAGGGATCTCGTCTATTATTGCTTGTAGCTCTGCAATAGCATCTTTATCTTGGATTAGCATTAAACAACTTGATAGAAGAGGTCTCAGCTTACTAACCTCAGGTGAATCCTTCTTCTGCAATAGGTGCTGGAACCATTCAAGAATGTCCTTGACTTCTGCTGAAGTTGATGGTACATTAGGGCTTATGAAGTCTAATTGCACACCCCATAATATTTATTTCTATTTTGGGCCGGTCGACGATTCCTTTTTCTGCGCCGCCAACCTCACTTGTGGTTGCGGTTGTTCTTGCGAGTTATCTTATTATACTTCAGTCATCGCACCTCCTTTAGTTATGAAAGCAAAGTTAAGGTATCGCAATTCAGCCACAATCATATGAACATTCACATTTGCATTCAGGTTCGGGTTTGGCGGGGGGTTGGGTGCGGAAATGGTCCTTGCTTTCCACTTTGCGAATAGCTAAGGACATTGTTCAACATTATGGTCTTGTCCCTTACAATATGAGCATGTTCTTGCGGGCTCTAAACAATATCTAGCAAAGTGACCTTGTTTTCCACATCTATAGCATGTAACTAGACATCTCTCCCTACGAAATCCTCCTCCACCTCCTCATCCTCTAAAGTTTTTGCCACCCCTTCCCTGAGGGTGTAGTTTCTGTGGTGGGTACTGGTTCTACTGGTAGTTTTGCTGATAGCGTTTTTGTTGCACATATGGCTGCTGAAGTGCATACGGCTATTGGTATTTATTAGCTGGGAACTGCGCAAGTTGATACGGGGCTTGCGCTTGTTCAACTTGAGGGAACCCCTCATTTTTCATTAAGTATGTATCAACTGTTTTTTCTTTCAAGAGATGGTATGCTCTACAATATTTTTCCTCATGTCCTACCTATTTACAAAATTTACAAAATAAGTTTGTAGGGGTACTTACAACTTTTTGCAAATACACACATTCTTCATCGCGGTGGCCTCTTGATTGGCATATACGACTCCATGGTAGCCCTTGGCCATTTAATGGGTTAGGTGCACCAGATGCGATATAATTCATGAAAGTCGGACAGTTATCCTTGGTGTGTCCGTCCATTCTACATTTTGTGCACCACAAGTCCTCTTGTGCTTCTTTTCCCTTCTTTATATCTTGAAGTTGTATTGTGAGGTTGGCTAGTTGCGACTGAATCTGTACCATTCTTGCGGCACCGTCACCAATAGGCGAGGCCTCTAGCTTCATCGCCGGCTCTAGTGCTTATGTCTGCGACTAAATCTTTTGTTGCATCAATGGCTCGCGGATGTGTGGTAGTAGAGCAACAATAAACCACTCCTTATGCTATACATCGGGCATTTGGAAGCTTACTTTGGCCATCAACGTCTTGAATCTTTGATAAAAAACCCACACAGTTTCTGCTAGAGGTTGTTTAATCTCCTTAATATCAGTAATACATTGTGACTCTGATCTGGGTTTTATGAACTTAGAGATCATTGGGGCTAATATTTCCTCTAGGGTCTTCTATGGTGTTCTAGCTGGTGCGGCACAAAATTTCATGAACTAATCCAGGGTGCAACCCCTTAAGGTCATGATCATCTGCGCTTTCTTAACATTAGCACCATGGACCAAACGTATGATCCACACAGCTTCACATAGGAACCAATGTTGTTTAGGGTCTTCCATTCCATTTCCATTAAATGTAGGTAACCAAACATTTATCGCAGCCATTGGGTTGGCATTCAGGCTCTCTGAGATAGGGTTCAACTGAGTTGCACCTTCTTGCACACTAGTTTCAGGGCTAGTGCTATCTGTATTAGAGGCCCTTTCAGGGGATGAGACTCTAGATCTTGTCTCACGTGATATTGCTGGTGTTATATAATTGTGCTATGACCCCAAGGTCTCGTCAAATCTATCCAGATCTTCAGGTCCTTCCGAGATCGGGCTATAGTCTTCCTCTTCATCGCAATACCCTTCATCTTCGCACGACCGAAGTTCGTGTTTGCTTCCTTCGAACAAACTAGGATTCCATCGGCCCCTTTCGATTTCCTTCTCTTTCCTAATCTGAATCTTCTCCCACTCCTTAGGACTCTAACCTTGAGTTCAGGTTTTTTTCTTCCGGGGAACATCTCCACGCACTCTTCCCCATGTTCTTACCTGTTTGTTAGGGACATAGCCCCCTCCTAAACACATGGCTCAACTATCCAATTGCAAAAAACCCTTGTCATAAGAAAGTAATTTTATCCATGTACTTATACTCAATAAGTATCTCCTTCGTGGTCCTTGGAAGAAATTTATTTTAGCTTCACTATATGAAGTTATAGTATCTACTACAAACTTAGTAATATACACTTGCAATATACTATCAACCCAAAAGTCAACAGATATAGAGACAACATTACTTACACTGGTTACCTCCTGAACCAGTTGGTCGCTCCACTCGCTAATCTCCCTTGTCTGGAAGTTGGTCTGTCTAGATGCCAATCCTACTAACCATTCATGTAGTAGAATGGGGAACTCAACAAAGAATATCTCGTGAATATCAGAGTAAATATATTCATCTAACCATCTTTTTGCGCTGAACCGTGTTCCTATGCTTTCTTCTTGCGCAAACACCAATGTTTTAGCATCCAGCCAGTATTCTATCTCCTCCTTGATTTAATCAAGAGGTCCCAACAACGGAACCATTTGTTGGACACTTTTTCCCACTTGCGTGACCTAGGTTCTACGTAGCCCGCTGATCCAACAACTACCCGAGATACTGGCTTGATAGAGCAAGCCCCATCGGCAACACCTAGGAAGCAGGCATAGTCTCACCCAAGATATCTCATAGATGGGTAACCGCCAGAACCATGTTTCCATGATTTTTGGGGAAGTATAGTCCCTTGGCTCGCAGCCAAGGAGCTCAACGAAGGCAGCAGGATGGCTGGACAAGGCAGTCAATTCTCCGCAATTGAGCACAACTGTATGTCATCGCGCGTGACCTGACTTTCCTTTCCACCTCGTAGCTGGCGCAGCTGATTCACGTCAATCGGCTCTATGACTTAAGTCGGGATTCATAACAGGAATTATACATAATGATATATATATATATATATATATATATAGTTTCAATTCAGCAAGGCATTTTGTTCATCCATTTACTAATTGCAAGAAACTAACAGAGACTTAACCACATTTAACATTATACGGAAAGCAACTAGTAATCAATCACATAAACATTCACCACATCAACCATTCATTTAGACACAAGGAATAACATGGAAACCCATCTGGGAAAAACCACCAAGGTGCTCTTCATCTGGCATGAGAAAGGATATAGCACCTTGCAGTCTGCAAGATGCAGATTGATCTTGAGATATGTCTTTAAGTTCAGACTCATAGTTCTCATGATCTTTGGTTCGCTCCTCTACTCTACTCCTACTCCTAGCGGTATGCTCACACTGTAGTCAAATCCGTGGCTCAAAATCCCCTATAATGCTACCATACTCTTCCTGAGTCTACTCCTCTTCTGATCGCTATGACATTACAACATAACCAACATCCCCCTCCATGGATTACCGCTGAATAGCAAACTACTACTAGAAACTAAACAGGAATCAATGAAAATCTCCCAGGCCAACCTTCTAAGCATTGCATCCCTCCTATTTATAATAATTTACATGACCATGCAGGGCCAACTGCATCCCGATGGTCTATTAGCCATCACCATTATCCATCCCTCTGGTTACAGCTATGGTGATCATGACTTGACACGAGGCACTATCAGCCTGACTTACAAATATCTTCTCATACATGCATAGCTGCAGGCTTATGCCGCCTTATACAACCATGATCTGGATTCTGCATCTATCGTTTTCTGACCGTTTCCCCCTTGCGTGCTTCCATGCTTGCCATTCCTTTGCCGCACACCTCTCCGTTCTGCCTGCGCGGTCCCTTTTCGTCCTTTGCGACCTTCCTTTGCTTCTATCGCGTGCACGATGCATTTTCCTTGGTTGCGCGCGCGAACTTCCTTCTTATGCCCCTTTCCCGGGCCAACACAAAGTCAACTCAAGAAGTTAGAAATTCAATATTTTAGGGGGATCTATAAAGATGACGGATTTTGTTCTCTTGAAGCTTGGCTAAAAACTATAAAATTATTTCCAACCTTCTTTGATATAGAAGAAAAGGAATAGTTGGAGAAACAGGTGACTCTGAAAGAAATTGGGGATGCTTTGAAACTTTTTTAAAAAGAGAAAAGTCTGAGCCCTGATGGGTGTACTATTGATCTCTTTCTCCACTTCTTTGATATTATGAGGGAAGATCTACTAGCAATGGTGGAGTTTTCCAGAAATGGAGGTTATGTCTCAGGAGCTATGAATTCTACATTTTTTTTGTAAGTCTGCATTTGTATTAAACTGTCAAAACAAAATATTACATTCAAAAATACATCCCGGAGATAGTATTGAGGTGGTCTAAAACCCACCACCCCATCCAGTTGAAAAATTATAAGCATTTTTTCAAAAATCATGGCACAAAAACCCATTTAGAGGATGCGGGCCAAGCACTAGACTTCAAAAAACTGTTATGTTTCATAGACTATTTATACAGTATTCTAGAAGTAAACTAAAAAACCAAAGAAACTGAACCTAGCAAGTAGAACATAGGTAGGTCAATCTGGCTGCAGGTTCTTCAACAACACCAAACTAAAGGGCATAATTTTCCTCAGTGATAGGGAAACCCCCCTAGAAGTATTCAGCATCCGTATTTTCCATATGCTTAATAGGAAGAGGAGAGGCTTTACAAACTGGTACCTTAATATCTTGGACGATCTTGTTGCTCAACTGTGTGATGGTGTATGGCACAGGAAATGGTGCAGTCAATGTGGTGGCCATCGCCGGAACCAACCTCCTGTCCAAAGATGTCGTATGTGCACCTGTAATGTTGCCACTTCCCCCTTCATTATTTACAGGCGTGCAAAGACCCAATTCAAGACATTTCCAAGATGAAGTAGCATCCAACTTATTGAGTTGAATATCAAGTTCAATCAGCCTAGTTTTATCCTGAAGAGTCGAACTACGAGTGTAATTCCAATTACTGGCCATTTCTTCCATTAAAGATCCCATAATGTTCTTGAAAAGCCAATAATGGTTGATATGTTTGCCCCCAATTCCTCTGGCCAAATGTTTTGTGACCAAATGGGCTTCCCACTCTTCTATCATTGTGTGCACCGACATAGAAACAGTTGTTTCATACCCATCTTCATGCCTTGAACTCGAGCCCCGTTGAGCTCAACCTAGACCACAACTACCACGGCGAGGGGTGCCTCATTGACAAGACATGGTAAGACTATGTTTCAGCTTTTCATTGGAGCCTATACTAGCCCTCGACCTCTGTATTGGAAGATGGTGCAGATGAAAACTTATCTTCCAAGAAAACCAGGTGGATGGACCAGAATCAAGCTGAGAAGAGACACTGCAATTATCCTGATATAGAGGTCGAGGATGATAGTGTAGGTATGAGCAAGGATTTTGATAAGACTAGAAGGGCAGACTAGATCCGAACCGGGAGGAGTTGTTGTAAGCCAAAGTCGAACACAAGAACAAAAGATTAATCCAAATGAATTTCCTCGCAAGAGCCTTAAGTTGATCGGTTGCATGAGTAAGCACATAATCCATTAAAGAAGAGTTAAAACGATGATGACCCTTTCGATGCCTGAAGAGATGGATAAATGGATTTTCCTTCCCTTGAATTGACTAAATGCCCATCTCTGGACAAGGGGATTAAATGTCGAGACCTTCCTTCCCCGCCAGCTAGAAGAACCACTTCCTCGTATTCAGTGTGCAGTAAATGTAGCTTGGGGGGCATAACAAGGGCCCTTCATGCAAGGTGCCACCTTGTCATCCCATAGCTCAAGGTTGTTAATGACGTCAGTTAGACGTGTGGCACCCGCATCCAGGTTAGTGAAATCTATGGATACCATATTCCAACATTTGTGGACTATAGCAGTGTTATTGATACTGCTAATCCCTCCTTCCGTAAATGATGAGTTACTGAGGACTCATTTGTTGGCTAAACAATCTTCTAGAGAGTTCGATGTACGTTTCACATGGTGGAAAGAGATATCTCGATTTTGCGAGAGATGGGTATCCAGACGGGTAAGACCATGCTCCAGTCTCCAACTGGGTTAGAGCTTACAGGTCTGAGAGCCATGCTTGATTTTAGAAGCCACTGAAAGTATGATCTGTGAATTCCCTTCAGCCGCCAAGGGGAAGAGTTCATTTTTAATGGTGATGTTGATACCCTCAATGAGACCCTCCAATTCAGCAAGATTATTACTGTCATGGCCTATGTTCCCAAAGTAGATCCATAGAATCTTCCCCATGTTATTGCTAATGACTCCTCTGAACCCAGCACTACTAGTATTTCCTTTGGATGCACCATCAAAGCTGAGTTTATATACACCATCACAAGGGGGAGACCATGTGTTAGGACTTTTAATGTTGACTCTCGGTGACCTGGTAGTCACATTAGGAGGGGTGAGATGTAGATTCTGGTTATCCAACTGTTGCTGCTCAGGGAGAGAGATAGAAAAGTATGTGTTACTCCAAAGTTTGGAGGAAAGAGATTCATGAAGGTTATTGTAGATGATGCGCTAGACTTCCTCCAGAGTATTTCTTTTGCCAACAAAAATGTGAAGGTTTCTTTCCTTCCAGATGTCCCAAGTGATGAGTCCAGGTATCAATTCCCAAAGAAGATTGAGAATCGAGCTTTAAAAGGGGTTCTCATCCCATTGCTAAAGAGTCTCATTGATATTACCTTTTACTCTCTTGGATATTTTGTTATCCTTTGCTACTTTATCCCACAACAGACAAGCAAAGGAATAGGAGTCCAGAATATGATCAATGGATTCAGAATGAGTATTGCAGAGATCACAGCGGGAATGCCCTTTAAAGCCATGTTTAAGAAATAAATTCTACTTTTATTACTTTGGTTCCAAAATGCAATAAGCCTGAAACTTTTGCGGATTTCATACCAATTGCGCTCCATAACCTGGTCTATAGGTTCATTTCAAAAATAATTTCCAACATAATCAAACCAGATCTATCAAAGTGCTTTTCTTTAGAACAGTTTGGATTCTTACATGATAGACAAATTTTAGATGCAGTTGGGATAACTCAAGAAGTTATACATTCTATCAAGAATAAGAAATTGAAGGCTATGTTACTGAAGATGGATTTAGAAAAAGCATTTGACATAGTTGACTGGGGTTTTTTAAGATTAATTCTTATCCAAATTGGTATGCCAATGTTGGTTGTTAATTGGATCATGGCTTGTGTCCTTTGTTTTGGTGAATGGTGCTCCTACAGGCTTCTTCAGGAATGGAAGAGAAATCAAGAAGGGTTGTCTCGTCTCCCCTCAGTTTTTTTTGCTAATAATTGAAGGTTTGAGTAGGCTTATCTTAGAGGCAAATAAAAAAGGGAAGATCAAGGGAGTTAAAATCAATAAGAAAATTTTCATAACCCACTTATTCTTTGGCGATGACGTTTTGGTGTTTGGTATAGACTCTTTGGAATAATGGATTTGTTACAAGGAGATCATCAATCTATTTTGTAAGGCTTCTGGAATGTATATAAGTATAAGGAAATCAAGTTGCTATCATCACAAGATGGAATAAAAGATAATTTGGAAAGTATCACCTCTATCCTTCCTTTTAAAACTTTTGGGCTTGAATCTGGGTTTAAATATTTAGGTTATTTCTTGAAACCTAATGATTATAGAGTTCGAGAGTGGTTTTGGCTGTTGAAAAAATTTGAAAGAAGAATCAAGAACTCGACTTTCATATTTTTATCAATTGGTGGAAGCCTCACTCTCATTAGAGTTGTCCTTATTAGCATTCATGTCTATTGGTTTTCACTATTGTAGGTTCATTCTTCTATTATTAACAAATTGAGAAGGTATATCTTTAATTTCTTATGGAGAGGTCGAAAAAAAAAATGAAATCTTATGATGTCTAGCTAGGGAAAACTTTCCATTCCAAAATATTCGGGTGGTTGGAGAATAAAAATCATTATCTTGGTTCAGCACTACTTTAAGATTAAAGTGTTTTTGGCGTGTTTTGATAGGAAACTTTCTTTGGTCTTCAATTTTATATGGAAAGTATTTAAATATTAACCTTACGGATTGGATAAGATTGCCAAAAAATATCTCTAGAAATACTTCTTCAATATGGAAAGGGTTTATTAAAACTTATCACTGGGTTGGTAAGCATCTCACTTGGAAAGTGGGAAATCACAGAAATGTGCTTGTTGGTATTGATCCCATTATAGGATTGGAAGATGATTTCAATATTTCACCACATATCACTAACTATTTGGCAGATATTGGCTATTATACACTTGCTCACATATGAAGGCCATTTTGGTTCAAGAGGGATAGCTCCCATTGGTATTCTACAAAAGATTTGGGCTTGGTACATGATCATGCCATTGAGTGGGAAGTGTATATAAAAAAAACTGAATGTTGTTGGTTGTAGACTTTCTGGAGAAGAAGATTCTTTGATTTGGTATGCTAATCCCATGGCTGGTAACATCACTGCAAAATCTGCTTATCAGGCTATTATTCATAATAGCTCCAGTACTGTTCATAAATGGTGGTATAAACTTTTGTGGAAGTGGCACATCCCTTTGAAAATAAAATGCTTTATGTGGTTAGCTTTACAAAATTGCCTGAAATCCTAGGGCAATCATATTAAAAAGGGATGGTATGGGCCAACTTTCTGCACTCTATGTAAAAATGATGCAGAATCAGTTGATCACTTGATGATAAATTGTAGTTTTACCGTCAACATCTAGAAGAATGTGTGTCCTTATCTTAAGATTCCTAGAATCTGGGAAGGAGATCATTTTGATCAAAATTGTTATTTGTGATATAAAAATTGCAGAGATGATCATACTTTACCTGCAATTGTCTCTTGGAAAATCTGGAATGTTAGGAATACTTGCAATTTTTAAGACTATTTACATGACCGGAGCTCGATTTGTTTGCATATCTTAAATATGGAAAAAGAGTTTGGCACGAGGAAAGCTATAACTGCATAGACCAGGTGTTAAGGATTTATAAGCCTCCCTTGAACAAACTATCTATTAGATTATTTTAGCCTAACTTATGAGTCTTTTATTAGTTATTGGATCCACTTGGCCTAATGGGGCCACATGTACCAGTCACTAGAGTGTGGGGAACACCAATAGAGGTCAACTGATATTGATTACACTTGCATGCATTAGTTTAGGCACCTCTTAGGCCAATCCCTACATTTTAGGAGCCACTGGGAGTCCAAACACCAACCTCATTTATTTGTTGGCAGTTGGTAACTAGTTAATCTTAGTTACTCTTCAGTTACATTCATTTAGTTCTCCTCCAGTTCAGTTAGTGCTAGTTATGCATGGCTGCATATGGGAAGGTGCTAGTTCTCACCTACCACTACAGTTACACTGGTTTAACTTACTATAACTGATGGATTGACTGAATTAGACATCTGGAGTTAACCACTTGGACTCCGATAGTGATTTAGACATATTTAGTTAGCCATGCAGTTAGATACAATTAGATCCAGTTGGTAGATTCGAATTCATCTTTAATGATTCAAATTCATTTTTATGTAACATTATTGTAACACCAGATTCTTTAATGAAGATAATGCTATAATCCTCTGAGCAATACTTGTTTGTTTCATGTGAGCATTTATTTGTCATTAGAGGAAATTTCAACTCAAAATGGGCCTCCTAAAATGAATTAATAAAATAATAGTTAAAATAATAAAATAATATTTATTAATTTTGGAGGAAGAAAATAAAAAAACTACTTTTTGGTTTGTATTTTTAACATATATCCCGGTGTTTTTACTCAAATTTCGATTGGGAGAGCTCGTTGGATGCGGAATTAAATTCCGCATCCAACGAGTACCCACTCGGCATACTTTTGACAGACCCCGCTACCCCAAAAACAAGAAATACCTGAAAAAATGAAATGATGACATCATCATTCCGTTTTTTTAGGTATTTCTTGTTTTTGGGGTACCGGGTTCGTCAAAAATATGCCGAGTGGGTACTCGTTGGATTCAAAATTTAATTCCGCATCCAACGAGCTCTCCTGATCAAAATTTGAGTAAAAACACGAGGAGATATGTCAAAAATACAAACAAAAAAGTAGTTTTTTTTATGATACCTATCCCCAAATTTATATTAAAAAAGTGTTCAAGACCTATACGGTATTTCAAATTTAAAGCAATTTCATTAGCTAACACATGATGACATGGAATTTGAATAAAAGTTAAAAGGCCCATTTTGAGTTGAAATTTCCTCTATTGTCAGTTTGTATAATTTATTCCTCTTCATTGCATAGTAATTAAGAATATGATTGCATTCATTGCTTGATGATCTAACTTGTACAACAATTATAACATGGTATTAGAGCCATCCCAAGAAAAGCTTCAAGTCTATCTACTCTCCATTGAACACCAGAAGCAGTTGGGTTTCCACAAAAGTCCCACAAATAGTGCCTTGCTTCCTTTGAATTTATTCAGAATGGCGATGCAGGTGTGACGGACCCTGAGAAAGTGTTCAAGTTGAGAGGGAAGGTTTGATTCTACCACAGTTCGAATGATTTTGGTTTTGTAGTAAAATTTCTACAAGTGCTACGTATCTTGCGTGAAGATATTGTCTTTTCCAGCAGGAGAATTATGGATTCTCAACCCTCCACACCTCGGATCGTAACACCCTTCAATTATGTTGATTGGAGGGAAGATATGCAGTTGTCCTTGTGCAACAAGGGCTACTTCAGGATAATACTTGGAAGGGAGGTCAGGCCCCATCATTCAGCTGAGAAAAACAAATTTTTGAACCACTTAGATGAAGCTTTTGGTTATCTATGTACTCACATATCCATAGATCTCCTCTTTCACCTTGAAGGTTTGAGGACTCCCAAGGAAGCTTGGGAGAATCTTGAAGTCTTGTTTGGAAAGAAATATGAGCTTTGAGGACACATTCTGGAGAATGAGTTGATAGCCTTACATCTTGGCAGTTTCGAGACCATCCAACAATTCTTTACTAAATTCAAGTTTCTTGCACTTCAATGTAGATAGTGTAGAATAGAAAGAACGTATGAACAACATGTGTTATCCATACTCAACAAACTAGGCTCTGAGTATTCTGTATTTGTCTCGATATTCCATTCATAATTAGAATATTCTCTCACTTGATTTCTTTGTCGAGTCCTTAATATAGGAGCAAGAGAAGTTGGTCTAGATGGGAGTCGCCCAGACTTCCAAAGATCAAACACTCCTAGTGACAGACTCTACCAAAGCGCAAGATAAAGGGAGACCTAAGAGGAAGGATCCTAAAGCATCTGATTCGAAGCCTAAAGAGAACCAGAAGACATCCGAAGGAGCTTTGGGCTCCAAGAAGAAGAAAATGTTTGAAAAGAAAAAGTGTCCCTATTGTATGAGGGGCTTTCATCCAGAAGACTCGTGCATGAAGAAGACCCTCGACCAGTTGAAATATCTATGTGTACATAACAATATTTACCTTCCACAAGGTGCAAAGATGTCTAATGATGAAGATAATACTGAAGAACATGAGAGATGCCATGCCTTGCATGCAAACCTCACTCCGTCGAAGGCTTATTTGATAGATTCTGGAGCATCCAACCACATGGTTTCCTCGAGAGAATCCTTCATCACTTTCCCTCTATCAGGAGGACCTAGAAATCATATGGGAGATGGCTCTAAAATCCCAGTTGTTAAGAGAGGTTTAGATAAAATCCAGCATGATGAGTTCATGCCCTCTCTTACAGTAAAGCAAATTGTTGAAGATGAAGAAGAAGTAGAATTTTCCACACAATCAATTCAAATTGAAGAAAGTCTCATTGGTGTGACTCCTTCTACAGCCGCTCCGAAAGTTTATGAGATATCTGATATCTCATCTTCTTATAAGGCTAATCTAGAAGAATACACTCAAATCTCCGTTTTTGAAGAAAAACTCTCATTCCATTCTTTGCAAAAATTCTCCAGTGGTTCTTCTATTTTAAATTATGTGCATAGTTTACTAGTGATTGTTTCAGAAAATGAAGAGAAATTTGATTTCTCTATCTCTAATGATGTTGCTGGTGTGCAAATAAGCAATACCATGGATATTTTGGAAATAATATCAGATTGTAGGAGTGATCCATTCACTCTCATTGACCTAGAGCTTCCAGTAAATTCCTACATGATTGAATGCACCAATTTTCAGAATTTTGAAGAAGGAGAAAATTGTGCATCTACCATCTCGGTGGAGCACACTCTTGGATCTGATATGAACCTATATGAATCTGATATGATCTTATTTGGATCTGATTTGGAATTATTTAGTTCAGGTTTTAAGTTTCAAGAGCTTTCAGTAATGCTTGTAGTTGCTCTCATCAATTTTGGTGTGAAAAATCAAGTACCACAAGTTTCCTTCAAAATTGTTCCTGGGGATTTGATATCATTCCTCACTCTTGGATCTAATATGAACCTATTTGGATCTAATGTGATATTATTTGGTTTAGGTTTTAAATTTCAAGAGCCTTTAGTCATGCTTGTAGCCGGTCTTAGCAATTTTAGTGTGACAAATCAAGTACCGCAAGTCCTTTTCAAATTTGTTGTTGGGGATTTGTTGTTAGTTTTCTCTTATGATTTTGTTGATATTATATTTTGTGAATCGTTGATTATTTCTAAAGTTATATCAGATTATGGAGCTCAAGCATTCACTCTCCAAAGTCTTAGGGCTTTTCTACCTATCTATTTGATCACATGCTCATCTCCCCACAGAACTAGTAAAGAGGGAGACATTTTGCATTTGCCTCGACACTTGCTCCTAACACTTGGGGCTGATTTTACCTCACATGGTTTGATGTTCAAGGTTGCAATATATCAGTTGTTTGGGTGTTCCTCACATGGTTCGAATTCTCAAGCACCTTTTCTCTCTCATTAGTTGATTTCAGTTGCTTTACATGGGTCCGGTTTTCATCTAGCAGTTGTTCATATTTTTTATTCAGTTGAGCATATTCTTCTTCTTCCAAAGAGGAAGGTTCCTCTAGACATAATCATTCAATTTGGATTCAGAGTTTTGCATGCACAGATTAAAGATGTTGTTGCACAGAAGAACTAGAATACTGCTTTGTTGTTGCAAATTGCAACAAAATATTTTGCAAGTTCTTAACTTGTATTTCCTAATTCTTGTTTATCTCGAGGGGGGGGGGGGGGTTCCCATGAGGTTTTCCCCTATTTCATCAGTTTATTAAGCAGCATTTTTTATCTTTTAGATTGTATATGGGTGACTTTTGGCCTTGTTTCCAGGGCCCACAGTTGTCCAAGTTAGGGTTCAAGGGGGGTGTAAGGATTTATAATCTTCCCTTGACCAAACTGTATATTTGATTATTTTAGCCTAACTTAGGAGTCTTTTATTAATTATTGGGTCCATTAGTACCATTGGGTCCACTTGGCCTAATGGGGCCACATGTACCAGTCACTAGAGTGTGGGGAACACCGATAGAGGCTAACTGAGACTAACTGCACTTGCATGCATCAGTTTAGGCACATTTTAGGCCAATCCCTACATTTTAGGATCCACTGGGAGTCTCGACACCAACCTCCTTCAATTGTTGGGAGTTGGTAACTAGTTAAGCTTAGTTACTCTTCAGTTACATTTAGTTAGTTCTCCTCCAGTTTGGTTAGCACTAGTTATGCATGGCTTTATGTAGGAAGGCACTAGTTCTCACCTACTTCTCACCTACCACTACAGTTAGACTGGTTTAACTGATTATAACTGATGGATTGACTGAATTATACATCTGAAGTTAATCAATTGGACTCCGATAGTGATTTAGACATCTTTAGTTAGCCATGCAGTTAGATATAGTCAGATCCAGTTGGTAGATTCAAATTCATCCCTAATGATTTGAATCCCTCTTTATGTAACACTATTGTAACACTAGATTCTTTAATGAAGATAATATTGTAATTCTCTGAGCAATACTTGTTTGATTTGTTCAGTTTGTATATAATTCATTCCTCTTCACTGCATAATAATTAAGAATCCGATTGCACTCATTGCTTGATGATCTAAATGGCACATCAATTCTAACACCAGGGTTATGAAAGATATTCAGAATATAGGTGTCGTTGGTTTTTTTTATAGCGCGACAAATGATGGTCTATGTGTTGCTGGTGCAGTTTTAATGATTAACAATTCCCATAGCTTTAATTTCCAACTACAGTGTGGAACAGGTTCAAACATGAAGGATGAGCTATTAGCTCTTTGGTGTTTGTGCAAGATTGTTTTTTTTTGTATAGTGATTCGTAGGGTATATGGTGATTCCAGGGTCACTATCAAATGGGTGCAAGGTGATTTTAATCTGAAAGTAGTCTCATTATTACCTTGGTGCAGCACGATATGCTCGGACCTCAAGAACTTCAGTCATATTACTTTCTAGCATATTTAACGGGAACATAATCAGTTACTGATAAATTCTCAAAGTCTGCTTTGGAAGGAAAAGAAGGAATTCTCTTGTGAGAAGAATGGCTAGATAATACTCAAACTGATATTGTCTCCATCAATATCTTTGATCTCTAATTTTCTCAGATTTTGAAGTTGTGGGATATATAGTTTTTGTGTGTTTTTGATAGGGTCTAGAAATTATTTTTGTAGAAGTATTTTGAAATTTGAGGAACTATTCATTTAGACCAAGAATTTTGGAATCTTGTTATGATTTTGAAGTCATGTAAAAATTAGTTTTTTTTCTTGATATTTCAAAATTGGGAAAGGTTTGTACTAACAGTGAACACTCAACTCAATTTTTTCTAGACGATTTGATAATCTTCAACTTTTTTATTCAAAAATGAATAATAAAAATACTTTTTAAAGATTTTTCATTCAAAACATGTATGCACGTACGAACGAAGGAGGTCCTTCTGGGAAAATAAAGATAAAAATCTACATTAAAAAATAAGATTAAAATAACTTTGCTTTATCCTTTTCATCCCTAATGTACATACAATTCCCACTTAACCGGGTACAATCAGCTCATCCATAATGTCTGTTTACACGGTTCCCACTTATCTCGGTTCATCGAGACTTTGCTGTAGTCAAACCCTCTCATGTGCTCCAATACAGGTCTGTTAATAAAACCCTCTCACGTGCTCCATACTTCATTATTGTGTATATAGCCCGGAATTGACACCCTGTATATTCAATACAATGTATCGAGGTGGAGGTAAAAGGTAGTAGAGAATACAGGCAGCTAATCCAGAGTTGTAAGTGGGGAGAAACCGGTGCTTGTGACAACCATGTCAGTCTGGGATGGAATTCAGTCAGTCCGTCACACAAGTTATCTGGTTTTGGTTTTGGTTTTGCAACTGACTGAATACAATAATCGAAAGGAGTTGTGACCCGTCGTGGTATAGACGACGAATTATGAATAGTAGAAAAGTAACAAACAAACAGCCATAGCCATCACGAGTCGAGTCGATGAACACCCCTTCACTTCGGTATATGGTCTATGCAATAGATTATTTTGCAGAAGCGCCGTTGTTATCTGTATGCATCAGTTTTATTTGCATTGCTGAGTATGCGGCGTGCTCGCATCTTTGTTGGGGACTCAGACCCGGATTTAGATGATTGCGAGATGTGGATGAAATATGGAAGATATCTGATGGATTTCTCACACAACTGGTGAAGCTTTGAAATACTTGATACGGTCATGAATGGTGTCATCAAATAGCCTGTTGCCGGGATTTTCCGCATAACATACATAGTACGCACATACACAGGCTTGTGGCATGGCCATGGTGATCCTGCTCTGAAAAGTCATAAAACAAGCATATAAGAATATTTCTATGGTCTTAATTGAGATTGGGGCTCCAATACTGAGCACATGAAAAATCATTCATATACTGCAAGTGCATGTAAATTGCAATGCCTTCATTGGATACAGTCTCACACATCTTACAATTACAGATGCGTCTAAGTTCTATCCTCCCCTGTAGATTTCCCCTCATTGGATGAATGGTCATCAGTTACCTCAAATTCTTGCCAGGTAACTGCTTATGACCACGACAAAAAGGAAATCTGTAGGATGGATAGAAATGTCTTGCCCAATCCGCCATTAGGCACAACATCGTTCTAACATTTGAAGAAATAATCTGTATAATGTCTTACAGGTTTTGAATGCTTTACAGATCCTCATGAAGCCTCAAAATTTCTAAAATATAGTAGAAATGTTCAGACCATCCCAGGCAAAGAACGTTATATAGCAGCAATAATAATACTTGAAATGATTTACCATGAAATAGCCAATGAAGAAGGATATTAATGAGACTGTAGCAGTAAAGCTTTTGTGGGTTGCCAAGGTCCAGGACCCGGAGACAATTACACAGATTGACCCTCCCGTCATACCACTCAGAAAACAGAGAGCGCTTGTGATGTCTTTGTCTACGACAGGCTCTAGATCTCTTGCTTGAAACAAATCCCATGTGTCTCTTGATGCTTCCACAAACCCTTTACCATAGGCTGCAGCCTGTGATTCAAATCAAATAGAGAGATTGGATAAGCTTTTATGATCAGTCATTCACTTCAATCAAGAAATCCTTCTTTCAGGACTGCAGTCCTTTGCAAATCCACGAGTTTTAGAATTTGGATCACGGTTCCTTTGTAAGGGTAAAATTGCTTTTGAATATCCTGATTCTAATGTACATATTTTTTTTCTCAACCGAATTAGATGGCCAAATCAGATGTTCATAAAAACTCCGTTATACCTATTCCAAGAAGAAAGGATAATCAAAAGAGAAAGCATACCTGAACAAAACCCCAGCTATTGCCAAAACGGAAAGTAAACTCCATCACTCTGAGGCAACAATGTGCAAAGGAAAACATGAATTCGTCCTCTCCTTCCACTAAATTCACAACCCGCGCCTGCACACGACTAATGGACTCAGGCCTACATATTCCCTTTACTGCATTTCCCAGTAAAAGTGGCCTCTTAAGACAGCATTAATGAATGAATACAGCTGTTTGTCATCGATTCATTTCACTGTTGAATGACAGAGAAGCTATTGAACAACTTACCACAACTCTAAGAGACTCAATCACAGGAACCATAACTGATCCAAGACTGACGATTCCTAACGAAGTTGTGAAAGCCCTTTGGAATGAAAACATGGTATCTGATTGCATCCCACGCATATAAAATAGGGCAATAACTCTCGAAACTGTGAAGTTCAATACATTCCTTAGAACTTCCATGGTCCATGCAAAACTGACTAGGAGCCCGAAGATAATAAGGACCGCATATCCATATTCAAAGCTGATAGCTCCTACTATGCCCAGATTCCATACAGAGGTCCATACAAAAGCCGCTATAACTGTCCAGTATGATGGATGATGAAGATCTGTAACCAATTTGCTGGTTGGAGTTGGAGCGAGGGCTTTGGACAATACAGCAGCTGCATATTCCATCCTATACAAGAAAAGAGAGGAGATTCTTTAATCTTAGAAGCTATTCTAAGACGTTACGAATTAGGTCTATGTTGTTTCACACACAGAAACATAACACAATTTACATTGGACACAGAAAACCTAACATATAAACGTAAACATAGAAAACCCAACATAAACATAGTATGGCAGAAAAGAGAAGAGAAAACTGGACAAACCAAGCATATCAACCATCATGTTAATATAATGCACCCATACCTATAAGCTAGCTGCTAAGAATCATCAATAAACTAACAATACGATATAAAGCTGGAAATGGAGTAATATATATATTGTACTCCTTGCATACCTTGGGGTAACCCAGCAGGCATATAGAGCTTGGGCTATTGAGAATACGAGCAGCACTACTCCCACACCAACACTAGCTGGAATTGATGTTGAAAGCAATAGCATAGAAGCTGTAAAACTCACTGCAGGGCTCGACCAAAGAATCCCCTTTACCATAAAAATCGGAAACCTCCGGATTATTGCCTGCCAGACGCAGGAAAACACTGCGCCTGCTGCTGCAGCGGCTGCCAGCTGAGGATACCAGTGCTCCATGTGGAATTTCTTTTTACCCCCCATGAAAGCTTTCCGAATTCCTATGAAGCCCAAGTACCCAATCCCTCCAATGGCTATTACAATATGAAACAGGAAGAGGAATGCACTAAGACGATTCCGGCAGACCCTTGAACTTGTATCTATCTTGTAGTTCATTTGTACCTGCACAAGAAAGAAAGAAAGAGATGGCCAAGCCTTTAACAAAAAACCTGAAAACAGTAGTCTGAAATAAACTTCATGGACTGAGGCTCCAGGAACTAGCCTTGCGTACAGGAGAGGGTTCAGCGACTGTGATATTGTTGTTGTTGCTGCTGTTGTTATCCTTGGAATAAGGAACCATGTCCATTGGGGTGATTTGATTGGCCATCTGACTTCTGGACCTCCTCATCTCCTTAGCACTAGGACTAGGACTAGGACTAGGCTGATTTTGCATTGGTACTTCAATTTTGATATCGTCCATTTGTGAGTTTTGATTACTTGCTTCGGCTTGTATCTCGGGAAAACCTTCAACCTGGATAAAATTGATCATAACACTGATTTAATTTTGGGGCTACCTAAATGAGCCTTTATGGAATCTGTACATTAGGTCGAGAGCATAGTTTCCATACAGTTAGTTATACACAAAAATTTCCAAGTAAAGATATCAGGATTCTTACACTGTTTTCAGCATTCATTGTGAACTACTTCAATTTGCTTGATGCCGTTGTCCCTTTTCACAAGGTATTCAGATTATCGACCTAGAAAATACAGGCATTGGTAGACTTAAGTCCCTCAAATGTAAAGCAAAGCAGGAGAGACTCACCTACTCAGAGAGAAAGACAAGAGAGTCCCTCAAGGTATTCTAATTCTTTGTTCATCGTCATGCTTATCCCTGGGAGAATTACGTGTAACGTGGCTTCTATCCTATTGCAGTCCCATACAAGATTCTCGTTTGAACATCACCATTCTAGAAAATTATATAAAAAATGAACATGTCATAGGTGTTTCGATCCGGGCCTAAAAGTGTGCTTTTCAACAGAAAAAAATGTGAACAGTCGTCCAATCATGGTTAAGGGGAGGAAAGTTCCTGCCTTTGCGCCGATCATGGCAAGATTCTGAGTGAAAGGAATCAAACACGAAAGAAATCAGTCAAACCATTTCCAGTAATTTGTCCATCACGGATTAATACACATAAATCCTCATCCCAGAAGGAAACCTCCTTTGACCCAAATCTAGTTTCTGATCTCTCTCGTTAGAGTCACATTTGTTTACGTATCTTTCACATTGTAACTTAAAATGCACAAAAATATTACCTTGGTGTGCACTCGAAGCATTCTGTATCATCCTGGTTGTGAGTAATTCCAAATACATGTGGATTTTCCGATTTGCCATCATAACACAAATAGGTTGTTAAGAATTTATAAAGATGGGATTGAGTAGAAAAGAATGGACTCTGAATTGGATGATATATTGGAGTAAAACCCAGGAATCATTGTTACACCATAAACGGTGCTTCTGCAAAGCTTATGTCAAGTCGGTTTCAAAAACCTCTCAGAGAAAGAATAAACACACTCAAATATATTTCATGGAAGATTAGCTTTTACTTCACAAAATTACATTAACAGGTTCAGTGACCCACGTGACAAAGAACAATAGTGCAGACTAGTACTCTTGTGACCAAAGTAACAGAGGTAGGACAGGACAGGTCACTAGGTTACTAGTGCAGTGCATAGAGCGAATGAATGGATAACAGGCCCAGACTTTCTTATCCAGACCAATCCGACAAGTGGCGTAATGATCCAGCATTTCATGCTTTCTTTATTACCCAATTCTTTATTACCTAACCTATTTTGTCTTTACAGTTATTCCTTTACTTTTGCTTATGTAATGCCTTCCGTCAGCGGCGTACAGGTACAGGGGAAAACACATTTCTCGCCCACATAATTCTCTTGATCCCAAATTTTGGTTGAAGTTTGTATAAATGGTTCACTGACGCATCGATTGTTTCATTGGAGAACTTAGGTATGGTTAGATTACATAATTAACTTAATGTGGGAGAGTAATAAATTTTTTTAAGCTAGTTAAACTATAACTAAAAGACAAACATAGTGATGGTTTTACGGTAAGATTTAAAACAGTTTACAAAGAAACAAAAATTTACAGGTATTTGATAAAAATGAAAATCTATCTTTTTATTAACCATATTTATTATTAGTTTCTTTGATCATTAATATAGATTATTGATTTAACTTGTTGCTCTCATGTGTGATATTATTTTCTATATTATTTACCAACATAGTTGATCTCACAAAAATTTATGAAACAAAGACAATATTCGAGGATAAATTTTACCACTTAAAAAAATACAAACCATACAATTAATATTGTGAGAATGTTTTCCTTGTCAACATAATTACATGTTTTGTTTCTATATATTAACTGTTACCTTGCCTTGCAAGTTTTACCCCATCCACCAAACAATATAAGAGCTTATCGTCATTGACTGAAACTGAAGTGTAATTCGAAATTCCACGCAGTAATGAAGAGATTATGTTGGTTACTTCTACAATCTATAAATATAAAATTAACAAGATGGCTGAACAGTCCAGTTTACAGAATGGTTTATAATAGGAGGTTTGGAAGGTAGTAACCACCTACCACTTATTTTGTCTCTTTGCGGACATTTTTGGCATGATATTTGATGGCCATCCTTGATTTGTGGTCCCTAGATTGAGATTTATTTCCAGAGCAACACTCTTCTTTTTTTCAAATTATAATCTTAATTAATACAAGAAACATCAACAACAGCTTCCCACAGTAGAGTGCCAAAGGCCTTGTTTTATTTATTTAATTATATGCACAGGGCCATGGGCACATGAAAAAATATGAATTAAGATGATTGAATGGAATCTTATATTAAAATTAAGTTTTAATTTTGATCGCATTAAGCTAAAGGCAAGAAAAAGGACTAATCAATTGCCAGAAAGGCCATAAAGTAACATTACTTTACATTCTATTTACATCAATGATTAAATGAGAATTGTAGTCATACCCTGCCTGGTCAAGGAATATCAGAAGTTTCAGCCGACCTGGGTAAGTCATTGTTGGGATTCATCATTTCTGTCTGTCATGTAAAAAGCTTTTGGCAGTTTCGGTGGTCACACAGTTAATTCGTACAACAATCATACGTTGGCCAGAATCTACAGATTCAATGTTAATGTGTCTGTGTGTCTTGTTCTTCATGATAAGCGATGGGATAATCAAGTGGGGTATGTCGATAAATTAACATGGGCGATAATGTTAGAGATTGTCTCTTCTGCTTCTTCAATCTTGATTCAGCCCTCTGTCCTCGAATTCAGAACTCATATTCCAGAACCGAGTGGATGGCTGTTAGAGATGAACGCTACTATAAGAGTGTTTAATTCTTCTTGCTCATGGGTGGTCTGGTCTTTGGAAATGGAGATGGGACAAAATGATTTTTCTTAGTGCCTGCACATTGAATTTAAAGCTGCCATGATTACAATTGGAATTTCATGGCACCCACAACGAAATTATTCTTCAAACAACCACCTTTTCAGCTTCGAATCAAATGACTCAATTGGGAGCCACACACGGTCCCAGAATTCTGAAGATTTTCATCCACCCAACAATGGGAGTAAACTTTCTACCCGACCATTTGCACCGCTCGGATGACCTGGCTTGGGAGTAAACTTTCTACCCGACCATTTGCACCGCTCGGATGACCTGGCTTGCGTGAGCTTTCACATCAAGCATTGCTTGCTAGTCGCAAGACAGGTCATCCTATCGGTGCAAATGGTCCGGTAGAAAGTTTACTCCCCCAACAATGTGCTTGAGATAAGTGTGACACAGTGTATTCGGTAAGCTTAATCGGTAAGCTTAATTATAAAAAGAAACCGATTCACCAACTCCATGATCCCAACAAAATGTTAGATTTAATGCAGAAATATCTTTATGTGTTTTCTATATTTCCTTGTTCTTGTTCAACAAATAAATTCCTAAGCTAGTGGATCTGATCCACATTTATTGGATCTAGATTAGGTTTCACTTTACTATATATGTAACTTCTATTACTGAATACAATTGAGTTGAGTGTTTCTCCTCCTTGTTTTTGAGCGAGCCTTTGTACTCACAGGTTTCCTCCTTGGTTTCTCTGATTTGGTATCAGAGCCAAGTTGAGGGCTACTGGTGTGTGAGGTTGAGAGAACCATCCTGAGCACTAAAGGAAGCCATTGGTGACTGTGAGAGTGCGTAGAATCAATCTGACGAAGTGCTGGACGTGGAGAAATTGTTGGCTTGGAAAAATTGCTCTGGAGAAATCAGCGTTGAGAATCACTGCCAGATTTATATTTTGGTGTAATTTTTTTTTCCCAATTCTCACAGAGTAATATAATTTTTTTTTCTCCATCACTTCCCAAAGACATTGGGAAGTCTGATTAAAATTCTGAATCGTGAGAAGTCTGGACTTATTTTATTTGGTTAAAATTTAGCCTGTGTTCACGTTGAAAGTATTCCAGGTGTAAATTTTTTTTTCTTCCGATGGAAAAATTATTGTTGACAAATTCACGTGCAAATTGTTTGCGGCCAATTTTTTTTCAACTGGACGGGAAGAAAGAGCGCCAATGACGCCTTCACCAGCAATCAATCTCGGAGAGCTGAACGATGCCTGTCAAGCAGAGAGAAAGAGCGCCGAAGAGCCCGTCCTTAAAGCGATTTTGGACTGGTGCAGAAGGTAACCCAGGCAGGAGCACCGATATACTTACTTGATTAACAGTCAAAGAGGTGAGACAATATTTTTTTCTCCTTGTTTAGGTGAAATTATTTGCCTTTCAAATCTGTGAAAATGGCAGATATGTTATTGGCGGATTTATATATCACTGATGCATCAAATTTAAATGGGGAAAATTATGTAAATTGGAAATTCAAGGTGATTATTGTGCTTGAAGCTCTTAGTTTGTGGCCGATTGTGAAAGGGGATGAACAGAAGCCTACAGATCCGTTGTCTCTCTCTGATTGGAACTCAAGGGAAACCCAAGCAAAGGTGTTGATTCGGTATGTCTGTAAAAGACAACATCATACCTCACATCAGAAATTATGTAAATTGGAAATTCAAGCTGATTATTGTGCTTGAAGCTCTTAGTTTGTGGCCGATTGTGAAAGGGGATGCACAGAAGCCTACAGATCCGTTGTCTCTCTCTGATTGGAACTCAAGTGAAACCCAAGCAAATGTGTTGATTCGGTATGTCTGTAAAAGACAACATCATACCTCACATCAGAAATTCGAAGACATCCAAAAACACATGGGACAAGCTGAAAGGTCTGTATGAGACATCTAATTCTAATAGAATATTGTCTATCAAGATGGATGTGAATGAGACTATGAATAAATATCTCTCCCGCATCAAAGACCTTCAAGATAATCTCGGTGACACAGGTGAAGAAGTATCTAGTACTGATTTGGTATCTATCACATTAAAGGGTTTGTTTCCAGATTACAAAATATTCATCTCATCACTTGCAGCAAAACAGATCCCTCCTACATTTACAGAGCTTGGCGGAATCCTGATACAAGAAGAAGAAATGATGAAGATGTACGAGCCTGAATCTCAGTCTTCAGATCAGGCGTTGATGGCAAGACGCAGATTCCCACACATATGTAATCACTGGAATCCACACAGAGGCAAGTTTCGAGCAAGACACAAAGGTATGTCATGCAATGACTCTAGTGCTAATAAAGATGTTGTATGCCATTATTGTGGCAAATCAGGTCACATATTTAGAGATTGTTTTAAGAATATAAAAAATGATTCCAATAATAGATACATAAAACATAATGGAAATTATGTTAGAAAAGATACCCTGTATGTAAATGGATTTAAAAACCTAATACTGTTTATATCTGAACATGCTTTATCTATTGAGACAAACGATGAAAATGCATGGTTCATAGATTCAGGTGCATCTGCCCACATGTCTTGTAATAAAGATTGGTATGATGAGTATTATGAAAAGTTTGATGGCACACACATCTATCTAGGTGATCAGAGGTCTCACAAAGTCCTAGGTTATGGAGTGATAAGTGTTAACCTACCTGATGGACAGTTCAAACAGATACATAATGTGATGTATATTCCTGGCATAAAAAAGAACTTAATATCTGTTTCTGCTATCACCGATAATGATATGAAAGTTGAATTTGATAAATACAAGTGCCATGTGAAATATTTCCAAGATCATTACAGGGTAATAGCGACAGGATCCAAACTTGGTGGATTGTACAAGCTGGATGCAATCAAGGGTAATCATCAGGCACTAGCAGCATCAACTATTTCAGATGTCGAATTGTGGCATCAGAAGGTATGGACACCTCAATCAGAATGATCTCATGTAATTACAGAAAAAGTCGATGGTTGAGGGTCTTCCTGTTATAAAAAATGATCATATTGAATGTGTTGCTTGTGCACTTGGGAAACAACATCGAAATTAATTTCTTAACCATGAAGAGAAGGGATAGAGTGAACTCCTTGAGCTAATACACACTGATGTATGTGGACCTATGCAGACCAGATCACTTGGTGGTGCATGGTACTTTTTGATATTTGTTGATGACTGATCCAGGTTCACATGGGCTTACTTCATCATAAGGAAAAGCGATGTATTCGAATAATTCAAGGAATTCAGAATCAAAGTTGAGAAGCAGTCAGGTAAATACATTAAAATCCTCAAATCAGAACAAGGTGGTGAGTACACTTCTGGAGCTTTCAGAAGATACTGTACAGAAAATGGAATCCAACAACAATTCACAGTCACAGATACACCTCAGCAAAATGGTGTTGCTGAAAGGAAAAATAGAACATTGGTGGAATGTGCTCGCAGCATGCTCCAAGGTAAGAACATTTCAAATGGCTTTTGGGTTGAGGCAATAAACACTGCTGTGTACTTAAAGAATAGAAGTCCAACAAAGAAACTAGAACTTCAAACCCCATTTGAAGTCTTTAATGGCTATAAACCTATAATTATTCACTTAAGAATCTTTGGTTCTATGGATTTTGCACACATACCTAAAGATGACAAAAGGAAATTGGATGCAAAATCCATAGAATGTATCTTTGTTGGTTACTGTGATGATCAGAAAGCATATAAACTCTTTCATCCTAGTTCGCACAAATTGATTGCTAGTAGAGATGTTGTATTTCATGAAAATACAGATATGTGTAACATGATGAATAATGTTAATGATGAACTGATCCTAGATGAGTATGTCAAAATAGATAAAATTCTTCAAAAAGTGCAGGATCAACAGCAGGTGCAAGAACAGCAGCAAGTTCAGGAATAGGAATCAAGCGTGAGTGATACTGCCTTAGATGATGAAACAACAGAAGACAGAAGAATTATGGATGGAACCCCAATAGGTACTGTAGTACCTAGAAGGTCATCTCGTCAAACTCATCCTCCAGTAAAGTTTAGAGATTATGCCTTCATGACTAGTATAATGAATGTCATAGAGCCATTAAATTATGAACAAGCCAAAGAGAAGGAAGAATGGGTAACTGCAATGAATGAAGGATATAATTCTATTATGAGAAACAAAACTTGGGATTTAGTAGAATTACCCTAAGATAATGTACCCATAGGATCAAAATGGCTATTCAAATCTAAACTTAAAGCAGATGGTAGTATTGAAAAGTTCAAGGCAAGATTAGTTGCAAAGGGTTATTCTCAGCAAGAGGGGATTGACATTGAAGAGACGCATGCACTAGTAGCTAAGTTAAACACTATCAGATTGTTAGTTGCACTAGCTACTAAACATAACTGGAGAATACACCAGTTAGATGTCAAATCTGCATTTTTAAATGGCGATTTAAAAGAGGAAGTATACTTAGTGCAGTCTGAAGGTTTTGTTCAGAAAGGACAGGAGCAGCTTGTGTGCAGGTTCAAGAAAGCGATCTATAGACTGAAACAGGCTCCTAGATCATGGTATATCAAGATTGACACCTTCTTCAAACAACAAGGATTTCTCAAAAGTAAAAATGATTCAAGTTTATATATAAAATTAGATAAACAGGGAAATGTTTGCTTGATATCCCTATATGTGGATGATCTTATCATTACAGGTGGAGCATATCAATTAGTTGCAGATAGTAAAAGTAATTTGTCACAAGAATTTGAAATAAAAGACCTAGGTGACTTACATTATTGTTTAGGCATTTCTTTTTGGAGAGAATCTGGTACACCATTCATCACTCAAAGCAAATATGAAAAGGAGATACTTGACAGGTTTCAAATGAGTGAATGCAAATCTGTATCCACTCCTTTGGATCAAAATGTAAAATTATACAACAATGAAGGATCTAAAGAAGCTGATGGTACTTTGTATCGTCAACTAGTGGGTAGTTTGAACTACCTCACTACTACAAGGCCATGCCTATCATATTCTGTTAGCATCCTTAGTCAGTTCTTCGCTAAGCCATGCGAAACACATTGGAAAGCTGCAAAGTAGGTCCTAAGATATTTAAAAGGAACTGTTGATTATGGTCTTTTATATACTGATGTATCTGATGTTCAGTTGGCAGGTTACTCTAACTCTTACTGGGCAGGAAATCCTGATGACAGAAAATCCACTTCTAGATATGCATTTAATATCGGTTCGAGAGTCATATCATGCAGCAACAAGAAACAACCAACTGTTTCTTTGTCATCCATAGAAGCTAAATACAAAGCGTTAACCAGTGCTACTTATGAAACCATTTGGTTGAGGGGCATTCTTGAAGAAGTTAGAATACAACAAAAACAAGCTACTAGAATCTAGTGTGACAATCAAAGCTCAATTAAGCTGGCACACAATCCAGTCTATCATGCCAGATCTAAACATATTGAGCTGCAACATCACCTTGTCAGAGAAAAGATTGAGTCTCAAGAAATTGAACTCATCTATTGTAACACAAGTGAAAATGTTGCTGATGTGTTTACTAAACCAATTGGAAGGATCTATTTTGAGGATCCTAGGAAGAAATTAGGTGTTTTCAAAAATCCATTTATGCATTAAGGGAGGCTGTTAGATTTAATGCAGAAATATCTTCATGTGTTTTCTATATTCGTTTGTTCTTGTTGAACAAGATCCTAAGCTGGTGAATCTGATCCACATTTATTGGATCTATATTAGGTTTCACTTTACTATATATGTAACCTCTATTACTGAATACAATTGAGTTGAGTGTTTCTCCTCCTATGTGTTTGAGCGAGCCTTTGTGCTCTGCTGGTTTCCTCCTTGGTTTCTCTGATTCAAAAACACCCATAAATATATTATATTGCTTTCCACTGTTTCAAACAAGGATTTTCCCAAAAGAATGAGCAAAAATGAACAAATGAAAATGGACTTTGGTCTCCCCGAACTCCCATTTCCATACCATGATGTGCTCTTTGTGGTGTATCCATGGCCATTGTAATTCATAGCACATATGCCAAAATAGTTTTTATTGCAAATCCGACATTCCTTCACCTAAGCTTAAGCTCAATCCCCACCCAACACCACCATCCCTACAAATTTAACCATAATGGCCTTAGCACTACCACACAACCCACATGCAAACAACATCACTCCAGGAAACTAAGCAATGATTAACCATGAGGCATAGAAGGTTTTGTTGGTATTTACTCATCTAATAGATCAGTCCACAACGCTCTTGAGAGGGTATGGAATTCACAGCAATTACAATGGAGTACTAATGCACAAATGGCTTAACCACAAGAGAGGATGAGGGAGTGGATTTGTCACTTTGTTATGAAGAACAACTAAAAATTGGAAGATGGAATGGATAAGGAAGAGGAGTAGTCACTATATTACTTATTAAATTCTAGGTTTTAATGTAGTGAGAGTAAGTTATTTATGTTGACTCAGGTTTAGATCCTTAATTATCCATAAGACCCAAGATATCGACACGGCAGAGCAGGACTCCGTCACCAATACCTGCAACATAGATGAAGTCTCACCCAAGATATCTTATGAGGAATGCCATAAACAAATTTCTGCAGTTATGTTGGGGATTTCAATCTTACAGTATTATCATATTATTTGATTGAAGCCAGAAATTATACTTCTATTTCTATTCATTCATTCAAGATAACCATCCACCCTTCCGTCGACATATGTAACAACATATAACATATAGCATTAGCATATTTTCAATATGTGACACACACACACACATATAAGTTGATTCATAACAAAGATTGTGTGATACATTCAGAACGACTCGTTCACAATAGATAATCATTCGACACAAGCATAAACATTAAAATATACAGAGACAAGATATAACGTGGAAACCCATTCGGGAAAAACCACAAAGGTGCTCTTCATCTAGAATTAGAATTGGTTTGGGACCTTTGGTTTGTGCACTCAGCTTGTAGAGTCTTCTTTAGATATTCTTTACAATTTATACAGTCATCTCTCGTCTCATGCTCTCTGGTTTTTGTCTCTTTCTCTTCTTCTCTTATTCATTGATCCACACACAGTATGTATCGACCCTCTTACTCAACAAATCTATCTATTTTCGTCCACAACTAACAACCATCAACCCTGAGTCAACAATCAACCAACCCGCACACAACTTGGGTTCATTATTTTTTGGGCTTTTATGGTTTTACTATTCTTGATTCAACCATTTTCTGACTCACAACTGTAAGTCAACAACCTGTCTTTCTATTTTAATACATTCAATTATCTCTAAAAATAGGCACTATCGTCCCAAAATACATTCATGCTTTATTACTAAAAACAAGCTTTTAGTCTAACTAACTCTTCCCGCAAAATCAGTTGAACTCTTCTCTTCAACTGCTTTATTCCTCTTCCTTCATGGTTCCTTCCATTGCGACTACTTCCATCGTAGCTTCTTCCGTCGTGCGACAGTAATATTCATCTCTCCGAGCAGAATTTCCAGCCGAATGCTGCGCTGAATTTTTTTTGTCGTTGATACAGGAATATCTTCAAATATATTACTCTTGATCACTTGTAAAGCAACATCAATTGATGAATGATCATCATCAAATTCAAATGTCTGAGTGAAACTGGCAGCTAAATATTCCCATTGTACTGATCCCTGTTGTAGCTCGATCGAAGAATACCACTTCCTTGGTATTGTTTCCAATGTATGTACAGATTGATGGACCCATTCTTGTCATGGACATGCTTCCCATGTTGCACAACAACTCTCAATGTGCTCTACAAGACTAGTTAGTCCTGCATATTTCTGGCCAGTGTACATCACCTTCTCTCCAAATCGTACTTCCATCAATCTCCAGCATCAGGGGCATTCTGAGATAGATTGTTTATGTGCAACCCACCATCTAACAAGTGTAGATTTTAGTGCAAATTCCAAAGATGACAGTTTCTGAAGTTCTGTGAAATTTTCTTCAAATTCTGTAAGCAAACCCTCATAGATAGGTAGATCACATACCTCGATACCTACCTATCGCACATATTTTGTAATTCTTGTGCATCGTCGAATTGACACTTCATGTAATCGGTTCTACCAATTTTATAAAGCTTCTCTAGAATTCGATGTGCAGGAGCTAACACTTCACCAACTGAGTTTTCCGTCGGTTGTCAGATTCACATAATCATCCATTATAAAAGTGATATTATAGATATGGTCTCAGTATCCATCGTGTTCTTCATTATTTACTTGCTCAACATACCTCCGACCTTCTAGAGGATCAAGTGGTGTGACCACCCTTAGTTTGTCATCTTCAAACGTTAATATCATTTTCTTGAAATTGATAATAGTTTGGTTATCGATGGCCCAATCGATTCCTAGAAGTGTGGGATATGGAATTGTATCATCAACAATGTCGATCACCTCAAAGTATGCATAAGTGTAAAGTCCTTCTATCTCAAGAAGAACTTGAGTCAGTCGGCTGATAGGTAAAAAATTTGATTGGTTTTCTAGTATTAATTGGATAGAAGACCATACTAGTCTCGACTTTCCCATACTCTCCCAAGTTTGTCTAGTAAGAATGTTCACATCATATCCCAAATCCAAAATGATATAGTCCATGTCATAATCTCCTATCTAGGCGGTCATTATGAGTTCTCGGTCAGTCTTCAATCTTTTCCCAATATGGTTAACCCTTCTTTCTGGTCTCATATCTTCTTGAGATTCCTCTATCAATGTTGTCAATTATGCGATAGCATATTTATCTTGTATTAGTGATAAACAAATTTTAAAGAATTATTTCAGTTTACTAACCTTTGTTATCGGTTTCTTTTGAAATAACTGTTCAAATCTTTGAGGCATGTCCAGTATTGGTCCTTCATTTTGTACAACAACAGAGGCCAACGCTTGATTTTTGTCAATGAATTCTTGTCATGCATCCAAGAATATTTCTTTTTCTTTTTGGACATCGAATGGTGCTTTCTTGTGTGTCGTTGGTCACACTCACGATTGTCCATATGGTGCGTCTTGATCAGCTCCATTTGCAGTAGCTCCTCTTGTTATGACAATAATACTTGGCTCCCTTGGTTTAGTAGAGATCTTTTGTATGTTCGGATTGAGATTTTGAGGTGGGTTCTGATTTCCCACGTTCCTGGCTTGCCATTTTGCAATCAATTAAGGGAACTCTTCAATAGTATGATCAAAATATTTATAATATGAGTAGGTCGTAGTAGTATTTGTGTAGTCCCTGGAAAAGTGTCTAGGCTACCCACAATTATAGCAGATAACTTGGCATTTTCCACAACCAAATTCTTGTCCTTGTCCTCAACCTCTAAAAATTCCACCACCCCTGGGTTGAGGGTATTGTGTTTGCTAATATTGAGCTCGAGGGTATTGGTTCTGGGGAAATTATGCCTGAGATCACTAGGCCTGCATTTTTTCGTCGTTCTTCATTAGGTACGTGTCAATTTTTTTCTCTTGCAGCAGCTAGTATGCTCTGCAATCCTTCTCATCGTGGCCTACTGATCGACAAAATTTATAGTATAGAATGGCTGGTGCACTTACGGTTTTTTGTAAGTATAAAAATTCTTCCAACCGATGTCCTCTAGTCTAGAAGATCCTACACCAAGGCATCCCTTGTGTATTCATCGGATTCGGTGTTCATGATGCGACATAATTCATAAGTGTTGGGCAATTATCTTTATGATGTCCTTGAGTTCTACATCTGGTAAACCATAGTTATTCTTGGACTTCTTTCTTTTTCTTGATATCTTGAATTTGCAGTGTAAGGTTGGCCGGTTGCGACTAGATTTGCATCATTACTACACCAGTTTCTCCGACTGGTGAGGCTTCTAACTTCATGGTGAGCTCAAGAGCCTCGTTTCGTGATACATTTTTCTATTGCATTAATGATACATGGATATGCGGTAACATCGCCGCAATTAACCATTCTTTGTGTTGGACATTCGACATTTGAAAACTTACTTTGGCCATCAAAGTCTTGAATCTTTGGTCAAAGTCCCAAACAAACTCCGTAGGTAACTGTTTAATTTATTTCAACTCCGTAATGCAATGTGACTCAGATTTCAGTTTTTTAAACTCATCTATCAGTGCTGTCCGGATATGATCCAATGTCTTCTGAGTGATTCCTACAGGAACTACAGAGAATTTCATGTAACAGTCGAGTGCACGAACTTTGAGGGGCATGATCATATGATATTTCTTTACGGATTCATCTTGGACCTGTCGCACAACCCATACAGATTCACATATTCACATAGAAACCAATGTTGTTCAGGGTCCTCCAATACATTTCCATTAAAAATTGATAGCTTTATATCGTTCCCAGCCATTCTGTTTACTCTTGGTACTGCTGAATTAGAAATTCCACTAGTGAGACTTCCTTGTTTGCTATTTCCACTATTACTGTTAGTTTGATTAGAAAAAACACTACGTGAAGTGTTTCTAGATCTTACCTCAGGTGATGTACGAGGGGTCGCAGGTATGTCATGATTTTGATCTGTATCTGGTGCTTCTTCATCTTTGGTTTCTTCAGATATCAACTAGTACTCTTGTTCTTTGTTGCAAGATCCTTCATCAAGGTGCAACACCAATTCGTAGTCCTCTCGTTCGGTCATACTACAACTTCCTCTTCTTGTCGCAGTCCTTCTTCTCTTTCCTGACCGAAATATTTTTCCACTCCTTAGGCATCTACCTTCTAGCTTAGTCTTGTTATTACTGGGAAACATCTCAGTTTATCCCCATCCATTCTACTCACAATTTTTCTTGCAACATATCTCGGGTCTCCGTGCATAAATTTTTATTCGTTGGACTCCATTCTTAAGATTCCTTTCTCACACACCAACATATTAATCCACAATTTCCAATCTTTCAGATAGTGACCTCTAGGGCCTTGGAAAAATTTCCTTTTTGCTTCATTGTATGACTTAATTGTGTCGACTGTAATTTCTGTGATATATCCTCCCAAGATATTATCGACCCAGAAATTGACAACCCTAGATGTAGGATTGCTCACCCTCTTCAACTGCTGGATCAACTCAGGACTCTGCTCTGTCAGTTCCATTCCTTGGAAATGTTTCCTCTGAGTTGCTAACTTCAATAAACACTCATGCAATATTATGAGAAATTCGCTAAAGAAAATTTCATGAATATATGTGTAAAGGTATCACTCCAACCATTCAGTCGGGATCATCCGTGATCATTCACTTTCCTCTCGTGCAAAATATAGTGCCTTATAATCAACCCAATCTTGAATTTTTTGCTTCGTTGGGTACCAAAACATATCCCCGTCGAAATGATTCATGGTATCGACAAAGAAACCATTTTTTGGCTAACTTTCTATTGAACCAGGTTCAAATCCTTAGTTATCAACAAGACCCAAGATATCGACATGACAAAGAAGGACTCTGTCGGCAACACCTGCAACGCAGATGAAGTCTCACTTGAGATATCCTATGGGGAGTACCAGAACCAAGTTTCTGCATTTATGTCGAGGATTTCAATCTTATAATATTATCAAATTATTTGATTGAAGCTGGAAATTATACTTCTATTTCTATTCATTCATTCAAGATAACCATATACCCTTTCATTGACATATGTAGCAGCATATAGCATAAATCATTAACACATTTTCAATATGCGATGCATATCTATATCTATATCTATCTATCTATCTATCTATCTATATATATATATAACAGAGATTGTGCAACACATTCATATCGACTCGTTCACAATAGATAATTATTCGACACAAGCATAAAAATTAAAATACAAAGAGACAAGATATAACGTGGAGACCCATTCGGGAAAAACCACAAAGGTGCTCTTCATCTGGCATGATAAATGATTTGGCGCGTTTGGTTTGCGCACTTAGCTTGTAGACTCTTCTTTAGATATTCTTTAGAATTTATACATTCATCTCTCATCTCATGCTCTCTGGTTTTGGTATCTTTCTCTTCTTCTTTTATTCGTTGATCCGCACACATCCTGGATCGACCCTCTATGCTCTTACTCAAAAAATATCTTTATCTTCGTCCACAACTAACAACCATCGATCGTGAGTTAATAATCAATCAACCCACACATGGATTGGGTTCATGATTTTACTATTCTTGATTCAACTGTTGACTGACTCACAATTGTCAGTTGACAGGTTGTCTTTCTATTTTAATACATTCAATTCTATAAAAATATGCACTATCGACCCAAAATACATTCATTCTTTTTTACTAAAATCAAGCTTTTAGTCTAACTAAATTGTCTCGCAAAATCAATTGAACTCTTATTTTCAAATGCTTTATTCCTCTTCTGACGTGGTTCCTTCTATCGTGGTTGCTTCTGTCACAGCTTCTTTCGTCATGCGACCATAATCTTCATCTCTGCGAGTAGAATTTTGGCATAATTTTGTCTAACTTTTCCTAGGGACAACAACTCCTCGGGAGGATGAGATAACTAGGATCACAATTGAGAAGATCATATCATAACATGATTTGTTGTGCATCCAAGTGAAATCCATGCACCCTGGTTATCCATCGGTATGATTAATGTCCATGATGATTGATGCAGTCAGTGAGTTGTTGGACATCTACTAGAATGAAAGGCCTTTGAGTAACATTTGGCATGTTTTTTTCCAGAAGAGGAGAGACTAGTTATTGGTTCCTACCAACTGGGAGGCAGTGAAATCCACAACAAGGGGAAGGGATGTTAGGGGCAGTTTTTTTGAGATCCCTCCTAATCTCCTTGCTAGATAACCGCTCCAACTGTAGGAGTTCAGGTTTCAGGTGGTTGTGCCTCATATTTATGATAGGTTTATTGGAGCATGGGGGATGTTCCCCCAGCATTACCAAGTCTAATTGTAATTTGCTAGACATATTTATACATAGTTTATCTTACACATGCATCTAGATTACACAAGTACATCGTCATATTTCTATGGCATCGAGCGGGGACGCACTTATCAACGTCATGTTAAGTTTTCATATGCTAGACTAGATTCAATAGCATTCAATTCAAAATCACAACAACATATCAAGAATCACTGATAGAAACACAATCACAAGATAGACACAACATTTATCCTGGGAAACCCTAAAGGGGAAGAAAACCCAACAAAAAATTCCTTTGTATAAGATATATAGAAGACAACCAAAAATAGTTCTTCTCCTCCTGATTTGTTTCTCTCTCTACTATGCACGACACAAGTGAGTGAGTCTGTGTTCAAATAAGAACCACAACTCCTCTATTTATACACGTGTAAACTTGACTTTTGCACTAGACAAGTCGACCCCAATAAACTGTCTATGCCAACTTCACCTAGGAATACTCAAAAGCAATATATTATATTATTTATTAGGGTACTAAAGACCCAACACAAGTGGAGGCTTTACCTCATGACTCTATGATGACCAAATACAATAGTAACACCCCGTCGAAGGAATAATAACATCTCCCTTGGGTTACATTAGTAAAATACATTTAGAATATCCTTTGAAGTTACAATATTTCAACACCCCCCTTAACGATAAGGTTATTCTACTAACAACATCATCACAGACTTAGGAGAACAAAGAGACCATTACAACAGTACATCGAGGTAATACATATATACATCACAGGAATTTTTTCCACAATCAATAACTTGGAACAATTACTCTTTATCTTCTGCATCACATGATCACTTGATCCTTTCTTTACAGCAACTCTTCGATCTTTCGATCCTTCGTAGTAGCACTTCGATCTTCTAGATCCTTTGCAGTACTTTGATCCTTTGCAACAGCACTTCAATCTTCTTGATCCTTTGCAGCAGCACTTTGATCTTCTTTATCCTTTGTAGCAGCACTTCGATCTTCTCGATCCTTTGCAACAACACTTTGATCTTCTTGATCCTTTGCAGCAACACATCGATCTTCTTGATCCTTTGTAGCAGCACTTTGATATTCTACAGTAGCCTTCCGATCTTCTCGATCCTTTGCAACAGCACTTCGATCCTTTAAATCCTTTTGTAACAACACTTCGATCCTTTCAATCCTTTGCAGCAGTCTTTCGATCCTTCTTGATCTTTTCAGCCGCACTTCGATCCACTTGATCCTTCACTACTATTCTTCAATCTACTTGATCCTTTACCACTGCGCTACCTGTAGTACACATGATCTATTTGCAGGATGATCAGTCATGATCACTTTAGGACATAAGTCCAAGGACGATGCAATCCTCCATCAGCATGATCCATGAAATCGATTAGCTGAATTGTGTACAACTAATTGTAGATTTCGATCGCACCTAGTGCTGGCCCTATCGTCTATGAAGACTCATCGTAGACCATCCATACCACACAGGTTAGGAACACTCACAATTGAGTGTTATACTATAGTATCTACACTCATGTGTAGGTATACTCTACCGTGTAAGAGTATTGTCTGCAGAGCAGATCTTGACCGCATTCAAAATGTCGGCCCAACGTAGAACATCCATACCACATAGGTTAGGACCACTCCCAAGTGAGTGTTATACTACGACTTCCGTGAGGACTCATCATAGAGAATCCATACCACACAGGTTAGAATCACTACCAAGCAAGTGTTATTCTATGGTATCTACATATGAATGTAGGCATACTCTCCATACAAGAGTATCGTCTGCATAGTAGATCTCGACTGCATACAACATGTCAGTCCTGTTGTCCGTGAGGACTCATCCTAGAGAATCCAAACCACTGAGGTTAGGACCACTCTTGAGCGAGTGTTTAATATACGGTTATTCACAACTGAATATGAGTATTCTCCATGCAAAAGTAACATCTTACAAGGTCATCCTTTAACTAGTAAGGACCACTCTCATGCATTGGGTGTTATACCTGCTATCCTCAAGAGAGGATACCATCGTCCACAAATAAATGTTAGACCATCATCACTGTCATCCATCATCGATGTCAGTTTCATCATTACTCCCGCTTTCCTGAGAAGTTTCATTTTATTAACCTGCTCCCCCTTTGTCTGAGGAGGGTTCATGTCTTCGACCTGATTCTTCCTTCTCGAAGAGGGTCCAACTATTGTAGTCCAATCACTCTTCCTCCTTGCAAGGAAGGTCCTTTCGAACTACACCAATCTTGTCGTGGAAATATTTGAACTTTGTTTGAGATAGAGGCTTGGTCAGTATATCAACAACTTGCTCATCGATACCCACATACTGGAGCTTGATGGCTCCCTTTTGTACCATATCCCTTATATAGAAATATCAGATTTTTATATGCTTCGATTTGTCATGGAACACCGGATTTTTTGTCATCCTTATACAAATCTGGTTGTCATAGAAAATTACTCTGGTGTCCACCTCCATGTCAAATATTTTTGACATAAGCTTTAGAAGCCATATCGCTTCACAACAAGCAGAGCAAGCTGCAATGTACTCTGCTTCAGCTGTACCGATAGAAACACTGGACTGTTTCTTACTAAACCATAAGATCATGGCGGATCCTAGACAATAACATCCACCTAAGGTGCTCTTTCTTTCTGTGGCACTTCCTGCCCATTCTGAATCTGTATACCCATACAAATTGTAGTCATGATCTATCCCATACTACAGTCCCAAATCAATCATACCTTTTAGGTACCTCATCACATGCTTTGTAGCTATCAAGTGAACTCGTCTAGGTTTAACTAGATACTGACTCAAGGTGTTCACAACAAAGCATATATCTGGCCTTGTGTTCGTCAGCTACATTAATGACCCAATAATCTGTCTATAGTGAGTCATGTCCACTAGGTCGGATGTCTCATCAGACAACAACTTTAAGTTGGTGTCCACGGGTGTGGCCATGACTTTACAATCCAACATATCAAATATTTTCAATATTTCTACTGCATAATTTCCTTGATTCAAAAAGATTCCTTCTAGGCTCTGCCACACTTCTAGCCCTAGAAAATAATGCATCAATCCAAGATATTTCATCTTGAATTCTTCAGCTAGCTTCTTCTTGCAATCCTTGATCTATTTCTCATTTCCAGTCAGAAATAGATCATCCACATACAACAATAGTATGACTATTTAATCATCCATAATATTCATATAAATATTAGGATCAACTTTAATCTTGGTAAAGCCCATGCTTGTCAAGAAGCTATCTATTCTACCATACCAAGCTCTAGGATCTTGCTTTAGTCCATACATGTCCTTTTTCAACTTGCATACATGGGTTGCTCTGTTTTCAACTTCAAATCCTTGTGGTTGTTCGATGTAAACCTCTTCCTCAATCACACCATTAAGGAAGGCTGTATTTACATACATTTTGTGTAAGTCCCATTTCATCATGGAAGCAAGTGCCATGATAGTTCTAATGGAAGTGTACCGTGCTACTAGAGAAAATGTCTCTTCATAACCGATCCCCTCTTTCTAAGAGAATCCTCTAGCCACAAGTCTTGCTTTGTACTTTTCAATACTTCCATCAGCAACATGTTTTATCTTGTAGATCCATTTCAAAGATACCACACTCTTGTTTTCTGGTTTGGGAACAATATCCCAAACATCATTCTTCATGATCGACCGATATTCTTCTGTCATTGCTTCAACCCATTCTTTCTTCTATGCAACTTCTTCATAGCTGGTGGGTTCTTGGTCTATAAGATTACACATCAAAGCTACATAACTGGAATATGTCTTTGATCTTTTGCTGGTTCTTATGGAGCCTTCTGGTGCTCCATATCTTTCTGCTTCTTGTATGATTTATCTTACCCAAGCAAGTTTTCTATTTTGAGAGATATCCATAGTAGGGGGCTCCTAAGGCTCTAGCATGTCATGATCTTCTGATGCTACTATTTCAGGAGTTTGGAGGTACATCTTCTTTATGTACTTCTTCAAGCTGACACCTACTGGATTTCTTAAAAGCTGCCTCTTCATCGAAGGTTACATCCCTACTTATCTCGATATGATGGAATCCTGAGATGTATATCCTGAAGGCTTTAGAGACTTCACAGTATCCTACAAATATTCCCTTCTTAACAGAACGATCCAATTTGATTCTCTTCTCTTTCAGAATATGTACATATACTGGACAGTCAAATATCTTGAGATGGCTTACTTCAGGTTTCTTTCTGGTATACATCTTTTTAGGAGTCTTGAATTCAAGAGCACTGTGAGATAATCTATTTTGCACATATATGGTTGTTCTTGCAGCTTCATCCCATATGTGGACGGGGAGGTCTTGGTCATGGATCATGGTCTTCACTGCTTCCATGATAGTTCTATTCTTTCTTTTCACAACACCATTTTTTTGGGGATTATAGGGAGTGGTTAGTTCCCTCTTGATTCCCACATCCTTACAGAATGCTTCAAATTCCTTTGAAGTGTAATATCCACCATTATCTGATCTTAGTATCTTGATTCTCTTTTGTGACTGGTTCTCTATCAAGGCTTTGAATTCCTTGAATTTCCCGAACACTTCACTCTTGTTCTTCAAGAAGTGTATCCAAGTCTTTCTTGAATAATCATCAATAAATGTGACATAGAACTCATATCCACTCAAGGATATGGAAGGCATAGGACCACATACATCAAAATGGATTAGTTCCAACATACCTTTAGTCTTTGTGTCACTTTTCGAAAAGGGATTCTTGATGTTCTTTCCTTGTGCACATCCCTTGCAGGTTCCCTCATGTTCGATCTTCAGATCTGGTAACCCTGTTACCACCTTGATCACTTAAGGAAATTCTTTGTAGTTGATGTGAGCAAGTATCCTATGCCATAGTTCACTTGAGCTGGTAGTCTCATGGACAAGGGCTATCCCTGGATGTCCTTTGAGCTTGTACAGTCCTCCTTCTTCTTCTCCAAGTGACTACATCATCTTCAAGTGTCTTTCCTTTGGACCACATAAGTATTTGTCCATCTATAAAATTAACTCTATATCCTTTCTTATCTAGAGTTGAGATGGAGAGTAAGTTCTTTTTCAAACTTGGTACATAAAGTACTTCCTTCATTTTTATGGAGGTCCCAGAGTCAAGCTTGTAGTTTGATTCTCCAATACCTTTGATGGGATATTGCTAGTCATCTCCCAATGATACCTTCTAGGGAGAGTTATTCTCTTCAAGATTTGACAGAGTTGTCTTCTTTCTTGTCATGTGCTTAGAGGCACCACTATCAATAATCCATGTGTGTTCTCCAGGTGTTACATACTCGGAGAGTGCAGAGAATAACACATATTCTTCTACATCTTCACCTCTAGTTTTCTTTTAAGGTATTTCTTCATTATCATCTTCAGATAGATGAGCATGATGCCTTTGTTGTTGTTGTTCTTTGATGATGGACATTCTCTAGCAAGATGTCCTATCTTATGATAGTTGTAGCATTGAGACTTTGAGTAATCCTTCTTCTTCTTCTTCTAGAATTTCTTCTTTGAAGGCTTATGATTACTCTTCTTGAAGTTTGATTGATTTCTTTCTTTAGTATGGGAAGCTAGATCCTGACCATGTTCTCTGAGAAGGGCTTCTCTATTGGCTACTCTAGATTCTTCTTGTATGCAATCTTCCCACACTATGTCAAACTTCATACTTTCTTTTCTTGCACATAGAGTTTGGACGAATGAGTCCCAAGGTCTAGTGAGGCCATTGGGAGCAGTCATAACTAATTCATCCTCATCAAGGATATCTCCAATAACACTTAGCTTCTCTTTGATCTGGGAGATCCTTGTGAAGTAATCTTGAATAAATTCTCCTTTACTCATCTTGGTGCCCTTCAATTGAGTTCTTAGATTCATCTTTTTGTTGATGTTCTTTCCTTCATACATTCTAGAAAGTGCATCATACATTTTCTTAGGTGTCTTCTTAGATGACACTTGAGGGATAAAGTTATCCTTAATGGAATCAACAATGATCCTCATTGCCTTGATTAGGTCTTGTTGATGCTTCTCCTTAGCTTCATCTTCTTCAGGTTCTGCAACTTCATTCTTGATGTATTTCTCAAGACCATTCTCTTTCAGAATGAGGACAATCCTATACTTCCAAGCTAGGGAGTTTTCTAAGCCTTCCAATTTGTTCTCAAGCTTAGTGCTTGGGACCATCTTGACGAGTAAGTCACTCAAAATTGAAATTTATCAAAATAGGAGATTGACCTTACCAGTAGATGCGCTTGGAGGAGGCAAGTTGTTTGATCCAACTGCTTTATGGAGATGCCTAATCTTTAGTCTTCAAATCCTACTTGCAAGGTTGCAACATTGCAAATTTATGGTTCTATTTTACTGCAGTTTTTTTGGTTCATTTCCAAACTAGGGTTTGGCTTTCCCGAAGATCTATCCACCCAATAGATGCGCTCTGGGAGGGTGCAAATTTTTATGCAAGCAGATATTCAAAACTCCAACTTTTGCAGAAACCCTAATTTCTTCTGGAGAGGGAGGAGAGAGAATTTCAGCTTGTGAAAGCTGCTCTAATCAGGTTAGCTCTGATACCATGTTAAGTTTTCATATGCTAGACTAGATTCAATAGTATTCAATTCAAAATAACAAAAACATATCAAAAATCACTGATAGAAACACAATCACAAGATAGACACAACATTTATCTTGGGAAACCCTCAAGGGGAAGAAAACCCAGCAAAAACTTCCTCTGTATAAGATGTATTGAAGAAAACCAAAAACAATTGTTCTCCTCCTTCCGATCTCTCTTTCTCTCTATCTCTCTCTCTCCTATGCACTACACAAGTGAGTGAGTCTATGTTCAAATAAGAACCATAACTCCTCTATTTATACACATGTGTCAACTTGACTTTTGCACTAGACAAGTGGGCCCCAATAAACTGTCTGGGATGACTTCACCTAGGAATACTCAAAAATAGTATATTATATTATTTATTAGGGTACTAAAGACCCGACACAAATGGAGGCTTTACCTCATGACTTTATGATGACCAAATACAATAGTAACACCCCATTGGAGGAATAATAACATCTCCCTTAGGTTACATCAATAAAATACATTTAGAATATCCTTTGAAGTTACAATATTTCAACACGTCAAGGGGCTTGTAGAGACCCTATTGCTATACCACCCCCTCCTCGATTGATTCATGTCCCTATCCATATGCGTATACGTCGACCCGGGGATGTATCCAAGCCATCACAACTCAGAAGTGAGACACGTTCTTTGATAGAAGGTGTCATGCACACTACATTGGGTCAAGATATTGCTTCCATGCATAAGGAGAGGTCTAGACCACCCCTTGGACCTACAAAGTCTGATTTATTATGGATGGTCAACTAGGAAATTCGGTTCCTTAACTATGAGTCTCTAGTTTCATACACTATACATGCTAGATACTCGTACTTTCATTTTTACAAGAGATCCAAGATGTCGTCGACACGACAAGTATATTTATGTACTTAAATTTTTTTACTATATGTTATTAAGTAATAATATTCATTAGAGGAAATTTGAGGTCTAAAATGAGCCTCCTAAGGAAAATGATAAAATAATAGTTAAAATAATAAAATAATAGTTATTAATTTTGGAGAAAGAAAGAAAAAAACTACTTTTTTTGTTCGTATTTTCGACATATCTTTCTTTGTTTTTAGTCAAATTCTGAGTGGGAGAGCTCATTGGATGTGGAATTTAATTACGCATCCAACGAGTACCCACACTGCATACTTTTGATGGACCCTTTTACCCCCAAAATAAAAAATACATGAAAAGCGTGATGATGATGTCATCATCACGTTTTTTCAGGAATTTCTTGTTTTTGGGGTAGCAGGGTCCGTCAAAAGTATGCAGTGTAGGTACTTGTTGGATGCATAATTAAATTACGCATCCAAAGAGCTCTCCCTCCTGAAATTTTAGTAAAAACACAAGGAGATATGTTGAAAATATGAACAAAAAAAGTAGTTTTCTTTTATGACAAATATGTCAATTCAACCATTATGGTTGACTCATTTTATTGAAATTCTATTGGTTCTTGAATTCCAACTCAAAAAATTGATTATTGGCACGTTTTATTATAAGGCCCATTTTAGACCCCAAATTTCCTCTAATGTAATACATGTATATCTAAAAGAATCAATTGAGTAATATAGATTTTTTTTTGTTGCTCCTTGCATAGGACAAACTTTATGGATTCACTATGTTCCACTTCTTCATTGCTTGGCTAGGAAACTATTTCCCTCGATGATGTCTGTTATACCTAAATCCTATCACCATCATGTGATGAGATCCTTAACCCCTATGTTTGCCCTTAATCCCAAAACTTGGAGTGGAAACTTGCTCTGTTTGTTAATTCTACTTGAAAAAACCTAGCACCGGGCTTACCCTTTGGCTGATGAGCGGTACCTTCTTTGGCATTGCCTGTATCCTGTTATAGATAAGTGGTGCCACTGCCTATAGTTTTTGTTCTTAAAGCGGTTCTCACCTAAACCACTCTGTCATAACGGAACAAAAGTGGTAGCCTGGGTAAAATGGGAAAAAGAGAAGTTTCTCGAGGCTTCTAGATCATAAGCCTTGTGTCCTCCCTTATCCCTATCAATATGGGTTAGTTTGAGCTTGAGATCCCCCTTGGTAGGATCTTGGAGCCACCTCACCCAAAATTCTCTCAACTATCCCTATCCATTGAGCCTTATAAATACAAGCTGATATCCATAGTTGAGGGGAAGAACTATAGAGGTATTGTTATGTTGTTGAATTGACTACCTAGTCCAAATCATTGGAGAGCATAGAGAGAAAAGTTGGATCTTATGTGGATGAAGTGTTTGTCTCATGGATGAGCTTGTTGACACTAAGGAAATGGTTGTAAGCTTCTTCATACATTCTTAATGCAAAGCTGATTTGCATCCCACATATCTGTTGTTTTGATTTCACATGTATATGTTATTAGATTCCTTAGTCACTAGTATGGATATGTAGATGATTTTTTGGTAGCTTTGATGTGCTTGTATGTTTGACATGTTTGCAGGTACACAGGTTCATGATCGAAGCAGTATTCCAGGTGTCTACAACATTCAGGGAAGGTCTTCATCCTTTTTCGTTCACTCATTTGTTCTGGATCTGAACCATTCAGACTAGAGGAACAACTTATGTCCGCAGAAGGTGCAATATTCCTGATAACAAATCTGGCGAATCCACTGGGGAGAAAAGCAAATTTCAGTTGATTTGATCTTCCTCAGTCCTTGAACTCTTGTTCGAATCCAGGCTCCATCTCCAACTCTCTTTAGTCATATCTGCCATCTGAATTAGTGAATTTTGGTTTGAAACTTTCAGATCTGAACTATTTCGACTTTATATGCTCTTTTTTACTGTCAATTCATCAATCTTTACCTTGATTTGATCAATTTCTAACTTGATTTCTCATTCTCCTTGTGTTTTGGATCTATTCATGGAACCGCACATGTGTTATTGGAAACAAGAGGTGCCACTGCCTGAACTCTGTTAGCCATAGGTGCCACCGCCTGAGTCCTGCTATACAAAAGCGGTGCTCATCCAGAACCACTCTGTCAAGACCCCTCCAGCATGGTGCCAGGTAGGCCTTGTTCTAGAACTAGTTTTTTATCATTTTTTGCAAAAAGTTGAGTTTGTTTGCTTTCAACCCTACACTGTCAGGCTTGTGTGTTAGAATCTAAATGCTCATGGTTAAAAATTCTGTGGTAAAAAATTGGTTTGAGTGAAGAATTCAAAATCTATATTAGGCTTGTTGATTATTCATTTGCTTTCATGCTTGTTGGTGTGATTTTGAAAGGAATTTTTTGAAAGCTTAGGTTTTAGTTAGTTCTCTTTTCATATCTTTTATAAAGACTAAAATAAAAACCATTTGCTTAGCATCTTAATTTCATTTTTTCCCATAGAGGACTTTTTTTTTGCTTTTAAAAAGATTTTTATTATTATTGAGATTAGGTCATTATCATTATTGAGCTTAAGGCATTGGATCTCTAATTAGCTTCACAAGCTTTCATGTTCTCTTTGTTCTTTTGTCTCTCTTGCATTAGTAGTATCTCGTCCAAAGAAAAATAGTGTAGTTTTAAGTTAGATCTATCTATGTTTTAAGAAAAATTGAAAAAATAGAGTGCATATGCATGTAGAGTGCTTGTATGTTTGACATGTTTGCAAGTATATAGGTTCATGATCGAAGCAGTATTCCATGTGTCTACAGTATTTATGGAAGGTCTTCATCCTTTGTTGTTCACTCATTTGTTCTGGATTTGAACCATTCAGACTAGAGGAACAACTTCTGTCTGCAGAAGGTGCAATATTCCTGATAACAATGTCCCCATGGTACATATGGTAGTTACTTCATCCTAACCTTGTAAGTTAGATACATGTGTATAATTGAAATTATTTTATTGTAACATTCATCTTTTCTATTGCTCAAATTGTATAGAGTAGAGGCAAGAGGATTGCAGAGGAGTGAGAGACATTGCGGTCTCCTCCAGATTCCTATTTTCAATCGTTAGTTGATGAGGTACTATAACTTATGTTTCAATGCAATATAGAATTCAAGTTGATGTTTAATTTATTATATTCAATTTATAATACTTTCACTGATCACATGAATGATGTCACCATACATAGGCTCATGTACAATCCAGAATCGATGCTCTAGTGATGTTCAAAGATGAATGGGAAATGTTGATCCAACATTGTCCTGGTGAGGGCCCATCAAATCGATATTTTCGTGGAGATGCCACACAAAACGATTTGGAAAATATAACCATGGAATCGAGGCAAGTAAGTTGATCCATCCACTTAAAATTTAAAAAATATTTCTTTTTATAAATTTAAGGATTATTTAAATCTAGAACTAACTTACAGAGTTCAAAATTTTAAGTTTTGTAGTTCAAGTGTTTAGACAACATTTTCGACCACATGTCGTCCCCACACCAGGGGAATGGTGCAGGAGGTACTAGCAGTGGGGATGACCACAAAATCCATCAAGGGCTTGGTCACCATATTGGATTACACTTGTTCATGTTGTGCACCATTTTTATTGTTTTCCACTTATACACTATTAATTTTTTATAAACTTGATGGATTATTTTGTATCATAATTTTTCTTCATGGATATCTGATGTCTTAAGTTTATGTTGACATGAGTTATTTATATTATGTTTATGTTTATGTGGATGTGTGTAAATGTTGTTTATCTTTATTAAACATGTTTATGCTTATGCACATGTATGTTAACTTTATCTTATATTTATGTCGATGAGTGTATGCTATTTATGTTTGTGTTTATGTCAACGAGTGTATACATGTTATTTATCTTATGTTCATGTACGCCATTTATAGTATATTTATGTTTACAATGCATGATGTTAATTGCAATTTACTAGTTACAATTACAATTATAAGTTTCATCCAAGATTGATTTTTTTGTTAGAAGTTTTAATACTCACTAATTCAATCTCCATTAATTATAAATGTTTTTTAATGATTTCTTCATATTGTTAGGTATTTTGTCACTATATTGAGGGATTTGATTACATTACTTTTAATTACGTCGAAGGAATTATTTAAGGGGTTGGTTCTTATGGATACTTCATTATTTGTCGACAACCTATGAGGATCCTCCTCCTATCATTAATTACATGGATATGTATATGTAATGAATGGCCTCATCGAACATGATGTGTACAACCCCACCAAGTTTATTTGTGTGCCAACCTCCTTGTAAATCAAATATATTATTTGAATTTACTTAAAATCAAATATTCATTTGCTGGCCTCCTCATAAATCAAATCTCTTATTTGGATTTACTTAAAATCATCGAACCCTGTCGAGGATCTTTGGAGAAGAATTCACCCCTATGTCGTGCATGGAAGAAGTAACAACAAAGAAAATAAATATGGTAGCATCTCTACCCACGAGAAAATGATATCATATATTTTTTTAAGATAGGGAAGAATCCCATTTCCATGATAGGGACATATCATCCAAAATAGATGAAGTTTCGTAGAAAAAGATATTTGGTAAGAAAATTAAAATGTTTAGATTTAGGTATAGTGGTTTGTTTTATTAATATAGACGAGCGTTGAAACTATTAAGAATTTGTCTTTTACTTAAAATGAAAGGAAATAAGTTAATGAATCAAGGCTAAGAGATATGTGGTATAATGAGGATAAATATTTAATAGTTAGCTATTGTTTACATAGAATGATATAATGATATGGTTGTATGTAGTCTTAAAATTATATTAATAAAAATTAATTTATTTTTTTTCTTATTTTGATAAAAAGAATCGCTGCAACATTCTTAATTCTTAATGTATGTTATATTTCAATTACAATTCTAACATGGCCAGCAAATATATATGTGCAAAATATAATCAAATGAGATCGTTGATATTTCAAATCACATGAAAAATCTATGTTTTGTTGTTTCAAAGGGATTATCCCCATCTATAGTTGACTATGCAAGCTATAATGAAGCTATTATGTAAGCTTTGACTTGAAGATGCAGCATGTTGTTCCGACACACTTGATTCTTGGAAGCCTTGCAAAAATTTCATCTAGGATTGAAGAAATATCTTTTGTGGCATGTTGCGTAGCCTCCACTCTTCATTGGCATATAAGGGAGGAACATGACTTCACTGCTCGTTCTGATAGCACGATGTCCATGTACCTAGTGCCCATACACCTAACTGATATGTGTAATAATTTAAAATTGATTATTTCTTTCTCTTCAAACACAGTCATGGGTCATGTTCATCCTTTAAAATTCATGCTTAAGCATAAGCACCACTATAACATTCGTTTCACCATCAACATATCCACTCTATCACCAAAAAATTCATTTTCGCGCTGAACTTGACTTTTTTGCCTTTTGCAATATGGCTTGTGGCAGGTGGAACTTTGAAAAATGCCATGTTGCGATTTCTCACCTTTTCGCTTTCCTCTTTCCACTGTGCGCTTCGGGAATCAAAAACTTAAAATACGATGGATTCATTCATCCATCTTCCGCATTCTGCATTCCTCTTTTCACCTACCGCTGCGGACTTTGGGAATCAAAAACTTAACAAGATGATACCTTTCCTTGTTCACCTTCCACTTTCTGCCTTTCGCCTTCCGCATTCCACGGGAGGACTCCGGATCGCGGAAAACAAAAACTTGGCCTCATTTTTTCTTTTGGATTTCCAACTTCTACCTCCCGCTTCCCACCTTCCGCAGCGGATTCTAGGATGCAGAAAACACATCTTTTCCTTAGATTTTTTCAGCCTTTTTACACTTCCTCTTTCCACCTTCCGCAGGAAGATTCTGCAGTGTGAAAACACTTAATTTAGGTGCATTCTGACTCTGTAACCAGTCTTCTAGCCTCCACGAACTTAAGCAAAATGCAGTGGAACCAAAAACATATGCAGATGTAAAATGCAGGGACATTCAACAACAGTAAATTCTACTTAAATATTTAATAAGCATTCAACACATTCAATACATTCATAAGAAAATACATTGCAAAAATAAGAATAACCAGAGAATACTTATCTTGAATATGAATTTGTCCCACAACTAGCTATGTCGCTGCAACGTTCCACCCAGCCATAGGCCAGTTGTGTTCATCAATCTCTTAACACAACTGCCAGATCTGAGCTGGGCATGGTTTCCACAAGGAACCAGGGAACAACAGGCTCACACATAGCTAGAACATATCAAACATATTCAATCCAAACTACAATTGGGTTTATCAGACTGTCTAGGCAAGCTAATACACAATTGGGTTTATTAGGCTACAGGAAAACAAGCCAATACACTGCTGGGTTTATAAGGCTACTCAGCCAAGCCAACTAACAGTTGGGTTTATTAGACTGTATGAATTCAAGCCAGCTAACAATTGGGTTTATTAGACTGTATGAATTCAATCCAACATACACATTGAGGACCAACCAAGCCAACTAACATATGGGTTTATTAGGCTACCCAGCCAAGCCATCTCATTGCTAGGTTTATCAGGCTACTCAGCTAAGACAGATAACATTTGGGTTTATCAAGTTGTCCAGCTATGGATCACACATGGCCAAATTAACATCAAGACATAGACAAGCCAACCTACAGTTGGGTTTACCAGGTTGCTCACCCAAGCCAATATACAATTGGGTTTTAATGGCTGCCCAGCCAAGCCAATATACCATTGGGTTTATCAGGTTTTCAGCCAAGTCAATCTACGTTTGGGTTTATCAGGATGCTAAGGTAGTGGAAAGGTAGAGTGAATAAGCTAGTGGCTCATTCACAGAGCTAGGGACACCTCCAAAATATCTATCTATCCTAGCATCCATAATACCTACACACCCAACATAAGGAAGTATCCCCTTCTCTGCTACACAGTCCCTCGGGCTATACCTTCCCTTGCAGTGTTCTTTAGGATGTGCTAGAAGATTCACCAGCTACTCTTATCTTTTTGTGAGGTTCCTCTCTTCAGTAGTTTTATCAAGCCAATTCAACATCTCATCCACTCCTAATTCTTGCATACAGTTCAGACCCAAACCAGGGCACACACAACAACCAACCAAAAGGAGACACAACAACACAGGGCTCCACTCTGTGACACAAACAACTAAGGTTCCATACCACTCTCTAACATAAGAGAAATATGGTCTCACTTGTACATAAGAGACCAGGGTTCCATACCACTCTGTAACACAGAAAAACACTATAGAACACATAGAAATTCTCTTCTAGCTGTCGTTGCGTGAGGAGGAAGAACTCCCCTTAACAACTCGTTCCCTAAATCAAGATAATGAACCACCCCAAAGTGAATCGAATGGAATGGAAGAATGACCAAAATCTTATGAGAAACTCTAGAATGACATCCTCGGCACACATTCATGTGCTTACTTGCTTCAAAAGCAAGAATGTGATTTACCCTAGGCTGCAGGTCTGCTTAGACTGCAGGATGGCTCAGTCACGAAACCTGATTGCCATGCTTCGCTCTACCCAAGGCATTAACTACCTCAACCAAATTCTGGAAGAATTTAATGATTGAGTGCAGAGGATAAAAAGGTAGCTGGTGGTTTACAGGTTCTCCCATCGACATTTGGCCTCCCCCTATGGCTCAGGGTTTTGACCAACTCCCTTCCCTGTTCCTTGTGAAATCATACCCCCATATCGTTCGTTGCATTGCATATCTAGTTGTGGTATTTTATTAAATTGCATATTTACATGATATCTCAAAATATACTGTGCCTGACCATCATAAGAACCATCGACGTGTTGATGAAATTGTAACTTCGGAATGTATTCACTTGTATTTCTTATGTATTGTACCCCGATGTTTATTCCGGGATGTGTCTGTGATGTAATTGATTCATGTCATGCCCCGATGTTCCGATCGGGAGTTTCTATAATGTAATCAAGTCATGTCAAGTCAATGTGGGTAACCCTCCTATTGTTCAAGGGTTAAAGTCTCCGCAGTTCTAGGGCACTAGGGTTGTTAGACTCACCTAGTGAAGTCGGCCCTCGTGGGGTTTAGTCAATTTGGGAATTAGTATAAATAGAGAGCTAGCCTCTCTATTTATCACACACTCACTCACACTCAGTTGTAGCACATAACTGAGGAATAAGAAGACACCGGGGCTAGGAAGAAAGAAGGTTACTACTGTCGGGAGATCATCTTACTATTTTGGGTTTTACTTTTGGTGTTGATTCTATCTCTAACGAAGTTGCAGGGTTTTATCCATTTATGGTTTCCCCAAGGAAAAACACTGTGTTCATTGTCTCTTGTGTTTGAATGCTATGCTTGTTATTCTCTCAGTTAAACACCCTAATATAATGCTAGCTTAATGTTAAAATTCTAACATGGCATCAGAGCTAACCTGAGAAGAAGACACTATGCAACTGCAGGAACTAGGGCTTCCTACTTTGTGGATCTCTCTCCACAGATTTTCAGCAAAAGAAGGTTGGAATAACTCTCCTCCCTAGGGCGCATCTTTCTGTTGAAGCAGAATCTAGTTCTGAGGTTTTTCAGTTTTGGACCCGACACTGCTGCTGAAAATTAGGGCTTTTTACAGAAGTGGAATTTTTCAATGATCCCAGGCCTGGATTGATCTCCTCCCAAAAATCAAAGTTTAGAGATCAATATGAAAGAATTTGGTTGGACAAAACTCTGAAAAAGAAAAACCCTAATATGCTCTTGAACCAACACTGCAGAATTTCAGCTCCAAATACAGTCCGACATCTTGACCTGGTAAGATCTAAATCTTTTGTATTTCCATTTGAGGTTCTTATTTAATATGTCTCATCATACCAATATTGATGAAAATCTTGAGGGAGATGATAACTTCCAAGCATGGAAGTATAGGATCTCCCTGGTTCTAGAAGAAAATGAGTTGGACTCCTACATCCATGAGGAGGTTCCAGTTCCAGAGGGAGATGAGTCCAAGGCGTTACATAAGAAGAAGTTGGTTATGGATAGGAGGATTATTTCTGATTCAATCAAGGATCACCTCATACCATAGGTGTCCTCCCTCAAGACACCTAAAGCTATGCTTGATGCCATAACCAAACTGTTTGAAGGGAAGAACATCAACCGGAAGATGACTCTAAGGAACCAGTTGAAGAATGTAATGATCCAGAATGAGAAGACCATCCAGTCATACTTCACAAGGGTCTCCGAGATCAAAGAACAACTGGAAGCAATAGATGAAGAAGTGGAGAATGTAGAAATTGTGATGACAACCTTGACTGGTCTCCCTAGGTCATGGGATTCTTTCATCCAAGGAATCTGTGCTAGGAAGAAATTAGTCAAGTTCAGTAGACTATGGGAAGAATGTTCTCAAGTAGAAGCTTGAATAACAGATGGAGAAGAAAATATGGGAAGTGAATATCAAGCTCTCACAGTACACTCCAAGAAAGGAAGAAGGGAAAATCATCATCACCAAGGTAATCATTCTCATCAGAAAAAACCCTCCAAACTCAGATGTTATACATGCGATGAAATAGGACACTTTTCTAGAAATTGTCCCATGAATAGGAATGGATCAAAGAAGAAGAAGAAATCCAAAAGAAGACATCATGCTCACACTGCTGAGGATGATGATCCTCCCAAGAAGAAAGTAAAATAAGAAAGTGAAGACTCTTCAAGTGAAGAAGAATATGTTTTGATCTCCGCTCTCACATGAACTATCACTCATGGAAGCAAAGATTGGCTTATTGACAGTGGGGCTTCCAAACACATGACAGGTTTCAAGGAATATTTTGAGAAACTATCTGAACATAATTCACCCCATAAGGTGAAACTTAGGGATGACTACCAATATCCCATAAAAGGTAGTGGTGAATCCTCCTACAAGCTAGACTCTAGAAAGTCTATGAAAATGAAGGATGTCTTGTTTGTACCAGGACTAAAGAAGAATATTCTCTCCATATCGTCACTGGATGCAAAAGGCATGAGGGTTGCATTTGTAGATGGAAAAGTCCTCATGTGGTCAAGAGGAAAGACTATTGATGATGCAATAGTAATTGGAGAACAAGAAGGAGGATTATACAAATTGAAGGGCCATCCAAAACAAGCTTTGTTCCATGATACAGTAGAGCCAAATGAAATTTGGCACAGAAGGCTTGCACATGTGCACTATAAAGCACTACCACTTGCAAGAAAAGCTGTTGAAGGTCTTCCAGAAATTCAAGCAAAACATGATGGAGTTTGCAAAGGATGTGCAAAAGGAAAGAATACAAAGAAGACATTTCCAAGTAGCGAGAGCAAGGAAAAAGGAATCTTGGAAATCATCCACTTCGATGTATGCGGACCAATGTCATCAAGTTCACTAAGTGGGTATGTATACTATGTTTCTTTTATTGATGACTTTTCTAGGAAGACATGGATAGTACTTCATGAAGAACAAAGATGAATTTTTCAGCAAGTTCAAGGAATTCAAAGCCTTGATCGAGAACCACACAGAAAATAAGATCAAGACCTTTCGATCAGATAATGGTGGAGAATTCATATCAAATGAATTCAAAGACTTATGCAAAGAATCAAGGATTAAGAGGGATTTATCAACTCCATATAATCCACAACAGAATGGGGTTGCAGAAAGGAAGAATAGAACTATCATGGAAGCTGCAAGAGCAATGCTTCATGATCAAGATCTTCCCATGCATATATGGGTAAAGGCTACCAGAATAGTGGTGTATGTACAGAACCATACTCCACACAGAGTACTAGAGAACAAGACACCTGAAGAAGTCTTTTCCAGCAAGAAACTAGAAGTCAGCTGTCCAGTGTACATACACATTCTGAAAGAAAAGAGGACAAAGTTAGATCCTTCCAAAAAGGAGGGTATATTTGTGGGATACTCTGAAATATCGAAGGCTTACAGAATATACTTCCCAGGATTCAAGAAGATCGACATTAGTGGGGATGTAACATTTGGTGAAGACTCAGCTTACAACAAATCCAAAAAGAGGCATGTTGAAGATCCTGAAGAAGCAGAAGTACCCAGAATTCATGATACAACCATGAACGAAGAAACTCAAGAAGAAGATTGAGAATCTAAAGAACCTCAAGAACCTATAGATCTACCTCAAGAGAAGAATCCTCACAAGAAAAAACCTGCTTGGGTACGAGAAGCTATCTAAGGTGTGAAAAAATATGGGGCTCCATAAGAGAATGACAGAGAAAGAAAGAGAACCAGATCCTGCTCCAGGTATGTAGCTTTACTATGTGACTTTATCAATAAAGAACCTTCCAATTATGAAGAAGCAGTAGGACAGAAAGAATGGAAGGATGCTATGATCAAAGAGTATCAATTGATCATGAAGAATGATGTTTGGGATGTTGTCCCAAGACCATAAGGGAAGTCGGTTGTAACTTCCAAATGGATCTACAAGATCAAGCATGCTATAGATGGTAGCATAGAGAAATATAAAGCAAGATTCATGGCTCATGGTTTCTCACAAAAAGAAGCAATATATTATGAAGAAACCTTTGCACCTGTAGCCAGATACACTTCTATCAGATCAGTACTTGCTTTGGCTGCAATAATGAAATGGAAGATACACCAAATGTATGTCAAGATTGCTTTCTTGAATGGTGTAGTGGAAGAGGAAGTGTATGTAGATCAGCCACTCGGTTTTGAGACACATGACAGGGAGTCTCACGTGTGTAGATTGAATAAATCCCTGTATGGTTTGAAACAGGCACCCCGGACATGGTACGGCAGAATGGATAGCTTTCTATCCAGTTTGGGATTTACCAAGAGTAAAGCAGATTCCAACCTTTACTACAAGGTTGAAGATAGCAACCTAGTGATTCTCCTACTATATGTAGATTATTTGTTTGTAATAGGTATGGATGGGTTGATTACTGATACGAAGAGAAAGCTTGCTGCCGAGTCTGAAATGAAGGAATTGGGTATGATGCACTATTTTCTAGGCATGGAGGTGTGGCAGAATGCAGATGGAATCTCCCTCGAACAAGGGAAGTATGTAGTAGAGAACCTGAAGAGGTTCGGGATGATGGACTGCAAGGCCATGACCACACCTATGGAATCGAACCTGAAGCTATTGAGTGATGCTTCATCAGAAGCGGTTAATGCTATGATGTATCGTTAGATGATTGGGTCCTTGATGTACTTGGCGAACACAAGACCAGACATTTGCTTTGCTGTGAACACCTTGAACCAGTTTCTGACATATCCGAGACATGTTCACTTGATTGCTACAAAGAATATTCTGAGGTACCTAAGGGGTACAATTTATTATGGGCTCAAGTATGAGGTGAATCAAAATATTAACCTGGAGGGTTATGTTGATTTAGATTGGGAAGGCAGTGCCATCGATAGGAAGAGCACTTCAGGATGTTGCTTCAGTATGAGATCAGGTGTGATCTCTTGGTTTAGCAGGAAGTAGTCCTATGTGGCACGGAGTATAGCTGAAGCAGAGTATGTTGCATCCTATTCAGCTAGTTGTGAGATAGTATGGCTGGCGAAGCTACTATCTGATTTATTTGATCTCCAGATGGATGCTACTTGTATACATTGTGACAACCATAGTTGCATGAAGTTGTCGGAGAACCTTGTGTTCCATGACAAGTCAAAGCATATCAAGATCAAGTATCACTATATCAGGGATATGGTGTAGAGGGGAGCAGTGAAGCTCCAGTATGTTGCGACAGACGAACATATAGCTAACGTGTTGACAAAGCCATTGGATAGGGTGAAGTTTGAGTACTTCAGGGAGAAGCTTGGTGTTCTCCAGATCGAGGTTCCCTCCAAAGGGAAGTGATGAGTCCATGATTCATTCTAACATGGTGAGAGGATTGGTTCCTTCCATGGTCAGATGTAAGGGCTGATACATTCTGTCATGGTGAGAGGATTGGTTCCTTCCATGTCAGATATGCGTGATGAGCCATTCTGATGTGACTGTAGGATTGGTTCATACATGATCAGATATAAGTGTTGAATTCCATTCTCTGGGAGAATGGAGGCACCTTGTCAGTTACCAGGAATCCTCAGCCTAGGGTTGAGATCCCTTCTGACATGTATGCTAGATTGGTTCCTCGCATGGGAAGATGTAAGTGTAGAGCCCTTTCGACATGTAGGTTGGATTGGTTCCTCGCATGGTCAAATATAAGTGTAGAGCCCTTTCGACATGTAGGTTGGATTGGTTCCTTGTAAGGTCGAATGTAATTACAGATCCCTTTCGACATGTATGTTGTATTGGTTCCTCGCATGGTCAAATGTAAGTGCAGATCCTTTTTGACATGTATGTTGGATTGGTTCCTCGCATGGTCAAATGTGAGTGCTGGACCTTTCTGACAGGGTTGTGGGATGTGTTCCCACATGGTCAGATGTGAGTCCTGGGAATTCCTTTCTGATATGATTATAGAATTGGTTCCTACATGATTAGATATAAGTGCTGGATGGGCCATTCTGACTTAGAGTCAGATATAAGTGTTGGAAGAAGACCTACATGGAGGCTAGGCCTACAACCATTATGAAAAAGGGCTGGCTCTGTAGAACTTCCTATGATGAGAAGAATCATGAGATAGCACCCATGATGATCTAGTGATGATGATCCAGCAGTGATGATCCAGATTGAGTGATGATCCAGATCTAGTGATGGTGTTCCAGTGATGATGATCCAGATCGAGTGATGATCCAGATCCAGTGATGATGATCCAGATCCAGATGAAGATGACTTGAAGATAGAGATTAATTGAAGGTGAAGATGATGAGGAATCAATGATGATCCAGATGATACAAAGAAGAAGACTTGTGTTGATAAATTGTGTCAAGAGAATACCTTACTAATTAAGAGGGAGTGTTGATGTAATTGCAACTTTGGAATGTATTCACTTTCATTTATTATGTATTGTACCCCGATGTTTATTCTGGGATGTGTCTGTAGTTTAATTGAGTCATGTCATGCCCCGATGTTCCGATCAGGAGCTTCTATAATGCAATCAAGTCATGTCAAGTCAATGTGGGTAACCCTCCTATTGTTCAAGGGTTAAAGTCCCCGTAGTTCTGGGGCACTAGGGTTGTTAGACTCACCTAGTGAAGTCGGCCCTAGTAAGGTTTAGTCAAGTCAGGAATTAGTATAAATAGAGATCTAGCCTCTCTATTTATCACACACTCACTCACACTCAGTTGTAGCACATAGCTGAGGAAGAAGAAGACACCGGGGCTAGGAAGAAAGAAGGTTACTGCTGTCGGGAGTTCATCTTACTATTTTGGGTTTTACTTTTGGTGCTGATTCTATATCTTAGGAAGTTGCGGGGTTTTCTCCATTTATGGTTTCCCCGAGGAAAAACACTGTGTTCATTGTCTCTTGTGTTTGATTGATGTGCTTATTATTTTCTTAGTTAAAGATCCTAATATAATGCTAGCTTAATGTTAAAATTATAATACGACGTCAACCTTGATCGTCGATACACAAAACACCAAATCAATGGTAGTTCCTTGGCCTTGATCTCCTTGCCATGATTTAAAAACAATATATACATCATGTACAATTTTAAAACCATGGGGTCAAAAATGGGGTGTTACATCCCCCTCCCCCTTCATTATCACTATCCGTAGTGTTCTGCAAAATTGAACAAAAATGGATGTGCCAATTGCATGGAATCCTCTAGCTCCCATGTAGCCTCATGAGGACCGTAGTGCTTCCACTGCACCTTTACCTATCTAGCAGATTAATTTCGTAGCACTGTGACCTTCTTATCAAGGATGTGCAATGGCTTGGTTTGGAACTCTTCCTCAGGTTCCACCTGAATCACATCCAAATTTATCACATGGTTAGGGTCATGTACATATTTCTTAAGCAAAGAAACATGAAAAATATTATGAACTCTAGTGCTAGCAGGAAATGCAATTCTATATGCAATTGTCCCTTTTCTTTCAAGCACTTCAAATGGCCCACAATATCTATGTGACATCTTGGCACAACTTCCAAGCTTGAAGGAACTCTTCCTTGGATTCAATCTAAGGTAAACATGATCCCCAACACTGAACTCTCTATGCACTCTATGCTTGTTTGCATAGATTTTCTGTCTATCTTGGGATGCTTTCAGGTTCTGCCTAATATTTGCAACCTATTGCTCCATTTACTTAAGCAGATATGGACCAAGCACAATCCTGTCCACTAGGTTATCCCATGTCACTGATGTCCTACACCTTCTTCCATATAAAGATTCGTATGGACTCATTCCCAAGGATACTTGCTTCCCATTATTATATACAAAATATACCAAGTGTAAATAATCCTCCCACTTGGATGGTTTATCCATCACATACATGCGAAGTATGTATTCTAGCACCTGGTTCACTCTCTCTGTTTGTCCATTAGTTTGAGGATGGTAGGCGGTGCTGAAATTCAACTCTGTACCCAAATATACAAACAGAATTTTCCAAAAATTGGAAGTAAACTTGGTATCCCTTTTAGAAATTATTGCCTTAGGCAATCCATGCAATTTGAAAATATCCTTCATGAATATTTTTGCAATGGCATTAGCTTTATAGGTGGACTTAACTGGCATAAAATGTGATTCCTTTGTCAAATTGTCCACCACAACCATGATAGAATCATGTTGTCTCACAGTCATTGGCAATCCTGTAATAAAATCCATGGAAATGACTTCCCATTTGCATTATGCAATATACTAAACAATGTCCTTTTTCATTCCTGGCCAAAAATACTGCTTTCTGGCTGTAGAAATTGTCTTCTGATATCCTGGGTGACCAAAATATGGAGCTTGATGGATCTCATCCATAACAATTACGCTCAAGTCTTCTACATTTTGAATATAAATTCTGTTCTTATAGGTAATAAGTTCATCTTCTTCCAATTTATATCCCTCATACTTCTTTTCAATGCTTTGCTCTTGTAACTTGTCCTTTATTTGCACATACCTTTCATCCTCAGCAGTATGATTAATAATCTACCATCTCAAATCTGGTTGGAAAGTACTAAGAGATGCCACATGCATTTCATGCACTTTCCTGCTAAGTGCATCAACCACTTTATTTTATTTTCCTTTTGTGTTTGATTTCAAAATCAAACTCACAAAAAACTCCATCCATCTAGCTTTCCTAGCATTTAACATTGGTTGATCAAACAAGTATTTCAGACCAAAATGGTATGTCCTTAGCTCAAATTTTCTTCCCATTAAGTAATGCCTCCACATATTGAGAGCATGTACCATGGCTACAAGTTCTAGATCATGAGTAGCATAGTTCTTCTCATGCTCCTTCAACTTTCTAGACTCATAGCATACCACGTGGTTGTCCTACATAAGAACTCCTCCAAGTCCTTGATTACATGCATCAATACTCACCACAAAGTCTTTTTTTGGGTCTACAATATTCAAAATTGGTGCTCTTGTAAGAATATTCTTCAACTACTAGAAGCTTTCTTCATATCTTGGTGTCCATTCAAAATTTATCCCCTTCTTTTGCAAAGAAGTGATTGAATGTGTAACTTTGGAGAATCCATAGTATCCTACAAGTCCCATAAAAGATCTCACATTTGTCACATTTCTTGGGGTTGGCCAATTCATAATGTCCTCAATCTTCTCAGGGTCCACAAATATTCCTTCGTTTGAGATAATGTGACCAAAATAATGAATTTTATCTTTATAAAAGTCACATTTGCTCAACTTTGCATACAACTTATGCTCCCTAAGAAATTTCAATGTCATTCTCAAATTTTCTTCATGCCCTTCTTCACTCTTAGAATAAATAAGAATGTCATCTAGGAAGACAAGAAAAAAATTGTCCAAATACTTGCTAAAAACACTATTCATGAGACACATGAATGTAGCTGGTTCATTTGTGATACCAAATGGTACCACCCAAAACTCATAGTGTCCATACGTTGTTCTGAAGTTTGTCTTATGAATATCTTCATCCTTGATTCTTACCTGATGGTAACCACACCTCAAGTCAATCTTTGAGAATACCTTTTCTCCTCTCCTTTGATAAAACAGGTCATCAATTCAAGGTAAAGGGTATTTATTCTTCACAGTGACTGTGTTTAACTGTCTGTAATAAATACATAACCTGCGTGTCCCATATTTCTTTTTCAAAAATAGACCTAGTGCTCTCCAAGGGGACACACTCAGCCTGCTATACTTCTTTTCCAACAACTCTCGCAGCTGCATTTTCATCTCTAGCAATTCTAGTGTGCTCATCTTGTAGGGTGTCTTGGGCACTGGAGCTGCTCCAAGACCAAGTTCAATTGTAAAATCAATGTCTCTCTTTGGAGGAGTCCTGGAATCTCATCAAGAAAAACATCCTTTAATTCTTGCAATACATGAAAGTCCTTCAACCTAGGAGTTTCATTCTCCATTGCCTCCAAAACATGGGTTGCATACAATTTGCAACCTTTCCTACATAACTTCTTTGGCTGCATTGCTGAAATCTGCCTAACAAAAATCGCCTTTGGAATGCCTCTTATAACCCTTGGGTTTCCTTCTTCATCCATGCATTCAAATGTATTGTTGTAACAACCAAGCTTAACTATGAGCACTTTTAACGAGTCTACCCCAATGAGAATATCATAGGAACCAAGTGGTAGAACATTAAAGTCTGCATAAGTGACTAACCCATCCATGACTAATGGACATTTCTCTACCACTTCACTAACTTTTCTCTTGGTTCAAGTGGCTAGTTGAACTAACCATGATTTGCTATGATTCAATTTCTTAAAATCACAAATCTCAACAATTCTAGGAGTAATATAGTTGTGAGTATATCTAGGGTCAATCAAAACAAAAATAGATTGCTTAACAATCTTACCTTCAACTTCAACCACAGTTGATTGATGATCTTCTTGACGGTCCTACAGTGTTGCATAAATTCTAGGGACGGTCCTTGCTACTTGATACACTGGTTCAGCCCCTTGGATGTTGTGAGATTTCCTTACATACCCATTCTCATGCGGACAACTCCTATGCATATGGTTTCCTCCACATCCCCAACATTGGAGTGGTTCTCTTAGATCTCTTTGATAGTCTCCCATCACTTTGGCTGGATTAGTCATAGCTTCTGATGGCTTCCTTTGCTGATTTTAGAAGTTAGAGGGTTTGAAACCTTTCTTCCTTAGGTCAAACTTCTCATTCTTCTTGTCCTTCCATGCCTTATGGGAATTAGGTTTTCTTTTGTTCTGATCGTAGCAATACTTGGCCTTCCTTATTGCCTCTTCTAGAGTTCGAGGTTCATCAAAATCAATCCTATCTTTATATGTCTGAGATACCCCACTCAGAAAAAGCTGAATTTTCACTTTATCATCTCGAATATACCTGACATACCTCAGTAGTTCCAAGATTTTTTTTGCATATTCTTCCATGGTCAACTGTCCCAATCTCATCTCATGGAACTATTTGATATTGTCATCATAGTACCTATCAAGGAGGTACTTCTGCTTGAAATATTTCTTGAACTGCTTCCACACGATCTTTCTGTCATCGATCTTCTTTAGTTTCTTGAGGTACTCCCACCATATGGATGCTCTTCCATTCATTTTGAAGATGGCTACCCTAACCTTCATATTTCCAGAGTAGTCTTGGACTTGGAAATACTTTTTCATCCCAAGAAGCCAAGCTTCAGCTTCTTGACCTGATTTTACCTCACCATTAAAGGTAGGAGGCCTTTCCTTATTAAATTCATCACATTAATTGTTCCAGTAACACTTCTTCCTCTTCTTCCTGTGAGAAGAAGAGCTTGAACCCCCAGTGGATCATTCAAAGTCGGATGATCCACTAGAATACCTTTTTCTTCTTCTGGCACTGCCCTTACTTCTGGATTTACTACCTGATGCCTAGAGTTCATCTGCCTTTGGATGTTTGTAAGAGTATGCATCCTAGATGTGCTCATTTGATTCTTCTTTTCCTTAGTTATAATCATTTTTTCATTATCTTCTCTGTAACTTTGCATCTCCACCCTTAGGATTCTCACAGTGGCTGCAATATCTGGGGGAGTCTCTTGATATCTTCTTCCATTGGATTTTGTTTCAAAATTTCCAACTCGAATGTTTTCCCCCATATCATCTACCTCAAGCTCATAGGGATCATGTGCATCATTCATGCTGTTGATTCTCATGGCCGATCCAAAACCAACTTTTCCAAATTGCACTATGACTCTGCAAAATGTGTTAATAAATACCATTGTTAGTCGAGTGACAATCTCAGAATTTAAAAACCACTTACCGACTGTTCACTACAGTTTTGTCTCTGCAAAATATTTGACTTGGCCCATTTAGGCCCAATGTTGTAACTAATAGCTCTGAAAATTATTCGCTTGGCCCATCTAGGCCCAATGTTGTAACAAATAGCTCTAAGAACGCACTGTCATGTACCCTCCCCTATTCATTGGCATATAAGGGAGGAACGCGACTTCACTGCTCGCTCTGATAGCACGATGTCCATGTACCCAATCCCCATACACCTGACTGATATGCATAATAATTTCAAATTTATTATTTCTTTCTCTTCAAACATAGTCATGGGTCAGGTTCATCCTTTAACATTCATGCTTAATAATAATCACCACTGTACTAGTCATTTTTCCATCAACATATCCACTATGTAACTGGAAAAGTCATTTCTGCGTTGAACCTGGCTTTTCCACCTTCCTCCTTCCGCAATACGGCTTGCAGCAGGAGGAAATCTGCAAAATTCCATCGTGATTTCTCACCTTTCATCTTTCCACTTTCCACTATGTGCTTCGAGAATCATAAACTTAAAATTCGACAGGGTCATTCATCCATATTCCTCCTCCCACATTCCACTTTTTTCCTTCTTCTACGGACTTCGGGAATCAGAAACTATACCTTTCCTTGTTCACCTTTCACCTTCTACATTCCACGGATGAACTCTGGATCATGGAAAATCAACACTTGGCCTCATTTCTCTTTTGGCTTTCCAACTCCCGCCTCCCACCTCTTGCCTTCTGTAGCGTATTCCGGGATGCAGAAAACACATCTTTTCCTTAGAAAATTTTGGCCTTTTTTCGCTTCTACTTACGCCTTCCACAGGCGGATTCTAGGGTGCGGAAATGCCTAAGTCAGATGCATTCTAACTATGTAACCAGGCTTGTAGCCTCCATGAACTTAAGCAAAATGCATTGGAACAAAAAATATATGCAGATGTAAAAGGGAGGGACATTCAACATCAATAAATTCTACTTAAATATTTCATAAGCATTCAACACATTCAATACATTCATAAGAAAATACATTGCAGAAATAAGAATAACCAGAGAATACTTATCTTGAAGATGAAGTTGTCCCGCGACTAGATATGTCACTGCAACGTTCCACCCAACCATAGGCCAATTGTGTTCATATATCTCTCAACACAACTGCCACCCCTGAGCTGGGCATGATTTCCACAAGGAACTAGGGAACAACATGCTCACACATAGCTAGAACATATCAAACATAGTCAAGACAATCTACAGTTGGGTTTATCACACTGTCTAGCCAAGACAATATACAATTGGGTTTATCAGGCTACAAGAAAACATGCCAATACACTTTTTGGTTTATCAGGATACTCAACCAAGCCAACTAACAGTTGGGTTTATTAAACTGTAGGTAGTCAAGTCAATATACACATTGAGGACCAACCAAGCCAATTGACAGATGGGTTTATCAGGCTACCCATCCAAGCCATCTCACTGCTGGGTTTATCAGGCTACTTAGCTAAGACAACTAACAGTTGGGTTTATCAGGCTATCCAACCAGGCATCACACATGGCCAAATGCACATCAAGACATAGCCAAGCCAACCTATAGTTTGGTTTATCAGGATGCTTAGCCAATCCAATATACGATTGGTTTTATCAGGCTTCCCAACCAAGCCAATATACCATTGGGTTTATTAGGCTGTCAGCCAAGCCAATCTATGTTTGGGTTTATTAGGATGCTAAGGCAGTGGAAAGGTAGAATGGATAAGCTAGTGGCCCATTCACAGAGCTAGGTACACCTCCACAAGATCTATCTGGCCTGGCATCCACAATACCTACACACCCAACATAAGGAAGTATCCCATTCTCTAGTACACAGTCCCTCGGGCTATACCTTCCCTTTCAGTGCTCTTTAGGGTTTGCATAGAATATTCACTAGCCACTCTTATCATTTTGTGAAGTTCCTCTCTTCACTATGTTTATCAAGCCAATTCAGCGTCTCTTTCACTCCTAATTCTTGCATATAGTTCAGACCCAAACTAGGGCACACATAACAACAAACCACAAGGAGACATAGAAACACAGGGCTCCACTCTATGACACAGACAACCAACTTTCCATACCACTCTGTAACATAGGAGAATCAAGGTTTCACTTGTACACAAGAGACCAGGGTTCCATACCACTCTATAACATAGAAAAACACTGCATAACTCATAACAATTCTCTTCTAGCTCTCACCGCATGAGGAGGAAGAACTCCCATGAACAACTCATTCCCCGAATCAGGATAGTGAACCACCCCAAAGTGAATCGAATGGAATGGAAGAATGAACAAAATTTTCTGGGAGATTCTGGAATGACAGACTATGCATGCATTCATGTGCTTACTTGCTTCAAAATCAAGAATGTGGTTTCCCCTAGGTTGCAAGTTTGCTCAGATTGCAGGCTGGCTTAGTCACGAAGCTCGACTGCCATGCCTCGCTATGCCCAAGGCATTAACTGCCTAAACCAACTTTTGGAATAATTTAATGATTGGGTGCAAAGGGAAAAAAGGTAGTTGAGGGGTTACAGGTTCTCCCATCGACATCTATACTCCCCCTATGGCTCACGAGTTTGACCAACTCCCCTCCCTATTCCTTGTGAAATCATTCCCCCATCTCTTTCGTTGCAGTGCATAGCTAGTTGTGGTTTTTTATTAAATTGCATATTTACATGATATCTCAAAATGTGTCATTCCTGACCAACATGAGAACCATCAGCATCAACCCTGATTGTCGATACACAAAACACCAAATCAATGGCAGGGCCTTAGCCTTGAGCTCCTCGCCATGATTTAAATACAATATATACATCATGTACAATTTTAATACCATGGGGTCAAAACCGGGGTGTTACATGACATATTTCAATAAGTATTTTCTTCTTTTAGGTTTGAAAGTGCGGGGATCTCTTCTTTTCCCTTGACCTCAACTCTCCAAACTTGTTTCTTGAATTTGCAATTCACAGGATGCAACTCTCATTGCATCAAGAGAAGCGAGGTGATTCTTACATCCTAAGGTGGGAGATATCTCTATTTACATACATGGTTAATTCACTAATAAAATAAAATAAAATGGGAGAAAATTTGTTGTTTACATCTAATTTCAAGAAAAGTTAAAAAGATGTAATATAAAAAGTTTAAACAAAAAAAATACTAGAACATATCTATTTTTACCCTAATCTTTTAAGCAGTGAGAGGTTTGCACCTAGTTTTTTATCCCTCTTGGTGTTTAATATAGCCAAGGTTAAGATGGATTTATAATATTCTATGTTTACAATTTGTTGATTGGTAATTATTTCCAATGGACTAGTGGCTTATCCTTTCCTCTAGTGACACAAAATTTTCTCAGAACTATGAATAACTTAGCATTGAGAAAATGCTAAAAATATCCCAATATATAACATGATAAATGCACAACAATTGGCATGCTACATACCATAAAGGTTCTCTTCTATACTTCCTCTGAGTAGCAAGTTGTAGACCAAAAAATAATTTTGATCTTCAATAGAGTAACAATTAATGCAACAACGTGCTTGTGCTGCAGTGTTGAAAGTAAATGTGATGGAGCTATTCGATTCTATCCTTGATAGTTGGAGCCTTGGAGGGGTGGACATGATGTTTCTTTTGTCTGGACAAGGGTGCATTTGGCCAACTGTCAATATGTTTTTTTACAATTGAAGGGTCTAAGCCCTACATTTTAGCATATGATCATGCAACAACATCTCATAATTCTTTGAAGAGGGAAATGAAATCAAAGACTTCTTGCGGTGAGCATGATTCCCTGAATGAGATGTTTTCAATCACGCTTGGTGTGATGGAAATATCGACTTGAATTGTGGGTGAAATATTGGCTATATTGATCTCTTCAAAGGAATTTGGGGCCAATATGGGGTGTTTGAACCAATTGACGTGCTTAGGAGGTAAGAAATATTTTGATTCGATGGCATATTGTTGGGATACTAGAGTGGGCGATTCGACACTTGTCGGGTCGAAAGAAGACATTGTTAAAGAAATGTAACTATGGAAGATATTCTATTTTGTATTATTATTATTATTATTATTATTTCTCCTTTCAGAGATGTTGTTCCTCTGATTAGGGATGTCATTGATGTAATTGGTCTTGTAAAGTCTTTGAGGTAAAACCTCTCTTGTAAGTCGAGTCAGTAGTACCCATAAAAGTATTATTAAAATGTAATTTTGAGTCTTCCAAGGCAAGTCAACCCTAGGAGTAAGGAGAATTTAGACTTGTTGGGTTATTAGGCCTCTCATCCAATTAGTATAAATAGGAGAGGCGCCTCCCTCATTTGGACAAGTAGAGAACTCAAGCAAGTTCGCTATACAAAGGAGAAACAATCGATCTGAGGAAAAGGAAGTTGTCTAGTCTTAATCTTTGGGTCTTACACTATTCTTGTTTGAAGTATAGATTGAGTAAGTTTTGATGGGTTTTATTCCCCGGAGGGTTTCCCAAAATAAATCTTTGTTTTCTCTTTTTTATTTGTTTTGTTTGTTATTCTTTCAGTGATCCCTTTGTTTTGGCATAATAAATTTTAAAATCTTAACATGGTACCATAGCCAACCTGAAAGAAGACATTGTGTAATAGTTTTCCTGTAGTTGAACAAGATAGGGCTCACTATTCTAGACACCTCTTTCCATAAATATGTCAAAAAATAAGAACCATTCAAATATCCCTAGAAGGCACATCTTCCTATTTAAGCAATTTTCAATTCTATGGATTTTCATTTTCTGACTTGTCACTACTGTCGGGAGAAACTAGGGCACCAGATTGTTCAAGGTCCCATCCAAAGATTCCAGAAAAAAGATTCAGTCTATCTAAACTTGGGGAGGCACATATTTACCTCCAATCATCTCTACAAGGGATATTGTTGGGCCAGGATAGAGCACAAGCGCAAGAGGAAAAGCAGGTGCACGGCGGAGGAAAAGTAGGTAAAGGGAGAAAAGGAAGCGCAAAATAGAGAAATATGTGATGAGTAATGGTGTAATGAGGAAAATCGCACCCATAGTCGGTGGAATATTGGTAGGTAGAAGAGTTAAGGCTAGAAGGCGAAAGGTCAAGAAGGACTGTAGGTGCTCGAGTTAGCGGAAGACTAAAGGACAGTTTTGCGGCTAGTTATGGCCTGTGATTAATGGAATGCCGGATGTTTTGCAGCCAGTATGGCCTATCATTATTGTAATACAAGAATTTTTTGTGCCTACTTATTACTATAATATCTGAGTTGTACTCATTCAACCTTGCGTGGTCTTGTAACATCTAAAAATAGGAGGAACCCACTTTGTGTAAGGGTTAGCTTCATTAAGAGTTGGTAATGGTAGAAGTATTTTGTGGAGATCAGAGAGGAGTCTGATAATATAGTAGGTTGTTGAGCCGCAGATCTGTAGCTGAGTGTGCAGACCATTGTGTAAGAGTCATTTTGCAGCTGAGTGCATAGATAGTAGAGTAGAAGAGTCGATCCAGGCTATGTGCAGATCAGTAGGAGTAGTAGAAGAGAATGAGAGAAAGAGGAGTCTGAGCTAAATAGACATATCTTAAAATAGTCTGTAAGTCGTAGAATGCAAGGTGCCATATATTTCTCATGACAGATGAAGAGCACCTTGGTGGTTTTTACCCAGATGGGTTTTCACGTTACTTCCTCTGTCGCATGAATGTTGAATGTGGAATGTTTAATGGTTAATGTTGAATGTTTGATCATATTGCATTGTTTATGGTTATTTCTTGAATGAATGTCGCAATAATGATAAAGCAGTGAATGAATGAATGATTAGAACATCTTCGAAACATTTTGTATTATTTCATGTTAAATTATTGTCAAGTTATAATACAGTCGCATCACTGTCATTTACAAGTTAGGAATTGACTGCGTCGCATAGTTGAACCAGTTGTTAAGTTGACAAGGAAAAGGTTGTGTCGCATGCCGGCTGTGTCGCACTGTTGCGCCACTGTTGAGTAGTAAAATACTCTATCCTTCCTACTCTATCGAGCACCCTAGCCATGCGCCAAGGGACTGTAATCCCTCGTCGACTGCGGAAACAGGGTTATGGAAGTTACACATTAAAATATCTTAGGTGATATTGCACCTGCCTCGTAGGTGTTTCTGACTGAGCTTGCTCCGTCGGGCCGATGTCTTTGGGTTTTTTATTGGTATTGAGGGTTTGTTGAACCTGGGTCACAAGAGTGAGGAAGGTAGGCCAACAAATGGTTCCATTGTAGGGATCGTTAATCATTTGAGTCGATGGAAATGTTGTGGCATCCGGAAAAGGATGAAATAGAGGATTGGTTGGAGTCTAAGACATTAGCATTTGCACAAGAAGAAAGCACATGATCATGGTTGAGCATAGAAAACTGGTTGGACCGATACATTTAATGTGATATTCATGACATGTTCTTCGCAGAGTTTCCTATATTGCTGCATGAGTGGTTTTCAAGATGGGTGACTCGACAGACAAATTTCCAAAGAAGAGAAGCGGTTGAGTGGAGTGCTCAGTTGATTCGCGAGATAACTAGTGTAAGTAACCCCATCTCTAGAGATATTGATTTTTGGGTTGATAGTGTTTTGCAAGGGTATATTACTGAGTTTGCAGTAGAGATGATAACCTCATATAGTGAGGCTGAGAGAAATGTTTTCCAAGGACTGTGAGGAAGGTACTTATTGTCTATAAGTACATGGATAAAAATGCTCGTCTATGAGAAACACATTTTGCAATTGAGTAGTTGAGTCGCATATCTAGAGGAGAGGATATGTCACATATGACCTATAAATAAAATGAGAAATGGTGAGTTGAGTTATTCCCAGGAAGTACGGAACCTGAACTAGAAGTTGGATTACTTAGGAGTGGAAGGAGGTTTCGGTCAAGAAAAAGAAGAAATACAGTAGGAGGTAGACAAACTCCTAGTCTGTTTGAAGAAAGTGATTGCAAAGTTGAGTCGTGGCTAGATGAAGGGTCTTGCGATGAGGATGAAGACTATATCCATATTTATGAAGGAACAGGAGAATCTAAAGAGTCTGCAGAGACACGAAGATTAGGACACAACTACACCACACCGGGAGTATCGCCAGAGGTAAGGTCTAGAGCCTCATCCCCTGAAAGAGCTGTTAATAATGATAGTGCTATTACTGTGACTAGCGCACAAGGAAGTCTGCCTTCATTAAATTATTCATTAGACAACCCTGATTCCAACTCAATGGCTGGGGAAGATATTAGACTACCCACATTCAATGGGAACAAAGCAAAAGATCCAGAGCAGCATTGGTTCCTTTGTGAAGCTATTTGGATGGTTCTCCTAGTTCATAATGCGGACATAAATAAAGCACAGATGATCACGACTCTACGGGGTCATGCACTAGACTAGTTTTTGAATACTTGTGTAGTACCAGCAAGAACCCCATAGAAGACCCTTGATGTGATTCGACTCGCGATGATTTGTGAGTTCAAAAAACCTAAATCTGAGTCATAGTGCATCACCGAGATCAATGAGATAAAGTAGTTATCGACGGAATCCGTATGGGATCTTGATTAACGATTTAAAAATTTGATGGCCAAAGTTAGTTTCCAAATGTTAGATGTGCAACATAAAGAGTGGTTTATTGTTGCACTGTTGCCACACATTCGAGCTCCTTTGATGCAACAGAAGATTGTGTCACAGATAGAAGCGCTAGAACTAGCGATGAAGCTAGAATCCTCGTTGATCAGAGATGGTCACAAAGGAATGATGCGGATTTAGTCGCAGTTGGCTAATTTGACGGTATAGCTCCAAGACATTAAGAAGGGAAAAGAGGCCCAATAGGACTTGTGGTGCACAAGATGTCGAACGGAAGGACATACCAAGGATAATTGTCCATCGTACATGAACTATATCTCGTTGGGTGCACCAAATCCATCGAGTATGCATGGGCTACCTTGGTGCCGCATATGCTAGACTAGAGGGCATCACGATGAAGAGTGTCTATACTTACAACAGATTGTAAGTACCCTAGCACGCCTATTTTGTAAATTTTGCAAATCAGTAGGCCATGATGAGAAGGATTGCAGAGCATATCAGCTCCTAAAGGAGAAGACAATAGACACCTACTTGATGAAGAATGATGGGAAGATTTAGGCTGAGCAGGTGCAAGCACACTATCAACCTATGCCTTTCCCACAAAATCAGTATCAGAATCAATACCCACCTCAGTATGCACCACAGAGCTAGTACCCACCATAGAACCAGTACCCACTGCAGCAATTGCACCCTCAGGGAAGGCGAGGTTGTTATACCAAAATCCTATCACCATCATGTGATAAGACCTTTGAAATACCTACTTTCCCTGAATCCCAGCTTCTGGAGTGAATACTAAATGGTTTTTCATCAATCTGTCATACAAATTCCTAGTATCGCGCATGCCCCTTTATCTAGGAGTGGTACCCCTGCTCGCACCGCCTTTCATCGTTTGTCCACAAGCGGTGCTACCACCCATTGCCCTTGGTCCATAGGTAGTTATTACCAGAATTGCTATGTCATAGAAGGAGAAGCGCAATACCCTAGGTAAAAAGGGAAAAGAGAAGCTTCTCGAGGCTTCTAGATGATAAGCCTCGAGATGTCCCTTATCCCTACTACTGTGGGTTGGTTGAGCTCAAGATCCCTCATCCTAGGATCTTAGAGGCCACCTCACCCACTAATTTCTCAATCATATCTATCCATCAAAGCCCTATAAATATGAGCTCATAGTCATGGTTGAGGAGAGAAAATTTGAAGGTATTGTTATGCTGTTGGATTGATTCTTGGCCCAAGATCATTTGGAGAGAGCATAAAGAGCTAGAGTCGGAGGTTTTGGGGATGAAGAGCTAGTTTCATGGAGATGCATGTCAACACTAAGGCTTGGTTGTAAACTTCTTCATATTTCTAATGTAAGTTGATTTTCTATCCCATATATATTGTTGTGTTTGATTTCAGATATATATTTCTAGATTCCTTAGTCAATAGCATAGATTAGTAGATCATATTCTGGTTGCTTTGATTTCTTTTGTGTTGAGCTTGATTGCAGGTACACAGGTGGACTATAAAAGCCTTGTATTCTAGATATCTACAACGTCTAGGGAGAGTTAGCAGCCTTTGTGATCTATTTGTTCTAGATTTTAACCATGCAAACCAGTGGAACACCTTGCTATCTGTAGGAGGTGAAATATTCTAGCTAACAAATCTGGTGACTCCACTGGGGAATAGTTGTATTCAGTTGTTCTGATCTTCCTCAGTCTACAACTCTTGTCTGAATCTAGGTTCCGTTTCTTCAACTCTTATCAGTCAGATCTACTTTCTGATTTGTATTATTTGGGTTTGAAATTTCCATATCTGTTCAGATCTAAGTCATTTCAGTTTTTTATGCTCTGTTACCACATTCAATTCGACAGTATTTGCCTTGATCTAGTCTTTTTTTGATCTGATCCATCGTTCTCTTTTTTGTTTTGGACATCTACAAGGAACCGCGGCCATGCTTTGTACGAGGAGCGGTGCCACCGCCTGAACATAGTGAGCATTACGTGGTGCCATCGCCTGTATCTCATTTGTGAGGAGCAGTGCTGCTTCAGAAACGTTCTTACAACACCTATGAAGCATAGTACCAGGTAGGCATTAGTCCAAAAATCTTTTTCCTCATTTTTCTTTTGTAAAAAATTGGAATTTTTATTGCTTTCAGTTCTGCTATCAGGCTTGTGTTATTGAATCTGATGTGTGTGGCTTGTTTCTTTGATGGTTTGAGATTGATTTGAGTGGAATTTCAAAAATTTGTTTAGTCTTTTTTATTGTTCATCCACTTCTTGCTTGTTGGTTGTGCTTAAAGAAGGATTTCTTGTTTTTTGAAAATTAGGGTGCTCATTGAACTCTCTTTTTGTTACATTTATTAAAAGAAGAACATTAGATTAGCTTCTAGATTTCATTTCTTGCTTGCATAGTAAACTTTTTTTTCCTTCCTTCAAAAAAGAAAAGTTTTGCTTGAGATTAGGACATCATATTTGAGTGTTGGATTTGGGTTTTCTGATTGGCTTTACAAGCTTTCAGGACCTTTATGATCTTTCATCTCTCATGCATATAGGACTATCTCGATCAGAATATAAAAAAAAATGGTAGTTTTAAGTTAGATTTGTTTATGTTTTTAAGAAATTTGAAAAGGTAGAGTGCATTGGCATATAGGTGTGCTTGGTGTTGTTCTTTTAGGAAAATAGATTCTCACCCTTCTCATTTGCTTTTGGAAACAAGAATTTGGTTTGTAGAAGTATTTTCTTGTCTTTGATTTGATGTTCATGACTGTTGATTGGAATGATTTTTGGTTTTGAAACAGAAAGAAAAAAACTCTCTTCCCTCCCGTAAGTAGGCATATTGAACAGTAAAGTGAATATTTGCACGAGCATATTGCATGGTTTTACTTTTCTGTCAAAACATCATGCATTCACCTAATCATATAAGTTAAAATTAACAGTAGTTGTAGGTTAAAATCTACGTAGTAACTTGAGTGATAGGTTAGAGACGTGTTCGGGCGTCGTAAAACGTAGGAGCTGTCGTTATTTGTTAGCATTACATTCCGGGACTCACGTGGTTCTTCCACGTACCGTTGGTATATTGAACAGCCTTTCATGTACCCTTGAGGTATATAGAAAGGTACTTGTTGAGCACCCTATTTGTAGATAGATTATTATCAACACATACAGAGCATACGAGATTTATTGTCAACCCAAGAAAGTCTTTTATTTCAAAGGATAAATGCACAGTATATGCTTTAAACACCAAATCACTATAATTGAACACTTTTATCCCCTAACAACCATGTTCACCCCAAGAACCTGTGTAATCCCATTCATCTTCTAAATTCTACAAATTCAATTTCTTCCTACCATGTATCAAGGAGAAATGATATCAGATTCACACAACAATTGCAGAGGAAAAAGGAAATCCTATTCACATCCCAAAACAAGTAGTCCGCCTATTCAATCTAATCACTCTTGAAATCCATAAGCATCAACTAAATGTAATCTAGAAATTCAATTGCAGAAGATTGAGTTCAGCTACTCTAAGGAATTGAATTGTAGAAATGAAAATCAACAATTATAACAGTAAAGGAAATTGCAAGAATTCATGGGATAACAACTTAAACTATGAGATGAATAGAGCTGTGTACAACTATTGCACGAATTGCATAAAGAAAGTTATCTACTCAGTCGATTGTCACTCTGTACCAAATACCAATCATTAAGAAAATGGGATCCCAATTATACTATAAATCCACACTACTACTGCTGCGTACAAAGGAAATATGATCAACAAAGCATTACACAACCATGAATTCAGAAATCCTACTTTAACTCATCAATCTCTGCGGAAGGCGGGCCCAACCTTCACACAGAGACACTGGATGAACAACGTACAACTCCCTTAAATCAGAGGTAACTCCTTGTATTAAAAGAAAGAATGATTACAGGTTGCTTCCACTGTCAATACAATGAATGAATTATCTATTTTCCAACCCCCTGGGTCGAAACAACTCCTCATATTTATACATGCAAATCATAATATTTGATCCTATTAAAGGGCAGCCACATCTTATCTCTAATCTTCAGGCGCCCTAAATATACTAGCTGTTACAAAACGTGGTATGATAATGACATGGAAAATGCGAGAAGGCTGTTGACTTGCCCAGGAGTAGCGATCTCTTCAGATCACAATTATATTCGAGCAGCAATGTAGCGCGTTCTGTTACAGCTGCACTGTCACAGCTCGGTCTAGGATATTACATTAAAACCACGTGCCTTCATTGATGATCGGGGGCTGAGGGTCCTTTTAAGCAGCGAATATCCCTTTCTTTGATATTTGTTCAGCCCTCATCCACCTGCAGTCCACTTATCTCAAACTGCCTTCATAAATCATAACATGTTAGCACATTTGAGAGATACACAGCTTTAATTATCACAATCATAAGAATTAATAAGATAAAGCAATGATCAGTCATACCTTGGTAGTTTGGGGATGAAAGTGAGGACAACAGGTCTGATTAGCATGCTAAATGATGTAAGACAGGGGAGGAAAAGGTGATTGAAGGTGGTCAAAAAGGGGCAATTCCTAGGCTCAACATCTCCCCCCAACTATCCTGTTGCATGTCCTCATGAAACAACCTGCATCATTCAGAGTCCGAGTCCTGTACTGAGCTGTGTTCATGGAGGGAGGAGAAGTTGTAGGGAAACTCAGGTACCTCATCTTCCTTTAAAAAGCCTCTGTGAGTAACCCAATACCTCCAGCACCGCTGCTCCTCTGCCCTAGTCAAGGAAAAATCTATATTATACGGTTTTGCTGGCCACCAAATGAGGGGAAATTTGAATTTCAAACCCAACCAATCAACTCCACACTCCCTCATGCTTCCCACATAGCCCTTGACTCTAGAAAGTGCCTGTTTGAAATTTTTGAAACAGTAAGGATCCCAGCTTCTAAGTGCAGAGGAGGCAGCCTGCCATCTATGTTTACTCCCTTCCAATGCTACCTACTGATGTCTGGAAATGTAATTGGTGTAGGTGGAGATCACTTCTTCTTGCAGTCTCATGATATGCTGTGCCTGGGGGGGTCTTGAAAGGAAACTTCTGTACCGTGCCAAAAGAATTCCAGGATTCTGGGGTTCACTTCGAATCCATAAGTTAGTGTGGCATTCATTATGGGAAAAGGTCTGAAAAGACCTTTCCCACTTCCTCCTGGTCAACTTGCATTTCTGAATTTGGTTCTTGTGTTGCTGGTTCTTTTGTAATAGCAACATCCCCTGGGTTCTCTTCAGCAGATACATTCATTGCTCTTAGAGACATTGGGTCTTGTGTAATAGTGTCTTCTTTGTTCTCCTGCCTCTGAGATTGAATATCTTCCCCTTCGTGCAACTCTTCCTCAAGGATCTCAGTGTCACCTGAGGCTTGTGTCTGTTCATCCTCGCTCCACTGTGTATCGGGTATGATATCCATCCTGGGGTTATCTTCATATTGAATTTCAGGAATCCTTGCTGCAACTCTCAAGGATGTTGGTTCTTGTGTAACAACATCCTTGCTTACCTCTTCATCCTCCTGCTATTGCAATTATTCTTCTATGAGCTTTGCATCATGGGAACATTCTGGGGTTATAGTGCAAAGCTCTTCATTCAGTTCCAGAGTGTCCTCCATCCCAGGTTCTTCTCCCACTTGTTCGGCCGATTGGACAAGTATATTCAGGTTTGCTGGTTCTTGTGTTGCAGCCCCCTGTTCAAGTTCATCAATGCCCTGCCCTTGTGGCTCGGCTTCTACAATATCTATGTCCTGGGAGCATTCTAGGGTTATAGTGCAATCTTTGTCCCTGACATCATGCATGATTTCATCCTTTTTCTCCTCTGCCACAAAATTAGTGGCAACTTCAACAAGGATGTTTAAAGATGCTGGTTTGTGTGTGACAACATCTTCTTTTTCTGCATTTTCCTCTGTTGTGGGTGCTAACTGAGGTGCTGTGCAAGTGCGCATTATGATCTTGTGGCCTGCCTCTTTGAAGATTTCCCCACAGGTGGGGCATATCACACACTCATATTCCTTTCTAGGCTCGGTAGAGTTCGATCCCTCCAATTGGTCTGCAGCCTCCACTAATGTATACATTTTCCTTTCACCTAATTTTCTGCAGGTTTCCTTCCATGTCTCCAATTCCCTTCGAAGTACTTGGACTTCCTCCTTTAATAGTGTGTTCTCATTCAGAAGTCATTCAATGCTGGGTTCTTCCTCGACTGGCCTTTGTGGGGCATCCATTGGCCTCGGTACAAGGATTGGGAACTCAACCTGTGCTTCTAGGGTTTCCCATTTTTTTCTGGCTGCCTCTACTATTGCAGCTATTTTAGTTCTTTTCCTTCTGATAGGTGAAGTTATGTTAAGTTCGTAAATTGATCTTTTCTTTCTCCTCTGTGGTGTTTTCTTTTGTGGAGCTGGGATATTGGGTTTCACAACCGAGGTCGAGGGAATATTTTCTTGCTCCTCAGGCTGTTCTTCCACAATTAAAGTTCCTCCTTCCCACTCAGATGATGATTCAATAGTTACTGGCTCGATATTTTCTTTAATTGCCCCAGCTTTGTCATCTTCAGGTTCAACTTTCGCAGCACTTGGTGCTGCTCTAGTTTCACCTTCTGCTGGTAGAGCTGTCCTATTGTCTATGTTCTCCAAAAGGTTTTTATGTACATTCTCCTCCAATTGCTCTGCCTGTGCCTCTGGTTGCGCTTCTTCTGATATAGTTTCATCCCCCCCCCCCCCAACTATATTGGAGGAATTCCGGTCCTCCTGCTGTGGTTGAACCTGTTCCTGTTCTATCTGGACACCCAACAAGGGAGCTGGTTCCTAAGCTCGGACTGTGAATTGTTCCCAAGTTATATTATGCTGAGCAAGGGTTCTTGAAATTATTAATTTGATGAGACCATGGTGGGTTAGGGAGGCAAATGGGTGTTTAGCGGCTTGGACAAATGCCGCCATATGACGCAAGTCATGGAGCAAATAGTATGGAATGTTCAATAAAATTCCATGGTGGAGATGAGAAAGTAAAGGGAGGTCAGAATTATAAACAATTTGGTACCTACCTTCACAAGTGATGTACTTTTTTAGGAAGACAGCAACCTGATCCCATGGCCACGACAATGAATATAGTGCAATCCCTCTTCTGGATGACTGAACTTGCTCCCCCTCTCATAAAAATGCTTCCCGTGCGCTCGTTGTGGGAACTCGTCATCCAAACCATGCCTTTCCCACCTGCGGGATAGCAGTTACCTCAGATATAATGGCTTTGTAGACTTCTATGTGCAGCCCCCACACCTCAGAGTGAGTATCTGTGAGGTTTAAGGAAAATTGTAGGGCTGCTTCCCGGTTAAAGCCATCCAGTCGCACAAAGAACTCGAGCCAGCCAGCGGCTTGGAAGATGGCCAGAACTACGGGATTTTTCCTAAGCTCCTGTGTATCCAAAGGTTCATGGCGAGCTGGGATCCCCATAATCCTAGCTGCAGAGTTACAGAGTCCGAGAATGGAGGTTGCAGTGCAGAGGATGCACGAGTCGTTGAGCGGAGATGTTGAGAAAAATGGCAAATTTGGAAAGTTCAGCATGGAGGGAGGTTCGAAATTTTTATGCCAAACTGGGGAAGGTGGCGGTTATTAGTTTTTACGTCACACAAGGGAAAAGGTTAATTAAGCCATAATGGTGGTACGTATGAAGGTACGACTGATATCGTTAATCATATCAATACTTAATCATGTGAAAATCAAAGCCATACCTCATGAGATGGTGCGTCAGATAGCCTGCGGAGAATGGTGGAATGTGTGAGTGCTGACGCTGCAAAGCCGAGCTCATGCATAGTTATTAATTTGATCATAATGACGCGGATAATGCCATAATTCCTTCCGCCAGTGAAACAGAAACTATCGCGTCGCAGGGGTCGGAATTATGCCGAGTTGGCCGGCACGAGTGGAATAAATCAGAGCCATATCTGGTAGTGGAAGCAATTTCTTTCGTTAACACAGGAGTTACCACCGCAGGTTGTAAGGAAATGGTGTTTAATGTTGAAAATGGCTGCCAAATAGAGTGGAATTGCAGTTTCCAAGAATGATATTGCGGCCGGCAAAGAAGATGTTGCAGTCGCCGAGAATGGTTCACGGCATCGGGAAAAAGATTGGCGGTAGCAGGAAAAATCACGGCTGCCAGGGAAAAGTTTGCCGGCCCTCGAAAAATATGTCACAGCCGCCCACAAATATGTTGCAGCCATCGACAAATATGTTGCAGCCGCTGGGAAATGGTTCACGGCTGCCAGGAAAAAAGGATTCTCTGGTCATCAGGAAAAGGTCACGGCTGCCGAAAAATATGTTGCAGCCACCGATAAACGGGTTACGGCTGCCGGGAAAAAGGATTTCGGGTCATCAGGAAAAGGTCACGGCTGCCGGAAAATATGTTGCAGCCACCGGGAAATGGGTTACAGCTGCCGGGAAAAAGGATTTTCTGGTCATCGGGAAAAGGTCACGGCTGCTGGAAAGTAAGTTCACAATCGCCTGAGAAAGATGTCGCAGCCACCGGGAAATATGTTACAGCTGTTGGGAAATATGTTGCAGCCGTCGACAAATTTATTTTGAGGAAAAGGGGAAATGCAGTGCAGGGAAGCAGAGGAAGATGACTCCCGTTCGACAGGCCCAATCTGGTCATTCGCCTGGCACTTCCCTGCAAATTTTTGAAAAACAACAACAAACGAAAAGATCAAATGCAAAAGGAAAACAAATAATTATACGCTACAGTAGGAAATTTTTTTATTTATGTACAGTGATTCAAAGCGTGATTTACAGTTCAAGGGTTGGCAGAGGCAGAGAGAAGTTCCTGCCCTAGTGTTAGCTGATACTCTGGATCGGCGGCGATTTGTGAAATGAATGCATCTTTCGAAATAGGCTTACGATACAGTCGCAGTCTGTGGCCATTAGCAAGTAGTGGTATGCGGTTATCATCAATGGTCACCAGACGGACAGTGCTGTTGTCAAAGACCCTGTCAACCAAGTATGGACCTAGCCACCTTGTATGTAATTTACCTTTAAAATCCCTTTTGAATCTGGAGTCATAGAGTAACTCCAAGTCTCCCTCGCTGAATAATTTCTTTTTAATAAATCGGTCATGCCAATTGGATCTCTATTGATGGAGCAATAAAGTCTGGTCCACTGCAGCTAACCGCTTCTCGTCCAATTCATTTAATTGATTCAATCTTCTCCTCTGGGATTCTGTTACATCCAGATTCATTTCGGTGGCTGTCTTCAGGGTTTTAATCTCGAACTCAATTGGAAAGATGGCACTCTTTCCATACACTAAATCGTATGGAGAAAAACCTGTAGTGCTGTGTCAAGTCGTGCGATATGCCCACAGTGCTTCCGGAAGCTTGTCAACCCAATCCTTTCATTGACTCTTAACTATTTTGGTCAAGATGGATTCGATAACTTTATTGTTACTCTCCACCTGACCATTGGCTTGGGGGTGGTAAGGTGAAGCCACCCTATGCTGCACATGATACTTCTGGAGCAAGGATTCGAATTGGCGTGACATAAATTGCGGCCCCCCATCGGTAACCACTTCCTTTGGTACCCCAAAGCGGGTAAAAATTTCACTGTACAGAAAATCCATCACCGCTTGGTCGTTAGCCTTAGCCAAAGCTACAGCCTCCATCCATTTGGTCATATAATTAGTACAAACCAGAATGTAAACTTTCTGTCTGGAAGGAGGACTGATAGGGCCAACAAAATCCAGTGCCCATCTATCAAAAGGTTCAACTACTACTTGAGTTTGTAGAGGCATCTGATCTGTTTTATTAGACTGGCCCATCCTTTGGCAGCTGTCACAGGATTGAACATACCTTTTAGCGTCCCTAAACAGAGTCAGCCAATAGTATCCCATCCGTAGTGCTTTATGCCCTGTTCTTTTGTCTGCAAAGTGCCCCCCACAAGGCTCATCATGACAGGCCTTCAGTATGGGAAAGATCTCATCTTCTCTTACACATATCCTAATCTCAAGATCCAGTCCTATGTAGAAGAGATGACCATTTAGCCAACAATACCTGGCACTCTGCTGAATGATTTTTCTTTTTTCTCGTTTAGACATATGTGGTGGGAGCTTTCCTGCAACTAAATAATTAGCGACATCTGCATACCAGGGAGAGTGAGCTGAAAGTGCGAATAGATGTTCATCTGGAAAAGAGTCCTCAACAGGCAAACTATCATCACTGTTAGTAAGACGGGATAAGAAATCAGCAAAGACATTTTATTTTCCAGGTTTATCTATAATGGTGATATCAAATTCCTGCAATAACAAAATCCATCTGGTCACTCTGGCATTGGTAACAGGTTTGTTCATTAAATATTTAATGGCAGAGTGGTCAGTGTGCACAAATGTAGGATACCCAGTGATATAATGTCAAAATTTATTAATAGAGTAAACAATAGCTAGGAATTCTTTTTCAGTAACAGTATAATTAAGTTTAGCAGGGGCCAGGTTTTTACGATGGCATAAGGTACTTGACCATCCTGCTGTCCTAATACTGCCCCAATGGCAGTGTCAGAGGCATTTGAAGAAATATGGAAGGGAAGGGTCCAGTTAGGTCCCCGTAATATGGGAGCTGTGGACAGCTTCTCTTTAAGCTCATCAAATGCTATCTAGCATGTTGTATTCCACACAAACTATGCATCCTTCATTAACAAAGAGAACAAAGGAGAAACCAGGTTGGAGAAATTTTTTATAAACCTTCGATAATATCCAGCATGTCCCAGAAAACTTCGCACCTCTTTCTGAGTTGAAGGGGTAGGTATATTCTTTATCACCTTGATTTTTGCAGGGTCTACCTGAATGCCATTGGCAGAGATAAAATGCCCTAATACCACCCCCTCACTCATCATCATATGGCACTTTTTAGTGCTTAATGAGAGCTGAGTCTGTTCACAACGAATTAAAACCTTCTTTAAATTTTCCAGTGCTTCCTCAAAATCCCTGCCATAGGGAGTAAAATCATCCATGAAGATTTCCATACTATCATTGACTAATTCAGAGAATATGCCAATTACATCTCTTTGAAATGTTGCTGGTGCGTTACATAAAACAAAGGGGAACACTCTGTAGGCAAACGTTCCCCAGGGACAAGTGAAGGTGGTTTCATCTTGATCCTCAGGAGCAATCTGAATTTGGTTGTACCCACTGAAGCCATCTAGGAAGGAGAAGAACTTCTTCCCTGATAGGGTATCAAGTACTTGGTCAATGAAGGGCAAAGGGAAATGATCCTTTTGAGTGGCTTTGTTCAGTTCCCTATAATCAACACAAACCCTCCATTTGCCATTTTTCTTGGGCACAATTACGAGTGGAGAAACCCACTCACTATCTGAAATAGGATATATAAATCCTGCTTCCAAAAGTTTCTGGATCTCTTCCTTCACTATATCCCTCAGGTTCGGGTTCATGCGTCGTTGGGGTTGACACACAGGCCGGGAGTCACTTTTGATATGAATATGATGGGTGCACAGATTAGAGGGAATACCCCTCATATATGTATACTCCCAGGCAAATGCCCCCTTGTGTTCTTTCAAGAGGCTGACCAGGCGTTTTTGTTCCTCTAAGGAGAGACTAGGATTGATATTCAAAGTTCGTCTAGGCTCTACCTCGATAGGAATACTTTCTGAATTTTTCAAAACCGGGATTATGTTTGTGTCACCAACTAAGGCTTCTTCCGTAAGATTTTATTGTTCTTCCTTGCCCAGGGTAGTGTTCAGAATTTGATAGACCTCTCTATTCACTGAAGTGGGTTCACTAATGAAATTACTAATAGTATCATCTTCTATTTCATTTTTAAAAGTTAAGGCCCTTCCTATAGTTAATAGTGGCTGAACATCCTCCTCCTCCTCCTGCTCTATCCAAAGGGAAGTTTCAGCCTCTAGACTTGGCCGAGCTGGAGGATAAAGGGTGAGGTTTTTAGTATCCGTACCATCAGATATAGTCATGGACCCCGATCGACAGCTGATGCAAGCATCAGCTGTGGCCAACCAAGGCCTTCCCAGGATCAATGGGTGTCCTCCCAGCTGCGATTTTGGTTGTAATACCAAAAAGGCAGCTGGGTACTCCCATGAATCTACTGAGATGACAAGGTCGTCCAGGATCCCTTCCGGTCTAATGGTGGATCTATCCACTAATTCCAAAATAGTAGGGGTTGGTATAAGATTAGTGAGCCCAAGCTTCTTTACAGTTTCTATTGTTATAACATTGATTGCTGCTCCTAGATCCACTAGCACGTTGGGGATCTGTGTCTGTCCTATCTGTATAGTGACAGTAGGATTTCCAGGGTCATCATACTTAGTCATAGGGGATTTTCCTATTATCAAGGCAGATAAGTTCCCTATGACGTGAACAGTGGGAGGATCCCTGGGTTTCCTCCTTGTTCTCTTAGTGCACATGTCCCAAACTGTTCTAGCGTAAATAGGTACATCTTGAAGAGCTTGAAGAAGGGGGGTTTTGACATAAAGGTTCCTTAACTCTCCAAGGAGGTTAAATTGAGGTTGCCCCCCCATTCTTGGTAGCATTAGTCTTTCGGGATATGGTGGTTGCCTTATCAGCTGGGAAGGCTATGTATTATCAAATTTATCATTGGATGTTTCAACCATCCCTTTGTCATTGGATGTTTCAGTCGTCCCTTCTAAGGGATGCTCAGCATCTTCAATGATAGGAACTGTATGGAATGGATGCTGTGAACTCCCCTCTTCTTTATGCACAGAAGGTGAAACGTCTTCTGTAATTACGGGTTCTACTATTTTCCCATATCGTAAACGAATATCATTGCAGGGTACAGGGGAAAGAGAGTAGGCTGGCATGTTGACAGTCTCCAATTGGTGAACTGCTTTATTATTCAGGTTGGGATTAGGTTGGGCAGGCAGCTGAGGTCGAATTGGTATATTAGGGACATAATTGTTTTGCAGCTGCAGCTGCGACTGCTGAGGTGGGTATTGAGGATATTGAGGGAATTGAGGAGAATATGGTGATTGTTGATGTGGAGGTGGTTGAGGAAACTGGTTCCTGGGATGGAAATTCCTCCATCTAGGAGACCATGACGTAGGTTGAGGTAGTGACTGTGTCCAGGGACTCCATGAGTTATAGTTTTGCATTGTAGGTTGCGAAGGATTCCACTGAGCATAATTTGAAGGGAATTGTGTATTCACATTTTGCATGTTATTATTCCAATTGCCCATATTATTCAAAAATGGAAACGAGTCTAGAGACATACCTTGATTTCGAGGCTGCCAAGGTTTTTTCTGTGCAATGAAATAGGCTGATTCTACTTCTGGAGTTGCTGCATGCAGAACAACCTTCACCTGGGGAAGTCAGGGACATTCCTTCATATCGTGGTTCAGCTCACACAACTGGCATACTTCTACCTTATCAAGTGGGAATTCTCTCAGCGGATGATTCTTTCTACATCGGGGGTAGAACACACCTAGTGTAAGATCCTCCACTGCCTGTTTCTGTTTTGCCTTCAGGACATCGATCTCTGAAGAGATGGAGCTCATCATTTCTGTTTTAAAATTCTCAAGGAGATTGCCTATCTCCACATGGGTAGCTCCTCCATTGGATGACTTCTGAGTTCTGTCGAAGACGTCACGTTCTAACTTATCTCGTTTGTCTCGCTTATTGTTCCTGGAAGACCCCCTGGAGTATCTCTACATAGTTCTACAATTTTTTCAAAAGGTTATTTGGAGATATCTCCCTTACCAAGCAGGTTTAACATGTCTAAACAATCATCCCTGATCCCACGAAGCAATATTATCTTGAGCATGTCCAGCCCCATGTTCGTCTTCTCGGCTCTCTGCACATTGTACATCAGCCTTTCCACAAAATCCTCCAAACTTTCGTCCTCCTTCTGCACCATTTTAAATAATTCCTCTCTCTTGTCCTTGGTGTTGCAATATTCCTAATATTTCTCCAGGAACACCTGTTTCATTTTATCCCAATTAGCAACTGTTCCTCCCCCAAGGCTCATGAACCAGCGTAATGCATTGTCCTTTAGGGTAGCAGGAAAAAGTTTTAGCTTTTGGGAATCGGTGATATAATCATAGCTGCAACAGAGAATATCAAATTCAAAAAGGAATTCGTCTGGGTCTTCTGTCGCCCTTCCATGGAAACGAGGTAACACCGATGGTGAGATATTTTTCATAGGAGCTGCCCCTTCTGGCTGTTGAATCGGAAATTGCAGTGTAGCCATCGTTCCTTCTGGCAGGGAGAGATTTTAATGATGATAGTTTTCTCCCATTACTTCTTCCTCATCGGCCTCGTGTCTATTACTCATCTCCTCTTCGTTCCTTCCTGCGTTCTTTTCCTCGTCCTTCTCTTCGTCCTTCTTTTGTTCCTCGTTCTTTTCCTTATTTTTCCACTGATCCTCGAACCTCTGGTGGTACCGATCCCACTCTTCTTTAGTTACAACCTTCCCGTTTATGTGGTAGGTCGGACCTCTACTAGCTGGTCCGGTTGTAACAGCTGTGTCTTCTTCTGCAGGGATGTTCAAGGAAGTCGCAGCTGCTCGTGTATTCTCTACCGTAGATCCCGACGCTAGAGCCCCAGGATCTGCAGGGTTCCTTCTGATAGGAGTTTCTTGATGACGAGCCCTGGTAGATGAATTAGTTCTGTCAACAAGATCGTCGATGAATGTCCTTCTGCCCAATGGTAATCCTCGATCGCGACCCAAGACACCTGCACTATTAGTATCTTGTGGGGTTTTGGGAGTTGATCGCGTTTTATCCTCCTCGTATTCATACAACCCAAATCATTTCAGCAAAGAGAATAAAAAAGAAACTGACTAGAAACAATTACCAGATGCAACTAATGATAGTGTTTAATTTTTATCCTTCCTCGGCAACGGCGCCAAAATGTCGAGCACCCTATATGCAGATAGATTATTATCAACACATACAGAGCATACGAGATTTATTGTCAACCTGAGAAAGTCTTTTATTTCAAAGGATAAATGCACAGTATATGCTTTAAACACCAAATCACTATAATTGAACACTTTTATCCCCTAACAACCATGTTCACCCCAAGAACCTGTGTAATCCCATTCATCTTATAAATCCTACAAATTCAATTTCTTCCTACCATGTATCAACGATAAATGATATCAGATTCACACAACAATTGCAGAGGAAAAAGGAAATCCTATTCACATCCCAAAACAAGTAGTCCGCCTATTCAATCTAATCACTCTTGAAATCCATAAGCATCAACTAAATGTAATCTAGAAATTCAGTTGCAGAAGATTGAGTTCAGCTACTCTAAGGAATTGAATTGCAGAAATGAAAATTAACAATTATAACAGTAAAGGAAATTGCAAGGATTCATGGGATAACAACTTAAACTGTGAGATGAACAGAGCTGTGTACAACTATTGCATGAATTACGTAAATAAAGTTATCTACTTAGTTGACTGTCACTCTGTACCAAATACCAATCTTTAAGAAAATGGGATCCCAATTATACTGTAAATCCACACCACTACTGCTGCGTACAAATGAAATATGATCAACAAAGCATTACACAACCATGAATTTAGAAATCCTACTTTAACTCAGCAATCTCTGCGGAAGGCGGGCCCAACCTTCACATAGAGACGCTGGATGGACAACGTATATCTCCCTTAAATCAGAGGTAACTCCTTGTATTAAAAGAAAGAATGATTACAGGTTGCTTCCACTGTCAATACAATGAATGAATTATCTATTTCCCAACCCCTTGGGTCGAAACAACTCCTCATATTTATACATGAAAATCATAACCTTTGATCCTATTAAAGGGCATCCATGAAGATCTCTGATCTTCAGGCGCCCTAAATATACTAGCTGTTACAAAACGTGGTATGATAATGACATGCAAAATGCGAGAAGGCTGTTGACTTGCCCAAGATTAGCGATCTCTTCAGATCACAATTACATTCGAGTAGCAATGTAGCGCGTTCTGTTACAGTTGCACTGTCACAGCTCAGACTAGGATATTACATTAAAACCATGTGCCTTCATTGATGATCGGTGGCTGAGGGTCCTTTTAAGCAGCGAATATCCCTTTCTTTTATATTTGTTCAGCCCTCATCCACCTGCAGTCCACTTATCTCAAACTGCCTTCATAAATCATAACATGTTAGCACATTTGAGAGATACACAGCTTTAATTATCACAATCATAAGCATTAATAAGATAAAGCAATGATCAGTCATACCTTGGTAGTTTGGGGATGAAAGTGAGGACATTAGGTTTGATTAGCATGCTAAATGATGTAAGACAGGGGAAGAAAAGGTGATTGAAGGTGGTCAAAAAGGGGCAATTCCTAGGCTCAACAGTACTTCACGTACTCGATTGTATATCGAAAGGCCCCTTGTCTACGGTTATGCATTAGACAACACTACTACTGATTCGAGCTCCCATGTACCTTGAGTATATCGAGAGACCCCACTAGGGTACCTTATCTATCTGAGAAAAGCCCTTTGGCTGTCTTGTTTGGAGCCATACACCAAAAAAAACATTCGAGGAGATTACTACGCACATACCCTCGAGGTATATCACGAGTGGCACCTACTTGACAATCCTAGTGAGAGACCTGACTTTTGATCTCCTCCTTTCATTTTAAGTCTGCTTGTTTTGACCTATAGTCTGAGTAGGGAAGTCTTTTGGTGTGTTTTTTCTAGATTTTTAGACCCTAGGTTAGATAGGAACTGTACAAACTGGCTGAGTTAAGACAGTCCAGGAGAGTACGGGGCTTAGCTCCTGATTTTACTCCTATTTCAGGAGAAAATCCAATGGAAGCTATCGACCAAGGAGCTGCTACCACCTCCCAAGTGGGAGATAATGTGGTGGTGGAAAGTGGAGTACCATATTCTTCACACTTGCCTCCCTTGGTCCAACATCCTTCCCAGAAAGATTCATCGTTCCATCCTCGCTTGGAAGGTCATGTTGATGATACTCAGCTAGAATTTGGTCCTAATGCTCCTTTTTGGGAGACACCTATTGGACAGGCCATTGCCTCATTTGGCACCCATGTAAGTTCTCTTGAAAGTGAAGAAGAATGCAGGCAATACAGTACTACTATCCTCCGTGCACAGGAGGTAGAAAAGCAGATTGATAACCTATTAGGCTCTTCACCAGTTCGTTCCACATTCCTTCCTGTGGGATATCGTTCACTAGCCGATTCTATGAGACCTGTTGAACTGATTATAGATCGTCCATTAACAATCCACAGGCCAGGTCAAATTTCCACCCTTATCACCTATTATGTTATGTCTATTCCAAATCCTCCGAGGTCTTTTGCATTTGAGGCCCAAACTTCATTTCCTGTTTTGTTAGTACCTTTGAATGCTGGGGGGAAACCCCCAGCACGACCTACGTTATCTGATATCGGAGTTGTACTTAGTCAAGAGTAGGCCTTTAACATAGAAGCATCTACAGTTTTTGTCCCTCCCACCCACACTAATGTGGTAAATCCCCCATCTAGTTCAGGTCGGCCCTTGTGGGCACAACCTGTTACCATTCAGTCTTCTAGTGGTTATGGTTATCAAATACCTGTAGGTAATCATCCATCTAATCCTACTGGAATCCCATACCCTAGCAACACTTTTACACCATGGGGGAAACCCAACTGGTCTTACATGCCAGCCATGGGAAGGATACCTATACATATTGCGGGAGGTGCGGGAGGACCACCTTATGGAGGTCCTCCCCCTGGAGGACCTAATGGTCCTGAAGGATCTAGCGGTCCTCCTCATGGTCTTGGCGGTCCTAGTAATATTGGGGGACCTGGTGGATTTCTTCCTTATGGCTATGGAGGGTCTGGTGTCCCTCCACCTAGTGGTTTTGGTGGCTCTGGAGGTTTCGGAGGGTCTGGTGGTCCTGGTGGTCCTAGCAGTCCTGGTGGCTTTGGTGGTCCTCCTCTTGGAGGCCTTGGTGGTCCTAGCAGTCCTAATTTTGGAAATCAACCCCCCATGGGAGAATTTTCTAGTAGTTATTCCTCACAGCAACCTATTTACCAGTCTACCCATGGCCCTACTGGTAATTACATGCCATATCAATATTACCAGTATGTGGAGCCCAACAGACAGTTACCTTTCCTAGCAACTTTGGACTTACCTAATTTGTCCAATTTGATTAATGATCCCATTCGACACAATCCCTCGTGGCCTCCCATTCCGGTAAAGTTACCATCGGATATTCCAAAATTTGATGGGAAGCAGGGTGAAGATCTGTAGAACCATGTTATGACTTTTCATTTGTGGTGTTCCTCGAACTCCCTCATGGATGATTTCGTTCGGTTACAACTCTTTCAGTGAACTTTGACTGGTACGACCGCGAAGTGGTATATTGAACTCCCACAACATTCGTTTGTGGATTTTGGCTCATTGGCAACCATATTTCTTACGCACTTTCAGCTCCCTATTCGTTATGAAATGGGCATTGATCTTTTAACTTCTCTGTGACAAAACACATCCACCCACATTTTTGATCATATTCATGAATGGAGAAGGTGGAGAAGGCTTATTAAGGCCCCTATTCCAGATCACTTGTTAGCTGATTGGTTCACTAAGTCCTTGTTGCCTCCTATTGCCCAAGATGTGGCCATGGGCGGTGCCATTATTTAAGAGCAGGATATTAGTCAGGCTCAGTACCTAGACTTAGTTTATTCCCAGTCTGGGACTCTTTATGACCTGATTCCTCAAGCTCCTCACCCCAGCACTAAACCTGCCAAGCCACCAGCAAAAGTACCTGTTGATAGGATTGTTGGTTCAATCCAATCCCCATCTACAGCGAAACCTGCCAAGAAAAACCAAACTGCTACTCCTTCGACTCCCAAGGTTTCTGCTGAGGTCAATTATATTCAAAGTACTCAAACCTCGAGTAATAAAAAGAAAGGTAAAAATCGAAATAAAAAACCTGGAAACCAATAGGAGACCCCACGATGAACTAATAATGACAACAACAAAGGGAAAAGGAAGGCTAAATATCCTTGTTTGTTGTGCGGTGGTGACCACTTTTCAAGGGAGTGTCCCCGTTGGGATGAAATCTCCCAGTTTCTGAAGTCTAATCCCACACCTGCAGTACTTACGAATCCCTTTCCCTCTAAACAACAACTGGTAGACCACATGTATAACCAGGGTAACTCTAGTTCATTAGAGGAAATTTGTATGATGTCCTCAGATACCATCCATTTGCAAACTCGAAGCCAGAATTATGATAAACCCGTAGATCAGAAAGAAGATCAATCTTCTTTAGGGAAAGCTCCCTCTACTAGTTCTCCGGAATCCTATCTATTGTTCCCTTGTCTATCGAGAAGCCTACTCTCAACATGATTTTGCGCCCACCAAAGAGTACTCTTTGGAAGGCTATATTTAATCCCAATGCCCGAGCTGCTCAATTCTATAATGTGGTTGAAGATCTCGCTCAGGAACCTTGTGCGATGTCTACCCTAGAAGTACTCCAAATTTTCCCTACACAGTGCAAGAACTTGTTGACCGCATTAGGAGCTATAGACCCGGATAACACTAACTTGATGCACTTCAATGTTGAGAACTATAAACCTAGATTACCGCATAAACTTGCTTTTTAGATCATTATGAAAGTAGTGGGAAAGAGAGTCTTTCGAATGGTACTAGATGAAGGAGCTTCAACCTCGGTGTTATCTCTGACTTGTTGGAAAGCTCTTGGCTCTCCCGAGCTTGTTACATCACCTATGAACCTTAAAGCCTTTGATGGATGGGGTTTCCAACCCCATGGCCTCATATCAGCCCTCGCGGTCGAGCTGAGGGGTAAACCCATTTCCATCCAAGTAGAAGTGGTAGATGCCCCTTTGGATTATAACCTCCTTTTAGGAAGGAATTGGTTCTATGCCATGAATGCTGTTGCTTCAACAGTATTTCGAACAGTCCAATTCCTGCATCTTTGGAGAATTGTTACCATTGACCAGCTTGATTTCTGTACACTGGATGTTACTACCTCCACGGCTAATAACATCCCCATGTTAGGTTAGTCCCCTCCTCCTTACCAGTCGATTGGGGTAGGTATGCTGAAGGATTCATCCCTTATGGGGATTTTTCCCTCTACTCCTCCTAGCACGGATACCGCGACAGTACATATGATCGCCTCATTTGATATTGAGCCCCAGGGCCAAAATGTTGTTGAGTCCACCTTGTTGAGCCTGCACAAAGCTATGTATGAATGTATCACACTGATGACATTCATTTAGTGGCTTCAGATCCTTACCATTTATAGTATTGGTTAGAAACTTCTCTTCCGATTCTAGACTATCTCGTCAAGACTTTTCCTTCCAACGAGTCCATTATAGAGATCATGAATACGGATGAACCCATTTGGGAGGATCACCATCATAGATCCATGTTCCTCCCCAATACCAGTTCGAGTAGCCTTGATTTCACTTCCTTGTTTCCTACTGATATTGTTAACGTTCCGCAAAGTCCTATATTGTTGCAAGACATAGATTCTGAAGGAAACCTTTGCAACATTACTCAGATGAACCCAATTGACATACCAGCCAAGCCTGATGTTATTGAGAATGTTCATGTTGGGAAGAACTGCTCCACAGATGAATCTGAAGCATATAAGGCACTTTTTAAGGAATTCCCTGATATTTTTTCTTGGTCCAATGAAGAGATGCTGGGGATTGACCCTTCCATTGTGGTCCATGATATTAAAACTTATCCCACAGCTAAACTTTCCAGGAAGAAACTTAGGAAAGTCCATCCTAGGAAGGCCGTAGCTATTAAAGCTAAGATTGAGAAACTTTTGAACGATGGTTTTATTTACCTTGTACCTCTGACGGAATGGGTATCGAATGTTGTCCCTATCAATAAAAAGTAGGGCACCATTAGAGTCTGCATCGACTTTAGGGATTTAAATAAAGCTTGTCCCAAGGACAAATTTCCTACCCCGCATATCGCTCAGATTATCGACAACTATGCTGGAAGTGTCATCTTTTCATTCATGGATGGCTTCTCCGGCTACAATCAGAATGAGATATTGCCCTCCAATGAGCATAAGACAACATTCATTTTCCCATGGGGAACCTTTACATATAAGAAGTTACCTTTCAACTTGGAAAATGCTAGAGCCACGTTACAGTGTGCAATGTCCTATGCGTTTCATGACATTAAACATATTGTTGAACCATACCTTGATGACCTCCCTACTCATTCACAGTGATGGGAGGACCATCTTGGTCATCTTAGAGACATATTCCTGAGATGTCGTCATTATAATATACGGCTCAATCCGCATAAATGTGTTTTTTACGTTGAGACGGGACGTCTGCTTGGCTTTGTGGTATCCAAAGATGGCATCCAGATCGATCCTTTGAAGATTTCCGTTATCATTAATCTACCAGCCCCAACCAACATCCTTGAACTCCAAATTTTGCAGGGGAAGGCAAAATTTCTCCGCCTTTTCGTGTGCAGGTTCGCTGAGAAAATGCACGGTTATATGTGTCTCCTCAAGAAGAAAACTCCATTCTTCTAGGATGACCAAGCCCAAAGTGCCTTTGATAATATCAAGCACGCTCTGACTCATTCATCCGTGATACACCCCCCGGATTATTCAAAGGATTTTCTCTTGTATATTGATGCCTCCGCTACTACCATCGCTATGGTTGTAGCACAGGACAATCTCCATGGTCAGGAGGATGTGATTTATTACACCAGTAAGAATCTTATTGATTCTGAAACCCGTTATTCACATGTGGAGAAGCTAGCTTTGGCCACGGTCATTGTTGTGCAAAAATTTCGTCACTACATTCTGCTTCGCACTACCACCGTATTGGAAGACCAGAAACCGTTGTACTACATTCTGACTCATTAGGTACTCAAGGGTAAGTAATCCTGTTGGATCATCATCCTTCAGGAGTTTGATCTCGAGTTTACCAAGGCTACATAAAGGAAATCCTTGGTTTTTGTCGAGCTTATATGTGACCTTCCCTGTTCTACCACGGAATCTGAGCCCAGTGATTCATTTCTAGATGAATTCCTGTTCCTAATTAACACTACTGATCCTTGGTATGGAGATTTGCTGATTTATCTCTAAACCCAGCGTTTTCAGCCGCATCTATCCCATGATGATCATCACCACATCCGTCTACACACGAAGTACTATCTTATCTTAAATGATACCTTGTATAGACATGGGATTGATTCCATTCTTCGGCGATGCCTCACTCATGAGGAGGATGAACACATGCTGAATGATTGCCACTCTGGAGCATGTGGCAGTCATTTATATGGGATGGCTACAGCCCAGAAAATCCTTCATGCTGGCTATTTCTGGCCTTCTGTCTTCAAAGACTGTCATGAGGTTGTTAAGAAATTCCCACCTTGCCAACATTTTTATCCCACAAAGCGCACCCATCCTGCTCTGCTTCACCCTGTCATTGCTGTTGGCCCTTTTTCCAAATGGGGGATTGAATTTATGCATTGTAAGCCTACCTCAGGCGGGGGGCATGGTTACATCATTGTAGCCACGGATTATTTCACAAAATGGGCTGAGCCCGTGCCTACATATGCAGAAGATGGTAAGACTGCCACTCTCTTCTTGTTCAATCATATCATAGCTAGATTTGGATTTCCATAGTCCATTGTCACTGATCAAGAATCTCATTTCCGTAATCAAATGATGGAGGAATTGAGTGCCAAGCTAGGTTTTCGCCATGAAAACTCTATACCGTATTATACGCAAGCTAATGGTTAGGTATAGGTCATTAACAAGGTTTTGAAAACTATGCTTCGTCGGATGGTTGGAGATCATAAATCCAATTGGCATCTTGTTATTTTTTTCTCTCTTTGGGCTTATCCGACTTCCATGAAAATAGCTACTAGTTTCAAACGATTCCAGCTTGTCTATGGACTTGAAGCTGTCTTGCCAATCCAATGTCAGATTCCATCTTTACAACTTGCCGTCAAACTTCTCCCAGACACTTCCATAGAGGAAGTAAGATTTTCGTACTTAAATAACCTTGATGAGACTCGTAGAGATGCTTCCTTAGCTAATGAGGCACATAAGAAACGCGTGAAGTTGCATTATGAAAAATCTGTCCAGCCTTGTGTTTTCAACGAGGGTGACCTAGTTTTGACTTATGACAAGAGATATGACAAGCTAGGGAAGGGTAAGTTCGAGTCCATGTGGTATGGACCTTTCATTATTTCCAAGGTTTTAGAGAAAGGAGCCTATGATTTATCTCATTATGATGGAATCCCTTTGGGGCAACCTCGTAATGGGTTGTACCTGAAAAGGTACTATGCCTAGGTTTTCTTGGATGGTATCTTGTATATATGTATATTGATTGACTTTCAATGTGATTTCAGCATTTTCAAGATGGTTTTGAGTTTTAGTGTCCACATCTATTTATACCATGTTTTGGTCATGCAGATGGCTTTCTACGGCTTCGCTGATGGTGCGTGCCACCACACCTTGAATATAGCCTTGATTGCTTGGGTTCTCTATTCACCAGTTGAAGATTTGGTCAGTTTAGGTGTGGTTTGTTTAGGTCCCGCTACTAATAACATCACTGAGTATGAAGCAGTCATCGGTCTTCTGACTGAAGATGCCTCCCAGGATGTCTGTGATCTAGTAGTTTTGATGGACTCTCAGCTTGTGGTTTGTCATTTAAACCATGTCTACACCATTGGGAACCCAGTTCTCCTTTTCCTCTTCCAGAGGGTACGTTTGTTAGAAAGATATTTTGGAACCATTACATATAGGAATATCCCTAGGGAACATAATGTAGTTACTGATTCATTGGCTAATTACATCCTAGATTGGCATATTTCCCATTCATGACGTTAAATCAAACATGGTACATTGTAAATAAACATTTAAAGACACATAGAACTCATAGAAAATGCATTTATCCATTTGAAACGTATATACACCATGTAAAAGTCTGTATATATATATACAAATTTTTTTTTACAAAAATAGGTCCCGAGACCTCATCTGAAGCATGTAGGCTTTCAGGCAAAATAATCATATAAAAAATCCTGAAGCTATTAGCTTTTAATATACATGTCTCATCCACTAATGGTGCTTGTGATAGCACATCACTGCTCGAGCCACCCTGCGTAGTAGCCTGCTGAATCGGCTTGGTATTCCCACCGTAGATCTCTGATATCTATTCGGGAGGTCATCTATGTCAGCATCTAGGATGTCCAGAGTCAACCTCTCTAGGTTCTCCTCCAGCTCGCTGGTGATATCATCACCCTGTGGCATGAAGTGAGCTCTAGCTCCCTGGTGATATCATCACCTTGTGGCATGAAGCGAGCTCCAGCTCACCTGTCTAATGGAGATGCTCCTCTAGGCCTCACTACTCCAACATCTACATGAAGACAAACAGGTCTCGTCACTTATCATAAAAAATATAAAACATAAAAAACATAATTTTTTTTCCATTTTTAGGGTTTCTTTCTTCTTACCAATTTCACCCCACTTCCCTCCAGGTGGGAGTGGTAGGTCAGGATCACCTGTAAAATCTGTGCTCACATAGGCATAGTCCTCGACCATGAGCATCTGATCCCACAACCATCTAAAGAACACATCACCAAACTTCACTCTTCCCCTACCCACTCCTGTGCGAGCCATGCCCTGGACCCACCTCAGCATATGGGGGTCCCATGCTCTTAGACTCCATAAAGTCACCTGGGGTCTCATCTATGGGATTCGTTCAAAGAAGAAGCAAGCTAAGATGGAACCAAAGCTGAACTACTTCAGCTCTCCCTGCCGACATTTAGTCAGCTGATCCTTGAAGATTGGAAGCAATGCTTCTGCCTAGTTGAACACCATAGGTGCCATAGCCTCCAGGGAACACCGCATATGTGCCCTAGAATCCTGATGTACACCCTGGCTCCCTGCCACCCTGTGCATGGTGAACAAAACAATCCATACAGCCCTGTCTGTCACTTCCCTGATGGGGATTTTATTCCCCGATGTGCCTATACCTGGTACACAGTGCTAATCTATGAGCTCTCTGGTGGTAATGTCCCCACCATGGGAACCTTTCAGTGAGATGGGGGCACCTTGTCTCGAATAGGCCAATCAGGAAGTAGATATCCTCTACCTCCACTGGAAGTATATGTGCCCCCACCTCAAAATACTGCTGTTCTGGATGTGTTCCAGTAGTCTCTCGTGGGACACCATGCTTGGTGTTTTGAATAACTTTAGGAGCCCACAGTTCCATAGTGTAGAAATACAAACCAGATTCCTTTCAGCAGCAGCATCCTTGTCATCATGTGTTCTTTCCTTCCATATCACCATATTTTGGAAGCCTAGACCTGCCAAAAACAACAGTGGTATGCATTAATATCATCCTTGAGTCATTGCAAATCAAAAGAATGAGTAAATTATGCCCATATCACTTGCTTAACTTCTCCACGGTTGGCACCACCCATGCCCCATTGGAGACAGGCAGTGGCACTTCCTGTCCACCATATTTTTGGCACGGTTCTCGGGTGGTACCGCCTATCCCGCAAGGGGTAGCCGCAGTGCCTCGAAATTGGATTTTAGGGCCTGCCAAATAGGCCTAAAATGCCACCAAATCCCAAAATAAAAGCTATGAAATGAAAGATAAGGGTCTTATCTATTACCTACAACTGACGAGACTGAAAACAGACAGTGGGAATTCCTGGTATCAGATGTGGAAGATCTGGCTAGAATATGCTCCAAGTGCTCTTTGCTAGAGGTAAATAATGAAATGTTTGATTTTTTACTATTTACTTGCCTTATATAGACATTGTTTGGGCCCGACTTAGTATAGTTTTGATATTACATCATGTTCTAGTCAAAATCTATTTGTCATAATCCCTTAATGTTGATTTTGGATGCATTTAACACTTGTTTATGAGTCGTCTCCAGGTTGACTTTAGTAAAAGATTTGGAAAGTTTGTTTATGGATTTTTCGTATTTTCACAAAATGGAAAAGGTCGTCGAGTGTTTATTACGACACTTTGTCATGCTCGTTAAAATCTAGTATCAAAGTTCCGAGTCCAGTTCAAGTTTCTTTCCAGGCTCGTAACATACGACATCATATAAAGAAGCGTCATGGAGTCTTCTTTTCACATCTTCTTTCAGACTCCTTAAACATGAAAAGATAGTTGAGTCTGTTTCTGAATCTTTCTAAGCTCATAAAAAGTGACATTGTGTATAGAAACCTCATGGAGTTCTCTTTAAACCCTTTTCAGGCTCCCTAAATATGAAAATATTGTCGAGCGAACTTATATTCTTCATGCTCGTTAAAGTATTTGAAGATTCGTCCGTCCGAAAGTAGGTTATCTCTTTCTCGGTTCGGATAGGACTATTTACGAGAAAGGCACACTCCTTCCAATCATGACTGGAAGAGTTCTCTAAGGTATGATTTTATACTTTTTCGGGACTTAGAGACTAAATCATACAAAAAAGGACCCCCATGGAGTCTTCTTTCATATTCGTTCAGAATCTCTAAACATGAACGATGCTGAGCTTTCTTTCAGTGGGCTCGTTAAATTAAACATTGAGAGACCTATTTTGGGAATGAACCCCTCCTCTCTCAGGTTCGTAAAACATATGAGACTGGACTTGTCTTCTGACAAGTTATATCGAGTGTTTGTTACCCTCTTTGAACTCATAAAAACAAAAAGAGGAACTCATCAATCATGATGGGGGAAATGGGAAGGGAATCATTTTGTATATGATGGCAATTTTTTGTCGTTAACTTTGACCATGGCAGTTGTCTACACAATCATGTCGTTCAATTGGGTATTCAGCTGATCCCCATGACGATCCACTTTCATGAGTCATGTCAATCCTTTGAGTCTTTCAAAAGAATACATTGTCCACTGTCGCATTGTGTATCTATCCTGTCTAGTCATGCTACCAAGTCATTTTGTCATGCCGCCCAATGTTCAAAGGGGATCTGAAGAAGTTTCACCTCTGCAGTCTACATAGTATTTATGTTAGCATCTTTGAGTTATTCATATGTTTACTACATCCACATCTTTCCAGAACTATGTTCCGAGTTTCATATTGTCGATGTGGGTCTCATCATGACCCTCCTTCGACGAGACTTTTCCCGTCCACATCAGCTCATAATCTGGGAAATAGTCTTAGAAACAATATTTAGTACCTTGAGATCTATATGCCTTAATAACAGATTCTCTCGCTCTCGACATAGGTTCACATCATTGACCTTTGATTGATAGAATCGACTGGGTGATCGACATCAGGACATCTATTCGCTCTCAATAGATTGTACTAGAGTACCTTGGGAATCATTGACATTAATGGTGATCTCCCTCGCACATGTTAACGGTTCACATCATTGGCTGGTAATCAAGTGGTTTCTACCATGTTCGACTTCATATCATTTTAATCACATGGATAGAATTGTACTTTGTGGAAGACAAGACGAAGACCCTGGGAATTTGTTTAAAAGCGCTCATTGCTTTTTCCCCAGGTTGAGATGGAGTTTTGTATATCTAGCATGGATCAACATTTGTATGGTCGTGGCTATGCTCAAATTTGCATCTGTGTGACATAGATCTACGTTGTATGTCTGGTAGCTATTTCCAAGTTTGAGTCCTCTATCACATGGATCTACGCTGTATTCTAGTAGCCATTCTTGTTTATTCCACTCATGGATCTGCCTTGTATTGGTCTGCAGCTATGAGTTTGGTTACTTGTGTCTATGAGTCAACATATTGATGTACTAAAGATGCCTACTTGAATGCATACTCCGATCGAGCCAACATTTTCATCTCCTGGAAATGACTTGTTCTCAAAGCTCTCGTTTATCGTATCACTCTAAGACTCATGCTTTGGGGGGCATCTTGTTATACCAAAATCCTGTCACCATCATGTGATAAGACCTTTGAAATACCTACTTGCCCTGAATCCCAGCTCCTGGAGTGAAGACTAAATGGTTTTTCATCAATCTGTCATACAAATTCCCAGCACCGTGCATGCCCCTTTATCTAGGAGTGGTACCCCTGCTCGCACCGCTTTTCATCAGTTGTCCACAAGTGGTGTTACCACCCATTTCCCTTGGTCCATAGGCAGTTATTACCAGAACCACTTTGCCATAGAAGGAGAAGCACGGTACCCTAGGTAAAAAGGGAAAAAGAGAAGCTTCTTGAGGCTTCTAGATGATAAGCCTCGAGATATCCCTTACCCCTACTACTGTGGTTTGGTTGAGCTTGAGATCCCTCATCCTAGGATCTTAGAGGCCACCTCACCCACTAATTTCTCAACCATCTCTATCCATCAAAGGCCTATAAATATGAGCTCATAGCCATGGTTGAGGAGAGAACATTTGAAGGTATTTTTATGCTGTTGGATTGATTCCTGGCCCAAGATCATTTGGAGAGAGCATAGAGAGCTAGAGTCGAAGGTTTCGGGGATGAAGAGCTGGTTTCATGGAGATGATTGTCAACACTAAGGCTTGGTTGTAAACTTCTTCATATTTCTAATGCAAGTTGATTTTCTGTCCCATATAGATTGTTGATGTTTAATTTCAGATATATATTGCTAGATTCCTTAGTCACTAGCATAGATTAGTAGATCATATTCTGGTTGCTTTGATTTGTTTCATGTTGAGCTTGATTGCAGGTACACAGGTGGACTATCAAAGCCTTGTATTCGAGATATCTATAGCATCTAGGGAGATTTATCAGCCTTTGTGATCTATTTGTTCTGGATTTGAACCATTTAGACCAGTGGAACACCTTGTTGGCTGCAGGAGGTGAAATATTCCAGCTAATAGCGTGGAAAGTTCATAGGAATAGGAGGAGGAGGATTTGGCAGAGGAAGAGGTCAAGTCGTATGCTATAAATGTGGACAATCAGGACATTATGCTAGATATTTCCATGACCTTGTAAAGATATGTTCATACGGCAAAGCGTAGGACCATAATGTGGAGCAATGTCCTCAGTTGATTGCGAAGTGGCAAGGTTGGATTGTCACTGGTACTAATCCTGTGCAGAAGCCGAATCCAAATCCAAATACTAACCTAAATGTTCAAATGATTGCTGCTGAGCTGAGAGAGCTAAGCATTGCTGTCATAACATGAGGAGGTTTTGCAACCAAAGCCGATCAATGTTGATGTAATTGTAACTTCGGAATGTATTCACTTGTATATCTTATGTATTGTACACTGATGTTTATTTCAGGAAGTGTTTGTAATGTAATTGAGCCATTTCATGCCCCAATGTTCCAATCGAGAGTTTCTATAATGTGATCAAGTCATTGTGGGTAACCCTCCTATTGATCAAGGGTTAAAGTCCCCGTAGTTGTGGGGCACTAGGGTTATTAGACTACCCTAGAGAAGTCGACCCTAGGTGAGTTATTGTAAGTTGGGGCAACAGTCCCCACCGTTGTGTTAAGGATAACCCTCCTTATTGGTCAGTGGGGAAAAGTCCCCACAAGTTGTGGGGAACTAGGGTTATTAGACTCTCCTAGAGATGTCGACCCTAGTAAGTTATTGTTAAGTGGGGACGAGATTTTAAAGTGGACATTAAGTGAACAAAAGAATATAAATGGAGAGTGAGCCTCTCTATTTATCACATACACACTCACTCACTAGGGCGCATGAGTGAGAGAGAAGAAGCTGCAATCAGAGAGAGAGACTACTTCTATCAAGAGATCATCTCTATGTTTTTGGGTTTTACTTTTGGTCTTGATTCTATCTCTGAGGAAGTTGCAGGGTTTTCTCCTTTACGATTTCCCCGAGGAAAATTCGTTGTGTCTCTTGTCTCTTGTGTTTATTGTTGTGCATGTTATTCTCTCAGTTAAAGATCCTAATATAATGCTAGATTGAATGATAAAAATATAACATGGTATCAGAGCTAACCTAAGAAGAAGACATTACTAGCTGTAGAAGCTAGGGCTTCTTACTTTTTGGGTCTCTCTCCACAATCCATTAGAAAAAGTATGCTAGGCTGACTCTCCATTTAAGGGCGCATCTTTTTGTCAAAGCGGAATTCGATTCCGGGCATTTTCAATTTTTGGTGCGGGAAATTAGTGCTTTTTATGGAAGAAGAATTTTTGAGTGAGCCTAACATAGGATTTCTCTCCTCATCAAAATCAAAGTTTAGAGACCTGGGTCTGTTAGCTGGAATATTTCACCTCTTGTGGACAGTAAGGTGTTCCACTGGTCTAAATGGTTCATATCTAGAACAAATAGAGGATAGAGGTTGAAGAGTCTCCCTAGATGTTATAGATACCTAGAATGTAATGCTCCGATCGTTATCCTATGTACCTGCAATAAGCTTCAACACACAAACATATCGAAACCACAAGAATATAATCTACTGATCTATGTGAGTGACTAAGTAATCTAACAACATACATGTGAGATCCAACAACAACAATGTATGTGGGACAGAAATCAACTTGCATTAATATAGAAATATGAAGAAGTTTACAGCCAAGCCTTAGTGTTGACATGCATCTCCATGAAACCAAGAATTCTCATCCCCAAAAGCTCCGAATCTAGCTCTCTATGCTCTCCCAAATGGTCTTAGGCCAAGTAATCAATCTAACAGCATAACAATACCTTCAGAGTTCCCCCCTCAACCATGACTATGAGGTCATATTTATAAGGATTAATGGATAGGGTAGGTTGAGAGATTGGTGGGTGAGGTGGCCTCTAAGATCCTAGGATGAGGGATCTCGAGCTCAATTGACCCACAATAGTAGGGATAAGGGAGGACACAAGGATTATCATCTAGAAGCCTCTAGAAACTTCTCTTTTTCCCTTTTTACCCAGGGTAACACATTTATCGTTAAATGACAGAGCGGTTCTGGTAAGAAACGCTTATGGACAAAGGGCCATAAGTGGTGGCACCTCTTGGGGGTAACAGGGGATAGGCGGTGCAAACAAGGTACCGCTTTTGGAAAACAGAGGAAGTGCAATGCTGGGAATTTCCATGAAAAATTGATAATAAGCATGAGTTTCCACTCCGAGAGATAGGATTCAGGGCAAGTAGGTATGCCAAAGTTCTTATCACATGATGGTGACAGGATTTTGGTATAACAAGATGCCCCCCAAAGCATGAGTCTTAGAGGGATATGATAAACGAGTGATTTGAGAGAATAAATCATTTCCATGAGATGAAAATGTTGACTTGATCGGAGTATGTTGTCAAGTAGGCATCTGTAGTACATCAATATGTTGAATCATAGACACAAGTAACCAAACTCATGGTTGCAGACCAATACAAGGAAAATCCATGAGAGGAATAAACAAGCATGGCTACTAGAATACAGCATAGATCCATGTGATAGAGGACTCAAACTTGGACATAGCTACCAGACATACAACGTATATATATGTCATATAGATGCAAATTTGAGCATAGCCACCACCATACAAATGCGGATCCATCCTAGATATACAAAACTCCATCGCAACCTGGGAAAAAGCAATGAGCACTTTAAACAAATACCCAGGGTATTTATCTCGTCTTCCACAAAGTACGATTCTATCCATGTGATTACAATGATCTGAAGTCGAACATGGTAGAAACCACTTGATTACAGGCCGATGATGTGAACCATTAACAAGTGCGAGGGAGATCACCATTAATGTCAATGATTCCCAAGGTACTCTAGTACAATCTACTGAGTGCGAATAGATGTCCTGACGTTGAACACCCAGTCAATTCTATCGATCAAAGGTCAATTATGTGAACCTATGTCGAAAGCGAGAGAATCTGTCATTAAGACATACATATATTAAGGTACTAAATATTGTTTCTAGGACTATTTCTCAGATGATGAGCTAATGTCAATAGTAATAGTCTTGTCGAAGGAGGGCCATGATGAATCCCACATTGATGACACGAAACTCGGAACATAGTTCTAGAATGATGTGAATGTAGTAACCATATGACTGACTCAAAGATACTGACACAAAGAATGTATATATTGCAGAGGAAAAACTTCTTCAAATCCCCTTTGAACATCGGGAGGCACGACAAAATGACTTGGCAACATGACTAGACAAGACAGACACATAATGCGACAATGGACAATGCATTCTTTTGAAAGACTCAAAGGAGTGACATGACTCATGAAAGTGGATCATCATGGAGATCAGCTGAATACCCAATTGAATGACATGATGTGCAGACAAGTGCCATCTTCAAAGGTAACAACAAACAACTGCCATTATTTGCAAAAATGATTCCCTTCCCATTTCCGCCATCATGGTTGATGAGTGCCTCTTTTCGGTTTTACGAGTTCAAAGAGGGTTAAAAACACTCGATATAGCTTGTCAGAAGACAAGTTCAGACTCATATGTTTTATGAACCTGAGAGAGGAGGGGTTCATTCCCAAAACGGGTCTCTCAATGTTTAATTTAACGAGTCTACTAAAAGAAAAATCGGCATCGTTCATATTTAGAGAGTCTGAACGAATAAAGAAGAAGAATCCAAAGGGGTCCTTTTTCATATGATTTAGTCTCTAAGGCCCGAAAAAGTGTAAAACCATACCTTAGAGAACTCTTCCAGTCATGATTGGCTGGAGTGTTCCTTTTTCGTAAATAGTCCTATTCGAACTAAAAAAGAGATAACCTACCATCGGATGAACGACTCTTCAAATACTTTAACGAGCGCGAAGAAGACAATATCGCTCGATGATCTTTTCATATTTAGGGAGCCTAAAAAGGGTTTAAAGAGAGATCCATGAGGTTTCTTTACACAATGTCATATTTTATGAGCCTGCAAAGAATCGAAAATGGACTCGACGACTTTTTCATTTTTAAGGAGCTTGAAAAAGAGGTGAAAAGAGGACTCCATGACGCTTCTTTACACAATGTCAATTTTTTCGAGCCTGGAAAGAAACTTGAAATGGACTCAGACCTTTGATACTGGATTTTAACAAGCGTGACAAAGTGTCGTAATAAATGCTCATTGACCTTTTCCATTTTATGAAAGTGTAAAAAATCCATAAACAAACTTTCCAAAGCTTCTTACTATAGTTATCTTATCCTGCAATAGACTCAGAAACAAGTGTTAACTGCATTTATAACTAGCATTAGGGGATTACGACAGATAAAATTTGACTAAAATATGATTTTATATCAAAACTATAGTATGTCAGACCCAAAAATTCCTATATAATTCGTGTAAATAGTAAAAAATAAAATCATTTCATTATTTACCTATAGCAGAGAGCACTTGGAGCATCTTCTTAGCCAGATCTTCAGTAGCTGATACCGGGAGTTTCCACCGTCCGTTTTCAACATCGTCAGTTGCAGGTAACAGCTAAGACCCTTCTCTTTCATTTCATAGCATCTATTTTGAGATTTGGTTGGGTTTTGGGCTCATATGGAAAGACCTAAAACCTTAAAAGCGGGCACCACATCTACCCCTTGCAGTATATGCGGTACCACCCGAGAATAGCTCAAATAACACAGTGGATAGGTAGTGCCATCTCCTATCTCCAACAGCGCACAGGCGGTGCCAACCGTGGAGAACTTAAAATGATAGTATAAGCAAAATAAATTCATTCGTTTTATTTTTAATTATTTAAGGATGATTCTAATGCATATCATTATTGTTTTTGGCAGGTCTAGGTGACTCAAAACATGGTGATATAGAAAGAAAGAACGCATGACAATGATGATGCTGTTGCTGAAAGAAATGTGGGTTTTATTGCCGCATTATGGGACTGTGGGCTCCTGAAGTTCTTTCGGACCCCAAGAATGGTGTCACATGAGCGGTTACTAGAACACATACTACAGATGTGGAATCCAGAGCAGTAGTATTTCAAGGTGGGGGCCCATATCCTTACGGTGGAAGTAGAGGACATCTAATTCTTGACAAGTCTCTTGAGACGGGGTGTCCCCATCTCACTGATAGGATCCTGTGGAGGGGATATTAACACTCGAGAGCTTATAGATCATCACTCTGCACCAGGGACAGGTACATCGGGGAAGAATATCCCCATTAAGGTAGTGACAGATAGGGAACTATGGAACATCCTATTTACCATGCAGAGGGTGGCCAGGAGTCAGGGTGTGCGCCAAGTTTCCAAAGCAAACATGTTGTATTCCATAGAGGCCATGGCACCCACGGTGTTCAACTGGGCAGAATCCATGCTTCCAATATTCAAGGATCAGCTGACTAAGTGTCGGTAAGGAGAGCTAAAGCAGTTTGGCTTTGGTTCCATTTTAGCCTGCTTCTTCTTCGAGCAGGTTCCACAGATGATACCTCAAGTGGTCTTCTGGAGTCTGAGATCACGGGACCCCCGTATGTTGAGGTGGGTCTAGGCCATGGCTCGCACAGGAGCGGGTAGGGTAAGGGTGAAGTTCGGTGATCCATTCTTCAGATGGCTACGAGATCAGATCCTCATGGTTGAGGATTATGCTTATGTAGGAATGGACTTCACCGGAGATCCTGACCTACCACTCCCACCTAGCGGATAGTGGGGTGACATGGGTGAGAAGCAAGAAAAACCTAAAATGGATGAAATTGTTTTTATGTTTTTTAATGTTTTATATTTTTTATGTTAAGTGATGAGACCTGTATATTCTCATGTAGATGTGGGAGCAGCGCGACCTGGAGGAGCATCTCCATTGGATAGGCGAGCTGGGGCCCGCTTTGTACCATGGGGTGATGACATCATCGGGGAGCTAGAGGAAAAACTGGAGAGGTTGACCTTGGATAACCTAGATGCTAACATAGATGACCTCTAGATGAGATATCAGAGATCCATAGTGGGAGCACTAGGTCAATTCAGTAGGCTGCTGCGTAGAGTAGCTCGACTAGTGATGTGCTATCACGAGCACCACTAGTGTATGAGATATGTACTGAAAGATGACAAATTTAGGATTTTGTATGATGATTTTGTTTGAAAGCCTATGTGCTTCAGATGAGGTCTTGGGACCTATTTTTATAAACTTTTTTGTATATATATATACAGAATTTTACACGGTGTTTATATGTTTCAAATGGAAAATGCATTTTCTATGAGTTTTATGTGTCTTTGAATGTTTATTTACAATGTACCATGTTTGATTTGATGTCATGAATGGGAAATATGCCAATCTAGGATGTAATTAGCTAATGAGTTAGCCACTACATTATGTTCCCTAGGGATATGCCTACAGGTGATGGTTTCAAATGATCTTTCTAGCAAACGTACTATTTGGAAGAGGCGTAGGAGCACTGCGTTTCTAATGGTGTAGACATGGTTTAAATGGAAAACCACGAGCTGTGAGTCCATCAAGACTACTAGATCATGCACATCTTGGGAGGTAGCTTCAGTCAGAAGATCGATGACTGCTTCATACTCGACGATGTTATTAGTAGCGGGACCTATACAAACCGCTCATGAACTAACCAAATCTCCAGCTGGAGAATAGAGGACCCAAGCAGCCGAGGCAAGATTCAAGGTGTGTCGACAAGCACCATCAGCAAAGCCATAGAAAGCCATCTACATGACCAAAACATGGTATAAACATATGCGGACACTAAACTCAAAACCATCTTGAAAATACTAAAAGCACACTGAAAGTTAATCAATATACATATATACAAGATACTATCCAAGAAAACCTAGGCATAGTACCTTTTTAGGTACAACCCACTGCGAGGTTTCCCCAAAGGGATTCCATCATAATCAACGAGCTCGTAATCTCCTTTCTCTAACACCTTAGAAATAACAAAAGGCCCATACCACATGGACTCAAACTTACCCTTCCCTAGTTTGTAATATCTCTAGTCATAAGTTAATACTAGGTCACCCTCATTAAAGACACAAGGCTAGATGGATTTATCATACTGCACCTTGACGCATTTCTTATGTGCCTCATTAGCCAAGGCAATATCTCTCTGAGTCTCATCAAGGTTACTCAAGTACAAAAATCTTTCTTCCTCTATGGAAGTGTCTAGTAGAAGTTCGACGGCAAGTTGTAAGGATGGAATCTGACATTGGATCGGCAAGACAACTTCAAGTCCATAGACAAGCTGGAATGGCATGAAACTAGTAGCTATTTTCAAAGAAGTCTGATAAGCCCAAAGAGCGGGGAAAAGGACGTGGTGCCAGTTGGATTTATGATCTCCAACCATCCGACGAAGCATAGTTTTCAAAACTTTGTTAATGGCCTCTACCTAACCATTAGCTTGTGGATAATACAATGTAGAGTTTTCATGGTGAAAACCTAGCTTGGAACTCAGTTCCTCCATCATTTCATTACAGAAATGAGATTTGTGATTAGTGACGATGGACTGCGAAACTCCAAATCTAGCTATGATATGATTGAACAAGAAGAGAGCGGCGGTCTTACCATCTTCTGCATATGTAGGCATGGCCTCAGCCCATTTTGTGAAATAATCAATAGCTATGATGATGTAACCATGCCCCCTGGCTGAGGTAGGCTTACAATGCATGAAGTCAATCCCCCATTTGGAAAATGGGCCAACGACAATGACGGGGTGTAGCGGAGCAGGATGGGTGCGCTTTTTAGAATAAAAATGTTGACAAGGTGGGCATTTATTAACAACCTCATGATAGTCTTTGAAGATAGAAGGCTAGAAATAGCCAACACAAAGGATATTCTAGGCTGTAGCCATCCTAGATAAATGACCACTACATTCTCTAGAGTGGCAATCATTCAACACATGTTCAGCCTCCTCATGGGTGAGGCATCGTCGGAGAATAGAGTCGATCCTATGTCTATACAAGGTATCATTCAAGATAAGATATTATTTCATGTGGTGACGGATATGACGACGATCAACACGATATAAATGTGGCTGAAATCATTGTGTTTGGAGATAAATCAACAAATATCCATACCAAGGATCAATAGTGCTAATGAGGAACAAAAATTCATCCGGAAATGAATCACTGGTATCAGATTCTGTTGTAGCATAGGGAAGATCACACATAAGCTCTGCAAAGACCAAGTATTTCTTTGATGTGGCCTTGGAAAACTCCAGAGCAAACTTCTGAAGGATAACAATCCATTGGGAGTAATTGCCCCCGAGTACCTGACAAGTCAGGATGTAATACATCAGGTTCTGATCTGCCAACATGGAGGTAGTGCAGAGTAGAATGTAGTGATGAAAATTTTGTACATCAATGACCGTGGCCAAAGCTAACTTTTCTACATGTGAATAATTGGTTCTGGAATCCATAAGATTCTTACTGGCATAATAAATCACATGCTCCTGACTATGGGGATTTTCCTGTACTAAAACCATGGCGATGGTAGTAGCGGAGGTAGAAATATACAAGAGAAAATCCTTTGAATAATCTGGGGGGTGTATCACAGGTGAATGAGTCAGAGCATGCTTAAGATTATCAAAGGCGCGTTGGGACTGGTCATCCCAGAAGAATGGAGTGTTCTTCTTGAGGAGATGCATATAACCGTGCGTTTTCTCTATGAAATTGCACACGAAACGGCGGAGAAAGTTTCCCTTCCACTGCAAACTTTAGAGTTCAAGGAGATTAGTTGGGGCTGGTAGATCTAAAATAGCAGCAATATTCAAAGGATCGATCCGTATGCCATCTTTGGATACCGCAAATCCTAGCAGATGTCCCGTCTCAATCCCCTCCCGTCGCTGTGAATGAGCAGGGAGGTCATCAAGGTACAGTTCAACAATATGTTTAATATCGTCAAACACATAGGGCATCGTGTGCTAGAATGTGGCTCCAACATTTTTCAAGCCAAAAGGTAACTTCTTATATGCAAAGGTTCCCCATGGGAAAATGAATGCCATCTTATGTTGATCAGAGGGAAATACCTCAATCTGATTATAGCCAGAGAAGCCATCCATAAATGAAAAGATGACACCTCCAGCACAGTTGTCGATAATCTGATCGATGTGCGGAGCAGAAAAGTTGTCCCTGGGACAAGCTTTATTCAAATCCCTAAATTCGATGCAGACTCTAATGGTTCTCTACTTTTTATTGACAGAGACAATGTTCGATACCCATTTTGTCAGGGGTACAGTATAAATAAACCCATCTTTGAGAAGTTTCTCAATTTTGGCTTTAATAGCTACGACCTTCCGAGGATGGACTTGCCTAAGTTTCTACCTGACAGGTTTAGCCGTGGGATAGGTTTTAATCTCATGGACAACAATGGATGGGTCAATCATTAGCATCTCTTCATAGGACCAGGAGAAAATATCACGAAATTCCTTAAAAAGTGCCTTATATGCTTCAGATTCATTTGCCCAGCAGTTCTTCCAAACATGAACATGCTCGATAACATCAGGCTTGGCTGATATGTCAATCGGGTTTGTCTGAGTAATGCTGCAAAGGTTTCCTTCAGAATATGTATCTTGCAACAATATAGGACTTTGGGGAACATTGACAATATCAATAGGAAACAAGGATGCAAAATCATGGCTGACTGAACTGGTGTTGGGGAGGAACATGGATGTATGATGGTGATCCTACCAAATGGGCTCATCCGTATTCATGATCTCCCTAATGGACTCATTAGAAGGAAAAGTCTCAGAGAGATAATCTAGAACAGGAAGAGAAGGTTCTAACCAGTACGGTAAATGGTAAGGATCCGAAGCCACTAGATGAAGGTCATCAGTGTGATCATCGAAAAAGGTTTGAATGGTGTCATACATAGCTTTTTGTGGATTCAACGAGGTGGACTCAACAACATTTTTTCCCTTAGGCTCATAATCAAATGAGGCCATCATATGGACTGTCGTGATATCCATGCTAGGAGGAGTGGATGGAAAATTCCCCATAAGGGATAAATCCTTCAATATGCCTACCCCAATCGACTGGTAAGGAGGAGGGGACTGGCCTAACATGGGGATGTTATTAGCTGTGGAGGTAGTAACATCAAACCTACAAAAATCAAGTTGATCAATAGTAACAATTCTCCCTAGATGCAGGAATTGAACTGTTCGGAATACTGTTGAAGCAACAACAGTCATGGCATAGAACCAATTCCTTCCTAGAAGGAGGTTGTTGTAAGGGATTATGCACCTAATAATCGTAGGTCGGGGGTTACCAACATACTCAAACACTTGCAGACAATTGACTTCTAAAGTGTAGAATAGGAAATAGGAGGGTTAGAGGAACTTACTTGTTAAACGGAGTTCGATCCTTGCTAGTCCTCTTCCGATTTGCTCCACTTCCAAAGTCTTCAAGGCTCACTCCTCTTTCACCTGTTCAGATACAATCTTCCAGATATAGTATGATTCATATATATATGTTAGCAGGTTAGATAAATCAAATATGACATACTGTAACATAAACAATTATCAAACCAAGATATATGAGACACATGTGGAAGAAGTAATCTCTTTATTATCAATAGTGAGAAAGTTTAGAGTACAACCAAATGTCTGAGACAAGGACTCCTCTGTCACCAAAGGATTCTGAGTTTCATTGCTCCAAAGAATTCTGTAAACAATCCACCAGCATAACTTTGCTCCCAAGTGTAAGTGTCTACAACCCTCCCCAAGGCCTGTATTTATATGGGTGAAATAAGGCAGTTCTCGAAGGTTAGGTAGGTTATAGCAGTTAGGGATATTAAGTAAAATGACTTAACTAAACTCCCATTAGCACGTGATTTTGTGTTTTCATGTTAAGAAGCACATTCGCGGGTATGTAGTAGAGAAACCCGCGAATGACTCATGACTCTGTATAAGCGCAACCCGTGAATACAAGGATTCGCGACTTGCTGTAAGGGAGACTCGCGAATGATGCGCGAGTTGTCTAAAAGGAGAATCGTGAATACATCCCAACATGGCTAAATGGAAAAGTAACTAGCTGGATGAAGGTAGAATGTATTTCATGACAAGCCAAGCTATAGTGTTAAGGGAAAACCTCTATCCATAAGTGTCCTTTTGTGTGCCGACATGAGGGATATCAGCACTCGGATGGAGAGGTACCACTCAGGTGTATAACAGATGCCCCCTAATGTGTGAGGTCAGAGGGGAACGATGGCTGAAATACATTATAATCTTTAACTCTGGAGAAACTCAGAAATCCAATGGAGCAAAGAGAGTACCTGAAACAAATACATAATAATGTGATATACAAAGTTACATCTGAGGATGCTATGTTCAATTTACTGGAACACTAGCTCCTTTACAATATTTGATTACATCATATGATACGGGTAGAAACCACGTATATTACAAAGGTGGATCGAAGCCACAATACAATAATGATGAGTCTTCAAAGATCTGGGAGCTGGATATCAGAATAGAACATGGTATTGCGCAACTTAGCCCAAAATGAGGGACTAAGGTCTTCATAAATGATCCCAAAGAACCAGTACAATCCAAGCCATGTGAATAAGGGTAAGCTGAAGTCGAACATGGAGAGGATTCAACAGTTTGGCAACCAACAAGTGATAATTGACAACTGAAGCAAAGGAGTTCACCGATGATGAAAGTGAATCCAGAGGTACTATCATCAAAACTCTAGGTCTTCGTCATCAGGAGGTGTTGAAACGGAACCATACTGTGATAAGGAAGGCAATGGATCCTCCAATGGATCACAGGAGTGACTAGGAACTGTGCAAAAGAAGGGAGACACAAGTAAATGGATAACAGATATAATAGTGATGGGATCAGGTGATAGATCAGACATTGAGTATAGTCCTTGAACAGTGAGCACAACACAGAGATGACCCAAGGCAACATACAACAGATAAATAGAACAACTAGACTTATCTGTCATGTAGGAGACATGATCAGATTCCCCAGGTATAATGGACAAGAGGAGGAGTCAGAAACTCAAAGTGATAGCTGAACACAAGTGTATACTGAAACATGGATATCGGAAAGCAAAGAGTGCTATGTTCAAGGATTACATGCTGCCATTACTGAAAACAAGAGAAAACTTCTTCCTTACCTTCCCTGTTAAGTTTTAACGAGTCCAGGAAAGTAAACTCGGTTCCCTCTTGATTTTTTAACAAGCTTGAAGAGATGGGAAAATAATGCTTGATACACTGATCCGTGGATTTAATGAGCCCGAACTAGTACATGCTCATGCGGTATTTTCACATTTAGAGAGTCTGAAAATGCCAAAGAAGACTCCAGGGGGGTCCTTTTTCATCCAATTTAGTCTCCTGAGGCCGAAAAAGTATAAAACAAACCACAAAAGAACTCTCTTAACTTCCGAAGAAGAAAAGGTGAACCTTTTTCGTACTTAGTCGGGAAGGTCTGAAAAAGGTTAAATTACCACCTACCCAACGCTCCTTCCAAAACAGCATAAAATAGCTTGAGTTTTACGAGTGTGAAGGAAAGCAAGATCACTCAGAAAGATCCATTTGGTTACGAGAAATGGGGCTTACAACAATAAACTCGATGCTTTGTTCTTGATTGTTTAACGAGCATGACAAAGACATAAAGTACACTCGGAATCTTTTTCATGTTTGGGTCTAGAGCACGAAAAAGAGAAAACTAAGCTCAAACCGGGTGTTCCTTTTCTGTAAATTTAGTCCCTCAAGTCCGGAAAAGTGATAAACCTATACTTGAGAATACTCTTCTCAATTCCAAAGAAAAGAGAGTGATCCTTTCTCGTATTATTCCGCATGGTCCAAGAAAGAGATAACCTACCACCAATGCAGATGCCCGTTCACATATTCTTAACGAGCTTGAATGGACGAGATAACTCGGTAGTCAAGTCTTTTTTGAAGGAGTCAGACCTGGGCCTAAAGAAACTCCATAAGGTTGGGGAGTCCTATAAAGGGATAGCTTGTAAAAAGAGATTCATAAGAAGCTCTATTTGGCATGAAAAATAGCTATGAGGAAACCCCTGGGCCTGAAACAGTGACGGAATGAGTACCAAAGGATGGCAATGGCATATAAGAATGATACTCATGAAAAGGGATCCTAGCCATAGAAGAACAATGGTAGAGACAAGGGACTAATGGCTTAAAATACCATAGTCCGTGGCAAAAAGTTGATTACTAAGGTTAATGTGGAGTGATAAAATGCTAACATGTGTTGGAAAGAGAAAAAACCACCCTATAGAAGCATCAACACTTTGTAAAAGTTGGTAAACCTGTTCCAAGGCACAAAGAGGGTGATATTAATCAATTGACATTTCAAACTATATAAAAAGACCCACTTTACGAAATTTTATTTCTATAAATAGTTTGAAAATAAAAACATTTCATACCATTTGCACTTTTTGAACCCAAAAGGAAAGTTTACCCTCTATCTTTGATCGATCGCCATGGACAATTGGACCGTTAGATTCAGAAACCGTCAGCTTCAGGTAAATCTACACCCTTAGCTCTTCAATTTGATCCAAACAAATTTTTAATTTATTGGTTAATTTAGTATTTTCGTCAACCTAAATTATGGCAAAATGCATTCGCGGGTTGCAAGGCATGAAAGTCGTGAATGCGCGTTTCATTCGCGAGTTTCTCAACAGGAAAGTCACGAATGACTTGTGACTTGTCCCAATGGACAGTCGCAAATGTGCGCAATAGGGAAATGCTTTAAAAATATGAAATTTTTTTAAAATTTTATGATGGAATACTGAATCAAATTATGTGTTTTTGTCAGGAAAAACATGGTGCTGGAGTGGAGAGAGAGGGAACATGAAGCGATGGATCAAGCGGCTCTCCAAAGCCCGCCTACTATCCAAGCATTGAGGACCAGTGGGCTTTTCAAGTTCTTTTGCACATCGTCCATGCGGGCCAATGTCCGTATATTAGAGTTCTTAGTCCATTACTGGGACCATGACCTGGGGATGTTCAATATCCAAGGTGAGACTTTGGAGCTTACTACACAAGACATCTACTTCATAACCGGGTTGTCACAACGGGGAGCACCGGTGAACCTGGAAGGCACTGGTAGGGGTGGAGACCCCTTGAGTGTCCAGAACTATATCGATGTATTCTACAGACCGGGTACTAAAAAGAAGGGCAACAGCGTTCTCATTGCAGATATTCAGGATCTTACACTTCAGGTATTGGCCAGTACTATTGTGAGACTTTTAGGGTCAGCAGGGTTGCATATGGCCACCAGGACTCAGATGAGAGTGGCGGTGGACTGCTTTAGAGGTACTCTCTTTGATTGGTGTACGGGAATTGCCCCCATCATGAAGAGGCAATTATCCGACTGTAGGAGGGGAAGACGGAAGAACTTCAGCTATGCGAGTATACTGGTAGCGTTCTTCTTTGAGAGGGTGCCAGCTATGAGCCCTGCTATACCATTACAGGTCCGTCATCCACAGCAGCTGAGGATGATCCGGTGGGGAGATATCTTCCTCCATCAAGGAGGAGGAGATGTAGTACATAGCATGTATGATGATGATTTCTATACATGGTGGGAACGGCAGGTGCCGGCGTTGGAGCAGTTTCCATACGTCGGGTTAGATTTTCGAGGTGATCCCGACCTAGTCCTCCCTCCAGGAGGAGCATGGGGAGAGATGGGTAAGTATTTTTTGTTTTTTATCATTATCAAATTTTTATGGATTTTCAAATGATAGGATATATACATATGCACAAGTATAAACCCTATTTATGTGTCAAAATGCAGATATTGGACCAGTTTTCCTTAAAGGGCACCCACGTACCTTCGTACGTCCTGTTGCAGGGGGAGACCCAGTATTGATCAGGGTACTCGAGATGAAGCTAGGCAGGTTGACCGAGCGAGTACCTACGATACGGATAGAGCATATCCCTGTAGCTATGCAGGATTTTGTAGTTGGGGTTCCACCGGCCTGGCTACGTCTTTTCAGACGAGTAGCTAGGGCAGTACTTGTATACAGGGATGCGGTGGAGCCTGCCGAAGTCGAGGAGGCCGAGGAAGCTAGGGGGCACAGAGATCACGGGGACCAAGGAGGTCCCAGTGGCCATGGCAGGAAGGCTTAGTTTTAGGGCATTTTGATGGATGATGATCCACATTTTTGTATATTTTGTACATGATGGGATCTACGGATCAGACTCGACCTATCTATGAAAGATATTTACATATATATATATATATATATATATTTGTGTTTGGTTGTCAGCTTATTTACAAATGTTTCTTATATGTTTGCTGTATATTTATAAAATGTGTGTGAGATGCCAGTCCAAAATATAATTAGCATATGCATCAATTAATGAATTTTGGTTTCGTGGAATGTGATTGAAAGTAATAACTTCAATATGTCTTTCCAGTAAACGAATTTGCATGAACTGACGTAACAATGTAGGATTACGCACCTGATAAGCTCGATTGAGCTGGGAAACAACCAACTGAGAATCCAAATGGACTTCAAGCTGGGTGATGCCTCATGACAAAGCATCCCATAGGAGCTCAATTACAGCCCTATACTCAGCAACATTATTAGAAGTAGGACCTAGACAAGCGCCTCCCGCGGCAACAAGCTGTCCTGAGGGCGAATAGATAACCCATGCTACTGAAGCCAGGTTACAAGTGTGACAGCTGGTGCCATCAGAAAAACCTACATACATCTCGGAAGACATCTGTAACAACCAGCAGATAGTATAAAAAATGAAACTGACAACCTAATGTACATAAAAATACATACATTAATATACAAGAAAAAGTGCTAAGCCTAAGCATAGTACTTCTTCAGGTAGAGCCCATTTCTAGGATCAGGCAGCTTATTCCCATCATAATCCACTAATTCATATGCACCTTTACTCAAAAATTTAGACACGACATAGGGTCCTAACCACATAGCCTTGAATTTTCCTACCCCCAGAGGCTCTTTATCTTGGTCCCAGAGCAAGACAAGTTCCCCTTCAGAGAAAACCCGAGGTTTGACCGTTTTATCGTATTGAGATTTAACACTATTCTTATGAGCCTGATTTGCAGTCAATGCATCTCTACGTTGTTCATCAAGGTGTTCTAAATGAAGCAACCGTTCCTCAAGCTCAGTTGTGTCAGGTAGCACATGGATAGCTATCTGCAAGGATGGGATTTCGCATTCAATCAGTGTAATAGCTTCCACCCCGTGAACGAGTTGGAAGGGGGAAAAAACTGTAGCAGTCTTGACATTGGTTCGATAAGCCCAAAGGGCAGGATATAACATGATGTGCCAATTTGAGCGGGCTGCATCAATAGTACGTTTAAGGATAGTTTTTAAAGTCTTGTTTATAGCCTCAACCTGACCATTTGCTTGCGGATAATATGGAGAAGAATGTTCTTGTCGGAATCCGAGCATGGTGGTCAGCTCTGTCATCATGTGATTTTGGAAATGACTGCCATGGTCAGTGAAAATCACTTTGGGAATACCAAACCTAGCAATAATATGATTAAACACGAAGAAAGCTGCCGTTTCCCCATTGTCTTTGAAAGTAGGCATTGCCTCTACCCATTTTGTGAAATAGTCGACAGCGACAATGATGTATTTATGCCCCCCAGCCGAGGCTAGTTTGCATATCATATAATCTATCCCCCATTTTGTGAAGGGGCCTACCGAGAAAACGGGAAACAAGGGAGCAGGATGTGACAACATTTTTCTGGTGTAAAGCTGACACGGATGACAGCGTTTCACAGCTTCCACACAATCTTTAAAGATGGTGGGCCAAAAATACCCGGCACATAATATCTTCTGGGCCGTTGCTAACCCAGATAAATCACCCCCACATGCTCTGCTATGGGAATCATTTAGGACAATCTCCGCTTCCTCATGAGTAAGGCAGCGACGCAAGACGAAATCTACCCCTCGTCGATATAATGTATCTCCTATAATGAGGTAGTTTTTAGCATGAAGGCGTAACTTGCGTCGGTCTTCCCTAGAGTAAGCGGTAGGATACTTCAAAGTCTGGAGATATATAAGAATATATCTGTACCAAGGATCGGAGGTGGATATAAGGAATATGTGCTCATCTGGGAATGAGTCATCCTCAACCACTACATCTTCTTCCGTAGGGAATTGTGCTATAAGCTTGGCAAAAACTAAGGACTTTTTGGATTTAGCGGATTGGAAAACCAAGTCAAACTCTTGGAGGATGACTATCCACTTATTGAATTTCCCCCCAACAATCTGTTGGGATAAAACATATTGGAAAGGGTTTACATCTGCCACTACAGTAGTGGTCCTCAGTAAGATGTAGTGCCGTAACCTCTTTATAGCATAAACAGCTGCTAAGGCTAACTTCTCGATGTGGGAGTACTTAAGCTCAGGTCCAACCAGAGCACGGCTAAGATAATAGACAACATGCTCAACGAGCTTGTCATCCTCCTGAACTAGAACTACCCCAATGGTAGACTCCGATGCGGCTAGATATAATATGAAATCCCTAGAATAATCTGGTGGGTGTAATAAAGGAGCCGACAACAAGGCTTTCTTCAATGCCTCGAATGCGAGTTGTGCAGTTTCATCCCATACAAATGGGGTGTCCTATTTAAGCAGGCGCATGAAACCTTTTGTGATCTTGGCATAATTAACAATGAAACGTCGAAGGAAGTTAGACTTTCCTTGTAGACTCTAAAGTTGCCTAAGTGAACGAGGAGGAGGAAGATTTACAATGGCCTTGACTTTTAAAGGATCCACCTGAATGCCCCTACTAGAGACAATGAATCCAAGCAATCTACCCGACTCGATGCAGAAAACACACTTGTGGGGATTCAAGCGAATTTTATAGTATCTGCATCTCTCAAAATCAACCGTAAATGATCTGGATGCTGGATCCTCTTGCGAGAATGAGCAGGCAGATCATCTAGGTAAGGATCGACAATGGATTTTATGTTGTGAAAAGCAAATTTCATGGCTCGTTGAAAGGTTTCCCTTGCATTTTTCAATCCAAAGGGAATTTTTCTATACGTGAATGTACCCCAAGGGAAAATAAAAGCAGTTTTATGCTGGTCTTCCAGTTTGATTTGGATTTGATTGTAGCCGGAGAAACCATCCATAAACGAGAATACCTCACTACCCGCACATGCATCTATGATCTGATCAATAAACGGTGTAGGGTAGTTGTCCTTAGGACAGGCTTTGTTAAGGTCTCGAAAGTCCGTACAAACGCGAATAGTCCCTTGCTTTTTATCAACAGGAACTGGGTTGGACACCCATTCAGTTAAAGCTATGGGATATATAAAACCTGCTTTCAACAACTTTTCAACATCTTCCTTCACAGCCGCCGCTTTACGCGGGTTCACGGGGCGTAATTTTTGCCGAACTGGTTTGGCATCAGGATAGGTTGGGATCTCATGTTGAACAATATATGGATCAATGCCCGGCATCTCCTCATATGACCAGGCAAAGATATCATGGAATTCCTTGAAAAGGGCAGTATAAATTGCAATCTCCTCCGGAGAGCAGTTTGCACCTATATAGATATTTTCCACGACATCTGGTTTTACAGAGATGTTGATCGGTATAGTGGCGGAAATGTTTTCCATATTCCCCTCAGCAAACACTCCTTCCCTAGGTAAAGGGTTGACAGGTGTATCAACATCATCCAACAGTCTCACATGAAACTCTTGGTTTTCTATCTTGCTTAGCTCTGGAAGGAAATAAGATCGGTGATGAAGATCCTCACATATCTTATCACGTGAACACATAGCTTCTAGAATAGCTTCATCGGAAGGTAAAACGGTGTCTAAGAAATCTATGGAATGTAAAGAGTTTTTCGCCCATGCGGGCATATAGACTTCTTCCAGATCATCCGAGACTGTAAGAGGATCTGGAATGGGATCAACAATGGTTTGGGTAATAGCTTGATACGCCACTTCCACTGCAGATAAGGGCACTTCCGGTTCCTGAGGGGTTGGGAGGACCCAAGGATCAATCCTATCGACCACCGAATCAATGGACTTCCCTACAGTAGTAGAACCGATATAAAGGACTGGAGCTGGAATATTGAATGTGCCCATCAATGATGCGTACATTCCATCCCCCAAGCTTTGTGCAGCAGGTTTGGCCTGATCAACCAATGGCACAGTGGAATCTTTAGACTCTAAGCGGCCTTTTTGAGTAAAATCAAGTTGGTCAACCGTGACCACCTTGCCCTCATGTGTGGAAACCACGACACGAAAGACAGCAGATGCAACAGCAGACATTGCATAAGTCCAATTCCTACCCAGAAGCAAATTGTAGTCCAAAGGAGCATCAATCACTTCAACTTCAACAGACACTGCTTTTCCAGCCAACTTAATCTCAAAAGCCGGCAGGATACCATGTGGATGGAAAGACCTTCCATCAAAAGTAGTAAGTAAAGTGGTTGATGGGACCAGCTCTGGGGATCCAAGAGCTTTCCAACAGGCCAGGGACATAACACAAGTAGAGGCTCCCTCATCAAAAACTGCTCGTCCAATGGTCTTACCACCATGGAGAACATCTATAGATAGAGCTACATGGTAAGGGAGGTAAATTTTAACATCAAAGAGATGAAATTTCGCAGTGAGACTTGAAGAGTCCATGCTACCTAAAGCTGCTAAGAGGGCATCCTGCTGAGCGGGACAGCTCTGTAGCACCTCTAAAGCTGACATTGCACACGGAGTCTGAGCCAAGTCTTCAACCACATAGTAGTTAGAAGTGGCTCTTCCATTTGGGTTATGCAAAGTCTTCTTAAAGACACCTTTGGGTATCTTTGGCATTATTTCCGTAGGTTTCTCTATAGTGAGAGGGTTGGAAGATTCAACTACAGCTTTACCCTTCTCATCGGTCTCTTTCTCATAGTTTTTGTTCCTGGTTTGTAACAAAGTTGAGGATCTAACCATGTTGATATAATTGGGGTCAGGGGCAGCTTGAGTGCCCCCTGCTACGGTAGAAGCTGAAGTAGAATTCTGCCCTTGGGGAAATGGATCCTTCAAGACAGCCAACGGTTGAGCTTGGAGTAGCTTCTGAGCTTGTTCCATGAGGGGACAAAGATGAGTAAGGTGGTCCCCTTGGCACAACTAACAAGGGAACTTGACTTTCTTCTTTTCCTTTTTGCCCCCATCAGCATTGTTTGCGGGATTTGGCTTGTTTTGATTTTGGTTTCCCTCTCCCTTTTTACCTTTCTTCTTCTTCCCACCGGGCTGCTGATTGCCCTTCGAAGAGGTTTGTGCAAAAAAATTTGGACTTTGGGAGGAGGGGGCAGCCTTTTCTGCCTTCGTCGTAGACTATTTGACAGACAATTGGTGAAGTTGTTTTGTCAAAGACTCTACAGTGGGAGAGTTTATGGACCCAACCACACCATCGGCATGGGGTCCAGGCTTGGGTTTCTCAGCCTCATGTGAAGGCCTTTGTGCTTCAGGGATAATTTCATATAGAATCCCAGACTGTGAATAAATCAAGTCCAACTGCTGGGCCCTGAGTATGGCTTCTTCTTCACTAGTCACTCCTGATGTGGAAACATCCTTAGATATGTATGGCAACAATGACTTAAGGAACCACTCTAATAGAAACTCAGGAGGGATGGTAGCTTTGATAAGAATCTTTCGCCTCCTCCACTCTTGGATATGATCTGAGATGTGGGTTTCCTTATTTTGTCTGAAAGTGGACAGCAAATTCGTTTCGAAATCGTAACAAACCGGAAGCTGAAAGTGACTGAGGAAAGCACTAGCTAGGTCCTAGAAACTACTAAAAGCAGCAGAAGGCAGCTCAATGTACCATTTTGCCACATTTCCAGTCAAGGTCCTCTGGAATAGCCTCAATCTCACTGAATCTTCATTCAATGAGTTGGAAGAACACCATCAGTGGAAAGTGGTGGCATGAGCCCCAGGATCTTCACCAGCCTTACCTTCGAACTTAGGGATGTCCGAGGGCAGTTTGGTGGGAACAGGTGGCCACAAAGGGTCATGCCTCACCGAGTCATTCATCAATTTCAATAAGTCTGGCAAGTTCAAAGTTTCCAGAAAAGGGAGTTTGGGCCTAACCGGTGTACTAGAAGTGCCAGCTTGGGGATTAGAGGGTCCAGCCCCCGAATGCCCATACGTAAAGGTGGGGTTGCCCCCTGACACCGATTGTGAAGTGGGAAGGTTGCTTTGAAACAGATTCCATCCGTAGGCCACAGGATTTTGGGTGGGAGGTGCAGTGTACATGGTTTGGGCCATCCCCATAGAAGATGGGGTCTGAAAGACTGGAGCAGGTATCCATCCGCTAAATAAAGAGAAGGGAGAGCTCGAGTATGGGACCGAAATAGGGTTATGGAAGCTTTGCCCATAAGAGGTGTTGCCCCCAAACTGCACTCCTACATATGAAGGAGTTGGACCTACGTATGGAATGGATGGGGGAATATGCCCCCCATTCCAAGGAAATCCTTGGACATAAGCCAAGGATCCTACCGGACCACTCTGAGTAGTGTAAGGGAAGGAAGAAGGAATGGTAGGTATACTGGGGATCCTAACAATCGTGTTACCAGAAATACCTCCTATGTTGGAGTGAATCGGTGGTTGAACCACCCGGCTCGCTGGAGTTAAAGGTGTAGAAGGAAAACTAGATCTAGGGGCACTAACCGGGGGAGGTAGCACCCCTTCAACCGGAAGGGTTGAGGTAAACACAAAATAACTCTCTTCCGCAGAAGACATTACTCTACTCAAAGGGACACCTACTACTGGTGAACTAAAAGGTCTAACTTGGACGATCACAGGATCGTTAAGATCAGTCAAGGGAGTGTTAAAATTTCATGCAAACTCGTCAGTCTACAATTCTTCTATCTCGACTGTGTCAAAATCAAAATGGTTAGCTATCAATTCTGGTTCACCAAGAACCTCACTTACTCCTACTGGTTCAAAAGAACCGTCTGTGCCTAATCTCCGCCTTTGGGGTAAAGGTGGAGGCTCCAATGCAGGGAGAGGAGGAAGGTTTCTCAACCTTCTTGACCTTCTAACAAGTTGGTCCTCCAGAATTAAAAATTTGACTAATCACACCCTAAGGTCGACTAAGCACAAGCAAATCCACAGAGCATACACTAAAAAGATCCTAGAGTCTCAAGCAATCAAACCAGGGTATAAAGATATGCTTTCCCGAAGAAAGCTGATGAATGATTACTTGGCATCCTTGAGGGGTTCTCAGGCATAAGCGGAGGAATCACCCACCACCCTCCTGCACTTTCCACAAGGGTTACCTTCCAAGCCCGTTCAAGGTGAACCAGAAATAACCTTCCGGTTTACCTAGGTATGAACCCTAAAAGACAAGAGACTAAAGGCTACCTTGACAATACCAGCTGTCTGGGGGGACAGTCGTCAGCCGAACTCGTACGCATGGGCAGGGTAGCTGAGCCCGAAACTCTGTCTAGGATAGAATCCCCAGATGCGTAAAAGTCATGGGTTACA